>VXAB01000458.1:628072-664557 GCA_013399175.1 Odontophorus gujanensis
TTTTTTTTTTTTTTGCTTTTTCTTTTTACTGCTATTATTAGTAAAATTTCCAGGGAGTAAGAAAAAGCTAAGACATTTTTCAACAAGTTTGAGAAAAAAATAACATGAACAACTAAACAGAGATTAGTAGAGTCTCTGTGAGTTGCAAAATATTTTTTTTTTTTTCTTTCACTGGTAATACTTTTATGGGTATAGTAAATCCTCTCATTTTTGAAGATGTGAGATTCAGTATTTTTTTAATCATTAATTGTACGTATGTTAGAGTTCAGAAGAGAAAATGAGGAAGGGATATCATGTCATCATGTTTTAGTCAGATTTTTCATGCTAGAGGTATTTGAGGAGATCCAGAAAGCTGCTGACATCTGCAGTAAGTGTAAGCAGTTAAAGAGAATAATTTTTCCTCAGTAAAAATATTGTTGAGAACTATCTAGAACAAAAATGGCCTGAAGTTCTTCCGAAGCATAAACAACATAGCCATCTTCAAAAATTAAATCAACTTTTGCTTCGGTGAATTGGAACTCATTGCTAATCTCAGTGGGATCAGGACTCAAAATATACACTTCATGAATTTAATATCATATTTCTTGAAGAGAAGGGTGCTTAGCATTAGTAATTTTTTCTGGCATGGACCTATTTGCCTGGGTTTTTTTGTTTTGCTCTTGGCGCCTGTTCCCATTCTTCTTGTATGTGATTCTTCACTACATCCTCTGGTCTGTACTTGACTACTGTTAAGGATTTATAATGTATCACATTTATACAAAACAAAATTATGTAGAGAAAGATACAGACAAAGCCACAAAGAAAAAGAAGAGTATGCTGAGAAGAGGGGCTGATACGCCTGTGCAATAGTTGTAGTTGCTCTGAAGCAAACTGTGGAGGCTTTGGGGCTCAGAAGAAAAGTGGTTTCCTGCTGGATGAGGGATCCATGCACCAAGGGGAAAAGAAATGGCACTCAGCAAGTTATTGGCCACCAAAGAGCAGAAACAGACATTGTGTGGGAAATATCTACAGTTGAGGTATTGTGCTAGACTGAACTGCAACTGCTCTTCTTCAAACAGGATCACTGGGTGTGCCTCATTCCCACAGCAGAGTCAAAACCTCTGCACGGCAATGGTGGCCAGTGGAAGACTGGCAAACAAAGACTTTAAAATCCTGTGCTAGAAGAACTGCACTGTTTGGATATGAGATTCCTAAAATTCGTGATGCAATTGAATGGCTCCCAGACCAAAGTTTTTTTTTTTTTTTTTTGCCATGCACTAGAAAGAACAAAAAAGTCTACATTTTGTAAGATAAGATCCTCATTGCCCGCTTGAAGTTTAACTAGAACAAACTATCCTCTTCACAGGAGATGTTCCTCTGAGAACCTGCTGCCACAATACGATTCACTGCTACTTCAGGTGAATTCCAAAGGTAAAGAAGCATCTCTCCCAAGGGAAATCATTCCATGTGTAATCTGAACAGTCCACTAAGAAAGATGCCAAAGACTCAACCAACTTATGAGGAATATGGCTTGAAGTTTAAGCTAGATGATACAGGGGCAAATTCTAATTCAAATCAGGGACTGGAGCAACTCTCCAAAAAATCACAGCTGAGAGAACTGGGACTCTTACGCCCGAAGAACAAACTCAGGGAAACCTTGACAGTATGTACAAATACCTGAAGAAAATGTGTGAAGATGGAACCAAGTTTTTCTTAGTGATGCCCAGTGCCAAGACAAGAGGCAACAGGCACAAACTGGAGCACAGGAGGTTTCCTCTGAACACCGGGAAGCAGTGGCATAGGTTGTGGATTCCCCTCCTTGAAGATCTCCAAAAGCAGTCTGGACATTGCCCTGGACACCTTGCTATGGGTGGTCCTGTTGAAGGGAGACCCCCCTCCAACTTAAGTCATCCCACGATTCTATGAATTAAAATGTTAGACAAGGTAATATTTTACAAGCATCATTATTTTAAGAAAATTACACTAAATTAAACAGGCATGAGAAAATAGAGATTAAAATTTACTCTCACATAAATTCATATTTGTTTGGAGAAAGGAAAGCAGCTTTCTCATCTGTAAAAAAATATCCATACAATTTCTATATATGTATATATATATATATACACTTATATAGATGTGTACATGTAGGTGAAACAATCTTTTTACTTTTCCTCTGAAATGGCCAGCTCAACGTAAGTGCACTGCCATGGTATCAGTAAAGTCAAATCAAGAGCAATCTGGCTATTGAAAGATGCTCACTGAAGCTGTTCAGCCCATGATGGGCATATAGGAGCACTGTGTGATACCAGCTTTACTCCCCTGGCTGCATACGATACGGATTCTCATTAAACATGTTCTGTGCAACTGTTATGACAGAAATGTAATGAAGAATTTTTGTTTATCTCTGCACAGCCCTTTGAAGACAGATGGGCTGAATTCCTTGTCTGCTATAAAGCAGTTCAACTTCACTACCTGTCCATCTCAAAGCTAAAATCACATGAAATATTGTAGTTACGTTATATTTAAAGGTTTTCACACCTTATATGGATTTTAATGGACAGTTTGAGTTAAAACCCAGTGCAGGGAGATTTTTCAGTCTTAGTATTTAATTTATATTGATGTATGTACAGTGAGAAGGCAGCTGGTGGAGGTTTTGCTGTGATGGGCAGCTGAACTCCACAAAACTTCTCTCCGAGAGCACATCTGGCAGCGGTGGGTCTCTGCTATGACATGGGGCAGTGCTGGACTCTGCTCACAGAGGAGACCCCTACAGTCCCCCTCACTGCCATGACCTTGCCACGTAATACACTACTGTCTTAATTTTGTCATACCAGAATGTTTCATTATTGAATTAATATCTACCTTGTTTATTGAAGATAATTGGTATGTTCCTCTAACTGGCTATCAAACATGAATCTATTTGCCCACTAGCTTCTGCACCAAATTCTAAATGCATCTTATCTACCCACTTGTCTACCTGCTTATCATAATTCCAAAACCTTCATCATTTCCATGGAGAATGGTTTTCAGCATTCAGTTGAATGAGAAGAAAATGCATGGATACGCTCTTCCTGATACGCGTTGGTGAGAGCAAGAATGTGTGCCTTGTGGGGAGGGTGTTACAGTCAATGAAAATACCTGGACAACAACAACTTAATTTGTTCCTGTTCACTTCAAACACCTTGTAATAGGCTATATTTTTAGCACTGCATGTGGGAGATAGACATACACAGCCTGCAGTCTCTAATGGAGTTTATATTCTGGATTTCCTTTGTGACTTTATGCCGTGGTTCAGTGGGAACACAAAGAACTGGTTGTTATTCTTTCGTTCTTTTTTTTTCTTTTGCTTTTATTACCATAGTAGCAAAACAATTGCAACAATTGGAAGAGGAACTACATTTTAAATAAGGCAATGTGTTTAATAAAGACAATGAGATAAAAGCAGTTTCTTGAGAAGATATATTTAAATCGTGTTAATACCAGGAATTGAAGAATTTTTCATCTTTTTTCCTCTTACAGTTTCAGATATATGAATTAGGTGGTGAATTAAAATGATGAACTGTGAACAACTGTCCTCGTACTATGTATAAAAACATACTGCTTAGGATCTAACTGCGCTATTATTTATAGAGCACAGGGAATCTTTGCCTGAAGGAGCCCTTAGCAACATGACATAATAATTATGGGGGATGAAGATCGTCTAAAGGAAATCTAACCTGACCAAATCAGATTCTATATTCTGACAGCGAGGCACAATGAAAGCAGTTTTATTGTCAAAGAAAGATTCTAGGGATTCTTTTCTTGAGATTTTTCCTCCCATGTGGGAGACTAATAGGGTGGAGGATCATGAAGGGAGAGTTTATGCTTGGGGCTTGCAAAATTTTAACCAATACAGTGGACCTCTACAAATGAGGTATCTTGCTCTAATTTATGCCAAGGAATGTTCTACTAACAAAGGTCAACATCAAGCAAAGACAAAAAAATTAAAGCTTCTTTGCTTTGGGTCTCAAAGGCCAAGTGAAGTCTGTCCTTGAGTAGTTCTTTGCAACAGCAACAATTTGAAATACATTTCTTTGTGTCATTATTATAATTATTTCACAAAGGTAACTGACATTTATTTCTGCCATTTGTCTGAACTCATAGTTGAGCAATAAGCTACACAGTATAATTAATCTATGCTTGTGAAGGATCAGTAATTCTGCATTCATCATTCTGTTTTGAATTTTTCTATGATTAGGGTTCAACTCATTGAACTGTTCATGGGCACCTGGGAAAAAAACAGATCCATTAGAGTACTGTTTATATGAATCTTAGCATGAAAGAATGAGACATAAGGAAATATGTTTGTATTTTTCTGCATATGCACAGTATTCTTCCTAATAGCAAGAATGTATTTCTATACTAAGATAATGTGTATACAATGATTTAATTTAGAACTATACTTTTACAGTCTTGTTTTCTGGATTATGTTGACTAGGTTGCTTCCCTTCCCCACCTCTGTGAGGAAATCACCATTTTGAAGAAATTTGGTAGCAGAACTTATATTAACTATAACACATGGACTCTGATTAACTACAGCCTGCATGCCTTCCATTGTCACTCTGCAGAAGACTTGAGATAGGAGCAATAACATCTTTTTGAAAGGTGAGAGGACTTGCAGATATGGCAGACTGAAGCTTCTTATGGCAGAGTGTTCAGGGCAAGACAAAACAGGCAGACTGAAATAAGAGAGGTTCAGGTGGGACGAAGACAGCAGACAATGAAAATACCTGGACAACAACAACTTAATTTGTTCCTGTTCATTTCCCCCTGTGGAGCAGAATGCCCTGGCAGGCTGTGCCATCTCCATCCTTGGTGGATTCCAAGCTGAACCAAGACCTCAGCAGCCTGGTCTGATCCCATAGATGGACAAGCTTTGGGTAGGTACTTGGGTTTGAAACCTCCCAATGTTCCTTCCCTCCTGGATTATCCTACAAGGAAAGAAGGCAGTGTCACTACCTTTCTGGGATGCAAACTGGCTGATGGCTCCACGTAAGAAGGATAGGAGCAGCCGTCATGGGGACTCCCATTCCTTCACTAGTGTTGGATTGTTTCTGCAGAGTTCTTTGCTGCTTGGGTGTTCTGGGATCAGAGCTAGACTGAAGGTCATTGCAGTGAGCTGCAGGGTTTATATACAAATCTATCAGAGGAGGTGGATAGTATTGTATGACAATCTGCCTAAGAATGAATTGGGGGAAGGAGTTCAAACACATGGAAATGAGAAAAAATGGAAATAGGGAAGGAGTCCTATACTGAAAAAATGTTTCCCTAATGTACTGCTTCCATAGCTCCACTTTGTCAAAGGAACTTTCATATTGTGTATCTTCTGTTCCTTAGGTTTCAAAATACAAAGATCTAAAAAGATATCTCGCTGCCCTTCAGTTCTCCACTTTTGGTAATGTTCTTTCATGTAAATCAGTTGAAATCCTGCTTCCAGTGAAGTGGAAACATTTCCCCCAGCTTCAGCCATCAGAATAGTACTTTGAATTCCTGCAGCCTGGAACACCTGTACAAAAATGCACAGTAAGTACAATAAGGTGCATTCACAGCTTAGATCATGGGGGATTTGGTACATTAGGGCAGCATTCTCACCTTTTACAGAGGAAGCATCTCTGTATGACAGTTTTATTATCATTTACTTTCCTTCACCATATTAGACAACCTGTGAATTTTGGTAAAATCAGGTTTTCATAAAAAGGATGTTATCAACTGCAAATAATATTTTAAATTGTCAGATTTTGGAAGATATAAAAATGATTTTCTTGGTTTTGTAAATTCACCTAAAATTCTACTAAATCATTTAGATTTTGCTATACTATTTCATCAAAATGCCAGAAAGTGTCACTGTGTATGAAGAGGCAAAAACAAATACTGGGGCCCAGCAGTGAGCAGAGTAATAATGGCTTTGACTTAAGAAGAGAAATATAATTTGCAAAGATTTAGTAAGAAGCTGCTATCTTCATTTTAAGATCACTTCAAATGGCCACTCACAAAGCAAACCTGATGACTTCAACATTTTCTGCCCCCCAAATTCAGGATTTTAAGAGGAAAAGAGACAGTGCTTACAAATACAATTCACACAAAAGTGTTTGGAGTGCCTATTGTTTGGTTTCTGAATGAGGAAAGAAAAATAAATTTCTGGGGAAACAGAAATTCTAAAGAATCATAACTGCACTTGAGAATGTTGCTTAAAATATCACTATGATATAGTGATATCTATGTAAATGGCAGGGGTACTTTTGGCGTTAATGCTGTTGCTTTATCTCAGAGTAGTTTAATGGAAGAGAGACTAATAAGCCTTGAAAGGAGACTTGCAATTGTTTGTGAGAAATGCAGGAAATGTGAAGGGAATGGAAGTTGTTCTGCTGTGTGCTTTAATAGCAGAAGTTCTCTTTATCCATAACCTTTTTTGTGCTGTTAGTAATTAGCAATTTATTATGCTGAGAATGAATCGCTTCTTTCTGACTTATGATTAGTCTAGTTAAACCCAATCATTAATGTAAAAACTCTACATGAGAGAGATGCTCCATACCTGATCAAACAATTATTTTGGAAGGTGCTGATCTTCTTATTACTATTCAGGACATTATTTGGTTGATTGGAGATGTGGTAATGGCACAGCATTCTTAATAAAGTAATGGAGATGAATGGCTCTGAAGTTTAGAAAGATATTTCTGCACTGCTGCTTCAATGAAAGCTATGCAAAAACTGTCTTACAGTGATGACAGGAAATATTTGTCAAATTAGCATGTAGTTCTCATTGATTCCAATAGAGCTATACGATTTAAATGAATGGTGTCTGAATTTTCGTAGTACATGCATAAACATTGCAACACATTTTGTCACTATATACACTGTAACTCTCAAAATTGCACAGCTGTATAGCTTATTTTCCTGAAAAAGTGAAAACTATCATATCCTTTTTTTTTCTACACATATTCCCAACCTGTTATAACTAGATTGTTCATAGATATATTTTCTATGTATCAAGATTAGTTTGTTGATAGGCATGAAGACTGCTCGAGTAGTGAGGAGCTTCTTCATGCCAGTAAGGCTGCCAGTGTCAGGCTCCCAGCACTGAACTAAATAAAAGGAAGAAAGATTTAGATTAGATGTCAGGAGGATTTTTTTCACTGAGAGGATGGTAAGGTACTGGCACAGGCTGCCCAGAGAGGTTGTGGATACCTTGCCCTTGGAAGTTTTCAGGGCCAGGGTGGATGGAGTCCTGGGCAGTCTGGTCTAGTACTTGATCTAGTGTCTGGCAACCCTTCCTGTGGCAGGGGTGTGATGATGACAACCTGGCAACCTGATGATCCTTGAGGTCCCTTCCAACCCAAGCCACTCTGTGATTCTATGACTGCTGTGGGGGAGATCTGATGTTGAGCGTGCTGTGGGGTGTGTGTGGCAGTTGAATTTGGCAAGACACAACAGTAGATGGGCTGCCTGAGGTGGAAAGACATAACATTTCATGAAATTACATGAAAACACTATTGTCACAAAGGTGTGACAATGACCACACTTTGTATAGGGGATTGCCACTCCTTACAGGGCACCTTGCAAGCAGCAAGGGTGACTACATCCCATAACTTCCATGCAGCATGGAGATTTCTCTGGTCATCTCTTTGGTATATGTTAACCAGAAAGGCAGGAAAGGCACTTGGAAATATAGGATCATCACTTGCACAGAGAAGTGGCCTATAATCAACTGTTCTGAAATAGCTGTTGGGTATGAAGTAGGTCCCCAGAGGATGGCTTCGCATTTCATGGCTCTCAACTTTCCCATGTGAAAGGTTGTGCCAGATGGATAAGTCTAACTTTTAGGGTAAACTTTGGCCTTTATGATATTGTCATACTCTTTCACAAGATTTTTATTTCTCTTTCAAGTTAATAAAAAAACTCACACAAGCAAAAAGTGTGATTCAGACACTGTGCTTACCTTTGATAAAGGAAAACAGCTGAATGCTTAAGCACATTAACATCCAAAAATATAAAAAATCTCAAGGATGTATTCTTTATGCATCAGACATTAATTAAATACTGGTAAAGAGGAAGTGGAAAAGGATTAATCCTGTGAGCAATAAAATACCCATTCTGGAGATATTATTATTGGATCTTCATATAAAACATCTGTTACCAGTCATTGTCATTTCCGATCATATCAGATGGAAGAGAGATGGGGTTAGACTCTGAATCATTATACCTATTTTTATGATTTCTGCTGAAAGTAAAACAAATACCCTGTAGAAAAATGATTATTTGACTTTAGATTTGACATCTGATCAGCAATTTTAATTCAGTAATGTAATAGTGATCAGAGCTCTGAAGGTTTTTTTAGTCTGACTGGCCATATCAAGGGCAGTACACATCTCAGCCAGCAATATCTTGTCAGCTGTGCATGTACATTATTTCCAGGTTTTGAATCCAGTCTAGAATAATCCTCTGAAATGCAGGAAAGGATCAGAATAAGTATTGCTCAGAGAGGGCAAATGAAATATTCAAAAGCTAGGCACTTACCAAAAATACAGATGACAAATCTGTGTCCTGTTTGAAGCAGCCCCAGTGCCCGCTCAAGTGAGGACAGGGTGAGCTGGGAGAATGCAGAAGCTCAGGCTGCAACCTGCCCCACATCCTGGAAACACAGAAAGAATGAAAGATGCTGCTTAAACCTCAAAGCAGCTGTAGTTTAAGGCACCTGTTAAATTAGAGGTCCAAAACTACTCCCCTCATATCATGGAAGGGTGATATGTCAGGGATAATTTGCGAAACTGTGATTATGTTTGTGGCAGTATTTCTATTCTGCACATGGAAACGGAAATTCTTAAAATTTCTTGAGATTTTTGTTTATTTATTTGTTTGTGGTTTTGTGGTTCTTTTTTGTTTGTTTGTTTTTGTTTGTTTTTGGGGGGGAGAGACAGAGGTGGGGAAGGGTGGTGATGGGGTGATGGTAATGGTTGTAAATAAAATGGTGTACAAAATATTTACTTTTGACAGACATCTACTTGTTAACAGAAGAAGTGTACTGTTAGAAAATTCAATTGTAGCTATGTCATGAACATTACCTCATTATGAAAATCTAATTGGATCAAATAGATGAAACTGTGTTAAACATTAGTGCTGAAGTAGCACATGGACAGCCAAAGGTACCAACGTTCATGATGGTAGCAGCACTACCTCTCTGAAAGGCAGGTTCATGTGAGCAAAGGGAGTCATTACTAATTTAAATCATCTGTACGGGTATTGTTCTAGCTTTCAGGTGTCTTATTTGACTGTACTTCTTTTTTATTTCTTGTTCTATGCTTCTCATTATCTGTGTATGAGATCAGATCCACTGTTTGAGCTGAAGCTTAATGGCTTTCATCATTTGTGTAATAGAGTTTTCAGTACTCATAAAAGTGTGCTGCTGGGAGCTACTGTTGATGTCACAGATGACAGTTTCTAAAACTTGTATCTAGTGTTAGCAGGCTTTGTCTAGAAATCTCATCATCTTCTCAAATAGACGTCTACAGCACAAGAGCTGCTCTCTGTTATTTCTCCTCTCTGTCTAGGGCAAGTAGAGACAATCCATTTGATCTGACATATGTCTGCCGTCTGGATGACTACACTGAGAGAGATGAGCCTCACCTCGACAATTTCTGGAAGAGTTTACTGAACTGAAGAATCATCTGTTGCATTTAATATGCAGTTTGTTATATGCAGTATGGCTCCATTGATCATCTGGCATATTTATGTTCCAAACTAAATACAGTGCATAGACTTGGATTTCCAGTGCAAATACCCTTTATTGAAATACAATAATTATTTTCATCCATATTTTGCTATTTATTTCCAATCCACTTTGTTTAGCCAGACTTTGTACCACCCTGGGTTTTGGAATATTCATACACAAAACAAAAAAGAAGAGTGAGACTGCCAAAGAGAATTCATTTGAAAATTAAAGCAGACATATCCGAATCTCCCTTAAAATTATATTTTCTCTGTTTGAATTATACATTCACTTAGACAATATTACCTAGAGACAGTTGATCATGTAGATATTATGAGGAAACTGAACTGCATGAGATCCTTCTAACAGTGCAGATTCTATTGGAAGTCAAGTATTTATGTCACAGAGCTGTAGGAGAAACTAAGAATGTGTCCCAGAAGGCATCCCCAGCAAAAGGAAATCAGAGACAAAGAATTAGAAAGTGAAGCTTCCTATGAGCTCAATTAAAAGACGACTTTAATTCTGTAAACCTCACCTCCCTGACTGACCTAACTGATGGAGTCAGAGAGCTTCCTCCAGAGGACAATTCGGAGTATATAAATCTCTATTCTTACTCAGTGGAGTTTTCACAGACTAAAGGATAGCCAGTAATTTTTAGTAACAAAAATCATGTGGAACAACAGTCCTCATGAGGAAAGAGAAATGGTGTTGGCACTAGGTTTTGTAATCCATCCTAAAGTGAGTAGGACTTATTTCAGAGAGCTCTCCCTTGAAACTGAGGAGGAAGTCTCAGGAGCAATCTGAGTCATAGTGTTTAAAAGTTGCAAAATTGAATACTAACATTCAAGTCCCTCAGCTCTCTAATCACTTATCATTTCTAACTCTACTGAGTAATGTGGTGCACATTTTCAGCTCCCCTTTTCCATTCTCTAGTAGGTCAGCCAATGTAGTTCAGCTTAAAGCAATCATAAACCTTACTGTAGGTTGATATCTCCATTTTTGATGTCACTTCTAATTCTTGTTTATTCCAAGATTTTGAAGCGTTCGACTGTAGTTACAGAACACAGGAACACAGTATCATAGAATATCCCAAATTAGAAGGGACCCATAAGGATCATCACATCCAACTCCTGACTCCACCCAAAAATCAGACTGTATGTCTGAGAGCACTGTCCAAACACCTGTCGGGCTCCAGTGTCATCGCCACTTGTGCTGGGAGCCCGTTCCAGGGCCTGACCTTCCTCTGATGTGGAAACTTTCTCTAAACCCCAACCTGACGCTCCCCTGACACAGCTCCATGTTGTTCCCTCAGATTCTGTCTCTGTCATCTCTGAGCAGAGACCAGTGCTGCCCCTCTACTCTTCTAGCATTCTATATCTGTGTACCATGAGACAAATGTCACCTAAAACTCAGATTTCAAATATGTTAAAATATAGTTGGCATTTTCATCTCTTTTTATAAAACCTTCATAGAGAACAACTACTTTTTTTTCCTAATATGAGTTAATTATTACAACATTTATGGGTCCCTACTTGCAGGCTTCATAGCCTCCTTTACTAAGGGAAGGATTGCCTTCAAAGACCAAGCTTTCTGATTTATTAAAGTGTTGTTAGATAAAGAGTTTACTATGGGGAGATTAAGAATCAGTTGTTTTTCAGGGTAAGCCAAGTGAAAGGACCGTGACTCATCATAGCATTGGCATGTTTGATTGAACATTCCAAATCCTGTTTTTTTGCTTACTTGTATCTGAAAATCTGTGTTGGCTCAGTGCAGGCCATTTTTGTGTTGCTATAATAATTCGATCCCTATTAACTTGTTATTTCTGAATAATCTATACAGAGAACAAAAAAACATTAGTAAGTGCTTACGGTCTTGTCTGAACTGGATTAGACAGCCAACTTGTATTCCTAAATGAGAATGTTTTTTATGGGGTATATCACTTATTTCTATTGGCAAATTTTAAATAACCTGTGAATGATTGTAAGGTTGAGGTACAAATAACCGTGTCATAATATGGCATCTCTCAGCTCTCTCAGGTCAGTTTGATCAATATTACAAAATACTTGAATGAAATAAAACAATGGTGTAATACCAGTGCATTATAATTCATTGTGCATGGGAATTTGAACATATTAAAGAAAACAACAGCTTTATGATCTATATTTCTGTAAGTAAATTTACTGAGATTAAGAGACATTTTTAAAGGGCAGGTTTTAAATGCTTGAACTTGACTGCACATTATGCATTTGAAAATGTTCACTCTATTTAGAGGGGAAGGGATGCACAATGTGCACTTTAGTTAAAATCCAGAATTATTATTACTTCACTGCCAGCCACAACATCCTTGTGTTTTATTGTCATTTTTAGACAAATGCAGGGAGACGTCTCCCTGCCCAAAGCACTTACAGAAAGCCTATGGCCATGATCCTACCACTGATAGCACACAGGAGGAGTGTTATCTCTAAGTGGACTGTCCTTGAATCCAAAGGGTAATTTGAGGATGAATCAATCAATTTGTATGCTGTAATTTCAAGTACTGTGAACCTCAGTCTTGAGTTTTGCTCCAGCTGATCTCTTACCATTGCCTTCTAAGACTGCAGGATGAGCCTGAAGTAATATAAAGTACATAAAAAGGACTGAAGGTGAGAGGTAAATAAATTACAAAGAGCAAGAATTCGTTATATCAAAGCCAGACATAAAGAAGTATTATTTTGAAGAAATTCATGAATAGAGTTACAAACCAGAGGTGGGTTAATGAGAGTATTTTTTTCTCTTGGAAAATCTATTTTAAACTCTGTTTCCTCTCTAAATTAAAGAAAAAGTTGACATTCTAAACTTTCACTGAGCTAAAAGAAATTCCGGAATATCTCTGTTCAGACAACAAGGATTTCATAGAAACACAGAATTATTTGAATTGGAATAGACCTTTAAGATCATCTAGTTCCAACTCCCCTGCTATAGGCAGGGACAAAGACACCTCTCACGAGAAAGAATGCATCTCATCAAGATAAAATAATAGAGTACAAAAGCATTTAAGTGACTTTCCATATACTAATTACTATACTAAAATGCGTCTGGAAACAAACTTAGTTAATGCATTTCTTATGTTCAGTTTTAACAGGAAAACATGATGAAACAGGATACTAGCTTCAAGAGATTTGTGTTTCAGTGGACAGCTTTCTCATCACTTGAGCTTCAGTAGTACTAAGTACTGGATCAGTCACTGAAGATCTTCTGGCTTCATATTCTAAAAACAGAAACCATCTTCATCTCCTTTGCCTTTGCCAGATTTGAACATGAGAGCTCTAAAATACTTTACACACTATCCAAAGGTGAGAACCTGAACAGTCTGGACATCTTTGGGACATGGTTCAATGCAAATCTATCTACGTGTTGTGAACTTGGGATTTGCTGCGCTCCTTCATGGTGTGTTTGTCTGTCCAAAATCCTATCTCAAAGACTGCGCTGATGCAACCAAGACCAATCAAGTAAAACAGCTAAATATCAGCTTGTTTTTAAGTACCTATTATATTTCCATGCCTTCAGTAGTGTTCCGTATTTACTAAGACATAACTGTGCACTGTTTCTTACAGAGGAGAAAATGTGACTGGTAAAGTCAGGAAGAAAC
The DNA here is from genome assembly GCA_013399175.1 of Odontophorus gujanensis. Lineage (NCBI taxonomy): Eukaryota > Metazoa > Chordata > Aves > Galliformes > Odontophoridae > Odontophorus > Odontophorus gujanensis. The sequence goes on from VXAB01000458.1 coordinate 641,422, forward strand.
ATCAAGACCACTTTTAATTTCTATCTTACTTTGTTTATCGTAGAAGTAGTTGCGGGGGTGAGGAAGTCACCTAAATTAGCTTACATAATGCTTAGTGGATACGCCTGTATTAGTGTTTCAGTTCAAAATGGAGCTGAGATTTGGAAGTGAATTTCCTAATTTTCCCACATACTGAACACTTGTTCTTGTCAATAAACTGTTCTTAGCACTTACATATATTCTGAAGTGAAATGAAAATGAAAGCTGAGCCTAAGGCATTCTTCAGTAGATGCTCAGATGCCACGATCAAGCTAGAATTAATCTAAAATAAAAACTATTTGAATGATGTGCAGTTTGGATATTAGGTCTACAGGAACAACTTTTACTGTAGCATTTGGATTCCATTGTGCCACTCATTACTGTGTGCATGTGTTAATTTGATTTGAAGGTGAAGTTTTGTTTTTTGGAGCAATTTCTCAATCTGTGATTCTAAGGTTCATATATAACTTAAACCTTTAATCTGAAATAAATCAACAGTAGTGCTTGGAAATTTGCCTCTCTAAGAAAAACTCCAGAATAAGCAAAACTTACTGTTTGCACTAAGTAACTTTTGGTCTGGTTCTATGATAAATGTGTGTCCATGTGGAATCCAGCTTTGACAAGAAATCTGATATAAGAATGAAATGATGAAAGAAGGAAGCAGATACTCTTTGTTCCCAAGAAATAGTGTATTTTGTGTGAAAGAAAACTGGCCTTTTTCTGATTGTACTTCAACCACTGAATTAATTGCTCTGGCAGACAAAGCAAGCTGGCTACGGATGGGACAAAGGCAAACCATGCCCAGATACACACACTAAAACCAAACCAAAGCAAAAACAACCTTAAGCACTAGATATATATTCGAGCAACTTCAGAGCAAGAGGAAATCATGAAAGAGGATTGATTGAACCTCAAAGAATAAAAAGAGCCCAGTCGGGACCAATTTTCAGATTATAATTACTATTTTGCCTGAATCACGTACTTCTTATTTGTGAAATTCATTTTATACTGAAAACTTCTCTCCAGTGCCTGCATCAATTTTCCTCCATTACTGTCTCCCTGACAAGCTAATCTCCAAACCAGACGGATATGTGGACAGTGTTTCAGACATGTATACTGCTAAGACACCAACATACTTGAGAGTTGTGAACGTAGGTGTCATGTCTTCTGATCTGGGGGAAGCCGAAGACAAACCCAGTATCAATAGAAATTTTTGTGAGCACAAGTCAAGGCAAAAGATTTGATATTTGTACTATCCTTATAGGTGCTTACAGAGCCATAGAGATCTTAGGAGGACCACAGAGTAGGTCAGAGTCAGCCTTATGAAACTTTGTGAAAGAAATATTGGATAATAATAAATAAAATAGCAGATTATAAGAAATCTCTGGGAATGGGTGTCCCAGTGCTCACGTAGTACAGAACCCAGGCTTTCCAGCCTGCAAGATCTCCAGAAGCCACTGGTAGTATACAATAGGTTTGAAACCAAGCTGCTGAATAGATGGTTTGCACTGTGTAGTCATTAAAGCACCTCTGCCTCTCAACTTCCATCAAGCTTAGCGCCCATCTTGCTTTGTCACTCCCCATTTCTAATTGATCTGTTCGCATACAAGAAAAGTTGCATAGTTATACCAAAGAAGTACTAGTGATGCCCAGAGATGTGTGTGTGTTGCAGGAGTGAGGGCTATGACAGTGCCCATCATTGCCCCAGCATAGTTGCTCCCTGCCAGCTCTCCAGTCTCAGGCTGAAAAGCGCACAGCTAAAGGAGAAAGGAAGAAGCAGTAAACAAAGAAACAAAGCCTCAGCAATCTTCCTTCTTCCAGACAGCCTCCTGCTATGCCCTTTCTCAAAGCATGTATATACTGCTGTAACTAGTACATTATTACTCATGGAAGGACTCCATTTCTTTGGCGGGTCAATGCCCAACTGCTTTGTGCCTTGATAGGCAAGCTATTTATTAATTAGAACTGCCCTGCAGTCTGTCACTCCTGTTCTCATACACTTTGTGCCATTCTCCAGCTGGCACAGTCATGATGCCACTTACATTCAAAGATGACTTTAAAATCAGAAGACAAACTGTAAAAATCAATCATGTTACTGCAGTATCAAAGAACATGCTTTAGGCTAACTTCCGAAGGGTTGCCTAACATTTCGTATTCTGCAAGAAGGGGCCTGCTCCATACTTGTCTTTTGGGAAGTCTTTTTGCCTTTTAAAATTGCAAGCACTCTAAAATGTCCTTGTTGAAAATCTTGCAATGCATCATTTTGCCAATTGTATTAATATATTATTACAATTAGCTTTCACAGAGTGTTTTTGCTTTTATCTGTTGATCTGAAAGAATATTGCAAAAGGGGTCATCATCATTATCTTCATTTATACTGTCCTATATCCTCCTGGTAATCTATTTTTCATAAGATCATCTGTAGAAGTTAGCAGGTAGAAGTGTCTGTGTCATACAATTATCTGCTTCAGACTGTGCATTTGATCATGCAAGGGAAACAGTCCAGTGCCCACAGCACACCATGTAGCTCCATCTGCCTCCACTGGTGGAGTATCAGATGTGTGAAGTCATCCTGTGGCACTGGTAGCTTCCAGCAGAACTGCTCTGTGCAGTCTGTTTTCTGAAGAGATTTCATTTTACTGCCTCCCCAGCTACTGATAACAGCTTGTCACTGCAATCTGTCATTTTTATGTGGCTGCTATATCTCACTGAAGTTGTGTATTACCATTCCTCTGATATAGTCTGTAATACCCATGGAATGAGCATCTTCAGGTGACCCCAAAACTGAAATCACAAGGAAAAGGATAATGGCCATTGATGGATTGGTGCTGCGCTCTTATGACCAAAAGGAAGTTAAAAGGATATATTTTTGTGCTTTATACATTTCTGCTGTTGCTACTATCCAGTCATTGTTAATCCTCTCCAGTAGAAAAAAAATATCTTTAAAGCATGAAGATGCTGATGAGTGTAGAGCCTTTGTCCCTGTGTCCCTGTCAGCTCTTAACTAAACCGACATTTAGACCACGGAGGGAGGTATGGATCTTTTGGTAAAACCTGTATACATCTTTCTTACCTTTCTTCTGGTATGAGATCATGTATGTAATGCGTGAAGGGTTACTGCTGTGGGTTAGAAGCAAAAGCTTCAGAAGATTTACCAAAGATATGGTTTTCTGTAATTGGAACCTTCACTGAGGACGTAGATTTGGTTATATGTGGAGCCACGGTGCTTGGGAAGTTCTTAAGCTTTTAAGTGAGCTTATAGTACTCAGCACTACTGAGCTTAATCTGTCCAGGCTGCTTGCTGCATGGGAATTTTTTCCTAAGAGGAAAGGTGGTCTTAGTGAAAAGACTGAAAATTTGTCTGTCACATCAAGATCTGGAATAAATCCTTCCCAAAATGTTACAGTTATCAGGAAAAACAATAGACATATAGAGTTTTCCAGAGTATGGAAAAATGGATTAAATACATGGCTCTGAAAACAACTGGGAAAAGGTGGCCCTTTGAACTCTCTCTCACTGAAAAAAAGTGGTTAGTTTCTGTTGTCTACTGGAAATGCTGTCTGATCTATGCTAGTTTCACAGGTACACCTTAGAACTATCCAAGAGAATTGTTCTCAACTTTCAGTGTCTGGGAGTATCCTCTGTAACTGTTTCATCTACTAATGCAGACATAAAATCAGTGACTATGCCATGGTTTGGGTAAGTCTCCAATATCATTTCCTAAAACAGACAGATTTTCATAATTTTCCTTTAAAATATGTTCTGCAATATGCATTAGTATGAAAATCTGATTGATTAGATATTATAGTAGCATTTGTTAAGTTCTTTATAGAATGATACGGTTGTTCAATAGGGCAAAATAACCTACACCAAACTGCATGTCAAAGAGAAAGCAGTGTCACTTTCATCAGTAGCATCTTCCAGCATGAAGATCTTCATTATCCCATCTTTCAGGGGACAAATAGTCTCCTCATGTCTTGCACCCATCTCACAGAATATGAAGGTCTGAGGAAGGGGCTACTTGGATTTGGGCATTCAGAAGAACAGGAGGAGAATTTTAGCACACAATTGTAGAGTGTAAGATAGCATTAAAAGTAGTTTTATTTAATACAAACATAAGTATAAATGCCTTTGGATAGAACAGCCGTAAGTATTGCTTAATAAAATATTAAATAAAGAAGAAGTGTCAAATGGATAACTCTGCTGATACATTGTCTTAGCAAAGTAACACCATTTCCAAATGTAAACAGTAAAGGAGTTTTCAGTTACACTTTATCATATAATGAGACCTTAAAATAAGAGCCCTAAGGCAGTTTTCACTTTTGGTTGTCTGAAACTGTTAAAAACTGAAAAATGAACCTTAGGAAACCTAGAAAAGATTTCTGCATTAATGGACTGGCAACATGTTGGTGATTTTTAAAATAAGAATTAGGACTCTGAAAAGAATAGATAGACCCGCCTGGACTCCTACCTGAGCAACGTGGTCTAGGGAGCTGCTTTGGCAGGGGGTTGGACTCAATGATCTCTGGAGGTCCCTTCCAACCTCTACAACTATGTGATTCTGTGATTCTGTTGGCAAGATGCGTATAGTCCCATNAAAAACCAAATCAAGAAAAAAAGACCTTCAAAGCCTTCCCCAATATTTTCAACATTGCTGACCCTATCTACTCAGCCAGATTTTGGAAACATGAACACCGAAACTCTTGATATGAACGTTTCTGATCCTACACTGTGACAAATACAGGTATTTTTGGAAGGACAAAACATAAGCTATGGTTTGAAGTATTAAAAGTGCTTTCCTTTTAAGCTTACTGAACAAAGCTGTAATTGCAGAGAGCGGGGCCATTAGTTATTACACTGTAAAATCAAACGTCAGAGGTCATTCCCTGGCACTAACAGCTCNTAAAATAAGAATTAGGACTCTGAAAAGAATAGATAGACCCGCCTGGACTCCTACCTGAGCAACGTGGTCTAGGGAGCTGCTTTGGCAGGGGGTTGGACTCAATGATCTCTGGAGGTCCCTTCCAACCTCTACAACTATGTGATTCTGTGATTCTGTTGGCAAGATGCGTATAGTCCCATTTTGATTTTTGTAAAATGTACTGTAAGTAGAGCATGGGAGAGAAAGGTCAGAACAATGTCCTTCTGTTACATCCCTTTGAGAGACTGATGGGTACTACAGTGGTAGGAAGCAGCTCTATTCTTGCTCAGTGCTCCTGAAGATGATCACGGCACCAAATAAATATTGGCTTTCTGGGACAAAATAAAATGAAATCAGAATTATTTGCAAGGATTTATTTCTCAACAAAGTACATGGGAAGAAAATCTGGCATGGTTCACAAAGAAAATAGGAGGGAAAAGGGACTATCTTCCCAGAGAAAATAGGGTCTAAAGATGAAAAACAAAACAAAACAAAANAGCTCGAGGCATACTTGTTCAATGAACTCTGTTTTCCTGCTGGGTAATTAATTATGTGATTGTCTCTGCTTGAAATTAACAGTGTCCTGCCCTTCTTCACATGAAGAGATCAAATGCTCCCACATGACAAACAAGTACTCCTCTAAATGAGGGTGCCTGTAGAAATAATTAGTTTACTTTAGTGTGCAATATTAATAGTACCCCTTTTCAGCACACATGTTGTGAAGCTTTGCTTCTAATTCCTCTTTTTTAAACTGAGTTTTCATTAAACTTAAAGTAACATAATCATTCTGAGGAGGTGCATCAGAACAGCATAATGCAGAAGGCATGTTTTAAGTGTAAACAATAAACGTTAAAAATGCAGTCATCTGAATGCTGCATATGAATCTTGACTATGCATACCAAGTGTGCACTCATGTCTCATCAGAAATGAGACCCTTCCCTTGAACACCCCATGCTTCGTGGCCTCAGAGCCCATCCAGCCACAGAGGAAGGACCCTGCACTGGCAGGAATAAATCATAGAATCATAAAATGGCTTAGACTGTAAGGGACCTTAAAGCCCACCCTGTTCCAACATGCAGCAGCAGGCAGGGCTGCTCCCCATGAGCTCAGGCTGCCCAGGGTCCCATCCAACCTGGCCTTGAGCACCTCCAAGGATGGGGCACCACAGTTTGCTTCAAATGGGACAGCGCACATAGTAAGGAAGTCTTCTGAAGAAGAAAATGAATACTAACCTTGCTAACAACATGCTGCAAATTAATACATTTCTCTGTTCCGTAACTCCATCACAGCTTTTGCTGTGTTCTTGTAACCCATAATTATCTTCTGATTTTTCCTTTCAGACCTTGAAATGACTAACAGTGACTGAACACTTAGCCACTTGATGTAAATTTAGTTGCAGGAATACACACTAATACTGCAAACGTAGCTCTGAAGATGAAATTCAAGACAGAAAGCTGAATTTCCTGCATACAGTAAAATCCAATTGTACTAGGCATACAAAGAAACAAACACTTGACTTTGGATATAGTTACACTCAACAAATTTGTGCAAACACAATTCTAGAAATAAATAGGAGAGAACATTTTAGTATTTCTGGAAACTGGCCACTGTTGGAACCTGTTAAGTAAATGTGACATCAAAGATTTACCATCCCCTCTATTTCATGCAGTAAGAAGGATATGGAAATGTGTGATTTGAGGATAGATGTGGAGGTATATTATTAACCCTCACGTATGACAGACAGAATTCTACTTCACAACTATGTAGATTTATGGAGTGAACCTGACTTTTACAGAATCTTTCCTGCATCTCCAAAAATGAAAAATAACAGCAGTATTTTCACTCAGACATGAAAATCTTGCACAGACACTGAAGATAAAATGCCAAACATAATTGCTGTCTAAGATGACAGGCACCTTGACCACATGCCACCCATACAGAACCATCAGCAGACCCAGACAGTAGGACTGATGGAGGGACAGTGCAGTGACCGATGTCCAGACAAAGAGTCAGTGGTGGCCTGTGCTTTGTAGTAGGAATGCTGCTGGCACCACTACAAGAGAAAGAAGATGAGGGGGCAAATGAAGGTGTATTGTTGTTTCTTTCTTGGTACAGCCATGAGAATTTATGTACACACAAAATCTCTGCTGAAGCCATTGATTGCTAATTTGCATCAGGGCAGTAGAAAGTCGGAAGAATATGTTGTATTTCTTTTGGGGACTGTCTAAACAGAGTAGGACACATAACTGAGCCACACTGACATTATGCAAGACAAAAGCCCCTGCATGTTTGCAAGCATACATCACATAAAGTCTTCCAGACACATCCTGCTTACTCTGAACCAGCTCAGACTGGTGGAGATGGCCACAGGGAATAACAGCATTCCCTTTTGCTTTAACATAGGATGCTGGAGCAATGCTGCTCCTTAAATGCTGACTTGTTCTTTGAATACTTGTCTCCTCTGTCAAACAGCTGTGACAAAGTCTTAAAAAATATGCAAGGAAGCTGAGGCCAACACACTTGCTTTGGAAAGGCAGTGGAAGAACAAGTTTTGCCTCATGCCTGTCTGATCACAAGAGTGTGGTATCCATTCATAGTGACCCAGCTAAGTTTGAAGAGGTTTGTTTTTGTACATGTATCCTTGATAATTATTTCTTTCTGCACTTTAAAGGCTGTATGTTTGTTCAGTTGCCACCAACAAGAGTACAAACTTGGAATAAACAGTGGTACAAAAGAAATTGATAGGTATGTCATAAATCCAGGAGAACTGACAACATGTAAATACTTTGATATGTTAGCACTTAGAAAGACTCTCAACTCCAAGTAAATGGACATGATTCATTGATGGGACTTGATAAGTCAGACTTTCAGTTGGATTTCATGATCTTGAAGTCTTTTTCAGTCTGGATGATTCTATCATTACTAATTGACATTTACCTTCCAAGCAGGCTACTGAATCTGCATCGAAGTTTTTGCTCAGACACTGAACATGGGAAGTGAGGCTGAGCCATGTGCTGTGCTCAGGGATACTTGGAGAAGGCTTCTGCTGAGAGGGCAGATGATAATGTACAGAGGCATATGCCTGGCTGGCAGAATCCCACGTTGACAAGACAGTGACAGGGCAAGCACAGTGCTGTGCTCCTGGGCAGCTGCGGGACTGGAAGATGCCTCATGTTTTGTCAACTTGGACCACCTCTTGGGGAAACTCAGTCTGGTCGTCCATGTAGATACACCATCAGCTTCTGAAGTTTATTGGCATTGGGGTACTCATGCTGACAACACTCTGAATGTGGTGGGGGAATATTTGTAGGGGTTTCACACATTATTTTTCTCTCTTTCTGGTGCTTTTAACATCCTACAGAGGCATGAATTGATATTTACTTTTCTGTCAGTTCACGCAGATAATGAGATAGCAGCAGTTTCGGTTGTCATGTGTTGGTACCTGGCAATATCTGAGGGTGAACAGGAGGCTGGAAATTCTCTTGCAAGTTTTGAGCCATCTTAACCACATATTGGTCAGTGAGAATGGCTGAATTCCTATGGTCAGTTTACTGTAAAGAGATCTTCATGTTAATGACAAGGTCCATACCTGTTGCAAAATTGTCTGAATTGAAGGAGAGTTATACAGAAATGGTATTCTCTCCCTTTTTTGTACTGGAATATTCTGTACTCCTGAAGATAATTTATTATTTAAGGTGTCAGAAGAATAAGCTTTTCAGGTTGCCTCGTAACAAGAAAAGCTGCAGAAACAGCAGAAGCAGTGGGTCTGAACAGTGCTTTTGTTGGACAATGTACAGCCATAATGATGAATGCTGAGAAAGCAGATTTACTAAGATGTGTACATATAATCTCCTGTCTGCCAGGTAAACTCCTAGCATTTTCTGAAATTTCTAAAGAGCAACTGATGTAATTTACTACCATGACAAGTCTTATCAAGTCAATACAATGCAACATCATTTTCTATCTTGAGTACTTGTAGCTAGAAGTATTCATTCCAGTGTCATGATGAAAATAAAACATTTTTCTTACATTTAATATAAGCATTAAATCAAAACTATATACTGGACATCTAAATAAGCCATATATATCACTCTGCTGTGTACAATATGTAGTTCCTTACAATTAAAATTCTCAGAGTTACTCGTGCTGTGGAAATAATATTTATATTAAAACAACAAACCTTCATTTCTGAATACCAGAATTCTAGCTTAGTATTTTGCAAAATTCAGCATAAACAGCATTAGAAAGCCTATAATCAGTAGCATCAAAAATATAGAAATACTCTTTTCTCCAGCTGGGAACACTTGAGAAATAATTATATAAATAAATAAATGCTGTGATTCTTGACACATTTGCTCAGAGGCATTATAAAACATCAAGTTTCACTTGGGATGTAGATTGTCAGATCCTATAGTATACTTTGACACAATAGAAAGCACTTTCAAAATTACTGAAAATATCAGATATTGAAAATGATCTTATTTTCTTACAGATGAGACAAAGATAGCTGTGTGGGGAATTGGAAAGTTTACCATTGTTAATATGAGCCTGGAATAAGTTTCTCTAGCATGTATCTGTACACATTTTATAAACAAAATTATTCTGTAAGTGTAAGGGAAACACTGAAATATAGTGCAGACCAAGATAGAGTTATAAATTCAGTAGTTCCGTGGAGGCAGGAGGAATTCTAGAACTGTTTTGTGGAGCCTTTTTGCTTACAAATAATAACCTACAGGAAAATAAAATAATAAAGTAAAATAATAATAAAATAAAATAAAACACATCAACACAAACAAACAAATAAATAAATAACAGAAGGAAAGCCCCTTCTAAAACAACAGTATATAGTCTCAGCAAGCACTGAGAGGATTAAAAATCCACCATAAAGATTGATAATTTCTGTGTGCATCATAATAAATGTTTTTAGAGTCAGAGAGAAAATCAGTGATGTTAAAAAAAGAGATAGGTCAATTAATTTTATATCCTATTCCAGACTCCTAACGCAAGACTCCATCTCTCCTCTGCCACCTCTTGTGTTTGCTGTCCTTACTTCACATTGAATATGGCATGTTTCTCTGTAAACAATTTTTTTTTCATTTTATTAAAACTTTCATCTTAAAAGAAAAACACAAAATAAAATCAGCTGAAACATGAAATGTAAGTTTTGCATTTGTGAATGAGCATATTAATTTTTATTTTAAGAATACTGTAAAACACTTGGCTACATGAGGAAGACTGGAAAAGTAAAATGACCACCCAGCCTTTATCTTATGGCTGTATGATCACTATTCACCAGATGAGCTAAGAGAATAGCTTTTATCAAAAATAAGATATTTCACTCACAAAACAGCCTTAGAAGATGTCATCATTCATTTTACCAGTGACTTTACCATATATTTCCTAGTGGAACCACAATAATCATCAATCTCTTGAGAGGAAGACTGGTCAGAACTGGCACAGAACACAGACAGGAATGGAGGACTGGCCCAGCTGAGATTTCGTCTGCAGTTGGAAGATTTTGTTTTAGAGACCACCATGGCAAGGCAGCAGCAAATTTCTTCAATTGCTACAATTTAAACAAAACATAAATTTAGATGGGAATTGCTAGTCCTTTTTTTATCGGTTTTAGCTCTGCTTACAATGCAGACATATCCAGTAGGCAATTATTTCTAATCTGGTAATCAGCAAGTTTTGCTGTATCAACAGCAGTTTTAGTGTGCATCAAGTCAACAAAACCTGGCTACTGCTGCTGTGACTGCTAGAACTGTTTGTTTGTTTGTGCTGCCAACATGGAGAAGAGGAATACCTAGAGGGAATTCCATGAAAACAAAACATACGAAATCAAAGTAATTCATTTTTGCCACAGGGTAACAGAAGTGAAGCAATACATGGCATATAGCTGGACTTACAGGAAACTTGCCACAGTGCCACACGGAGTTCGCATAAACAAACTGAGGAATATTTAGGTGAAAATATGATGGTTGCCAAACTCATGGGAAAACTCCGAAATTTATTAACAGAATCAGTCCTGAATGAGTGATACTATCAGTATTTTTTTAAAATGATCTAGGGGATTGAATAAATAATGTGCTTACTATATTTAAAGACAGCTGTAAGCTGACAGTGTTGATAAGGAAACAGGATCAGAGTTCAACAGGATCCTGGTGCACAGAGAGATGTTATACAAATAGAGAATGTACTATAAAATAAGGGTAAATGCCAGACCGTGAACTCAGGTAAGAACAATTAACTGCACAAATATAGAACATGGAACAAAGGATTAAGTTAGACCTCTGCAGAATTACACTTAAAATTGTGATTCATAGTTTGAACAGAAGACAAAAGTAAGGGCAAATCCCATATGATTAATCACCCATAGTAATTAATAAACAATCATACTTAACAAGACATACGGAGTAATCCTGTTCCTTTCGGTACTGACTGTTGCTAATTTCAGCACTATTGAGCACTGATCAATGAAATTCAAAGATAGGAACCATTTGAAAAGCTTTCCAAGCAAAAAGTCACAGAAAGACAAAAAAGAGTGAGGAGAGTTCTAGAAAACAGGCTGAGGAAAATCTGAGTGGGCTGGATATTATTGCTTGTTTCTTAGTTAATTCCAGGATGAGAATTAAGGTTTCAGGTTCTGAAATTGGGAAATTGAATCACTTAAAGGAAAATATCCAAGAGCTCTGCTGTAGATGAAAAGGCTTCCCTCTTTCATCCTCAGTGAAACAGTTAAAAATGTGCCCAAGTGGCCATTCTATTTTTTTATTCTTTTTTAATTCTCTGTTGATGCCCCTCCTTATGCTCTGCCAAAACATCTACAACTTTTATTTACTTGATATTCCATCTTCATAGTCACTAGGAAAATCTTCATGTCTTCATGTAGTCACAACAGTGGGAAATGTCTCTTTAATTTGATTCCCTGTAACCAAAACTTTTTTCTCAACTTCAGTTAGCAAATCTGCCAGGTACTGATAATATTGTCAGCAGCAATGATTTTTGACTTCTGATCCAGCACCACTAATTGAAAGAAGTGATCCCCTGCTCAAAGGAATTGTTTCAATCTGTCCCTGAGCTCAAGTAGTCATTTTGCACTGTGTTCCTTTCATATAACAGCCAGAGATGATTTCTTTGTCTTATAAGTAACATGAGAATCAGAGAACAATAGAAAACTTCACCTTCATCCCATTCTGCATGCTAATCATCTTCGGTTTGTAAACTATACATCATGTGAAGCCACCAGAAATGCGAGGTACATCTTGAATTCACAGGGCCTATGGAGCACAATCCTACCTCCTCAGTGGAAGAAAGACAGCATGTCCTGATTCCTTGCCTGCAGTCTAACAGCTTCCCCTCAGAAGAGTCTGTCATAGCAGGGGTGATTTCTAAGACTGTTATGGTTTTATTATTTTTGTAGTATTATTGATATTCCACATCATAACATCATATGGTGTATTTGGAGTTAAAGAGCTAATGCTCTTGGGCTAGTGGTTAGGAGCCGGCGCTCTCACAGCCGTGGCCGGGTTCCATTCCCAGACAGGAATACCCAGAATGCAGCTGGAGCATTAACTCTTGAACTCCCAATACACCACATGATGTTATGATGTGGAATATCAACAATACAACAAAAGTCATAAAACCATAACACAGACACACGCCTGGGAAACACAGTATTTCTTTGCTAGTGTACAAAAGACTGGGTAATAGGCTGCAGATTTTTCAGTGGCTAGTGATACACAAACATGCCCTGTGTTCTGGCAGGTTGATTGTCCTGAACAGGGATATAGCAGGAGATGCTGATTGGTCGGGTTTCCTCCTCCAATAAGCAAGGTGTGGGCTGAGAGAGGATGAGGTTGTCTTGATCTTGTCCTGACATAACCTTGGCATCTGGCCAGTGCTTGCACCTAGGCCTAGAGGCTGGGAATATTCCCAGCTTCTGCAGTACAGACACAGCCTCTAAGACCTGGTTTTACTTAGGAATAAGTCACTATATTGGAAGGAATATCTGGGTATGTAAATATGACTTCAAGCATACAACATCCCGACTCCCCCAGAATGAATAAAATTGATGTTCAGTTGCTATATACTTTTGAAGAAGCCTTAAGTCGCTCAACGTCTGAATGGTAATAGATAATATTATTTACTGTTAGCATGATACATTCTTTGGAATGTATAAGAAATTATATACCAGAGGCAGATAAAGGGAAGAGAGAAGAAAGGCTATATGATTTCTCACTGACATTCACAGTGCAATGCACTTTTCTTTCTAGGAGGAAGAACATAATGCTTCTTTCATTCATTTAATGGCTATGTTTATCCCAGATGTATTTAAAGAACCTGTGTTCCCTGATACTTTGCTCCCGTGCCATCTCTAACTTCTCAAGAATGGTAAAATATGTACCTCCATGTTTCAGTTTTCTTTCTTTCATCCCAACTGGACCATTTTACTACTGTGACTCTTGATGGACTCAGCAACCTCCTTTCAATCAGATATCATTGTGATCAGTATTCCTCCATAAATAACTGAGAAGTCACATCAAATCCCATCATCAGTGAACAGTCTCCATATTGTAACTCTCATTTTCCCATGACAATTCTCTTTCTACAGGGCTTGTCCTTCTATGGTCTACAGAGGGATTTAAATTGCCTTTCAAAATCTGGAGTCCTTGCCCTGGGTTTTCAAGAAACTCAGAATCTGATACAGGTTTGCATTCTGTTTTTCCTATTTGCATAATATTATTCTACACTGTGAAGAAAGAGGAATAGTTTCAGTTCTAGGCATCTATTAAGCATCTGTATTCCAACTAACAATTAATCAGGATTAAGACTTCTTGAAAGTTTATCTCATAGCTGAGGAAAATAATTACCAACGATTAATCATATGCTTCTTTCAGATACTTAAAAAATAATCGTATACATTTTCCAGATGATCTGAGGAGACTTGTGAAATATTCAAATTGCATTATACCCTAGGATCAATTGAGAAATGTCCAAGTCTCTCATAGGTAAATTAATGCTCTACTGCAACTTGTCTCTCACTCTACTCATGTTAGTGTTTGTCCCACCCCATCCCCTAGTTTGATTAACCCAGCAAGAAGACAGTGATGACAGTGCACTTCACTGGCACAAACCAGGTGCACCACATTTGATTTATAATCTCATGTATTCAAAGTAAACAGTGTATTAGCCTATGACTAATCAGTATTCCTGGAGGAGAGGGCGGGGGAGGTAAAATAGGTTAGATAAGGGTAAATTAGTTTGGGTAAGATCATACAAATTCCAGGGAAGTTCAGCTAGGGTAGAAAAGGTTACATGACCCGTTTCATTGATGGGTCCATTGTGGGATGGGGTCTGAGGGAGAAGGGTGTGCTTGCAAGCTGGGAGAGTCTCAGACCAGCTGAGGGGAGCTCTGAAATCTGTCCTCCCATCCTGATTTTATAGCCTTTTTACATGGGGTTTGCCATAAGAAATGTGTAGGGAACTGCTACAAGTTATGCAAACTAAGTTATAAACAGGGTTATATAAAAAATATATGACGGTGAAGAAAAACAGAGAAAGTTCATTTGGTTTCTTAAGATCTTGTTTTCTGTTCCAAAAATTTGAGGGATTGTTTATGGGTTAGTCATCACACAGTTTTATGGTCCCTTTGTTTTTGTCAAAGACAACACTTTGTCCTTTCCCTGACATCTTCCAGTCTCAGCTCAGGCCCTCAACACAAGTATGTAGGTCACACAAGGTTAGGCATAGGTAGGCAAGGAGAGTGACAGATGCACAGATATGGCCTTATCTGACCTTCACGGCTAGGGGCAGATGTCAGTATTGACCAGAGAACCTCTACCAGACCTGAACCCTGTCCTGTTCTCCAGTCGAGCATGACCTCTCCCCTTCTTCAGCAGACTGTGCTTAGACCATATTGCTTGGACCAACGTTTAAAACAGTGTTTCCCTTGCAGCATCCCAAAATTTAGTCTAGTGTTGCATAGCAAGGCAAGAAAGCTGTATCAGCAAGACATTCTTGTGTCTTGTAAAACTACAACCCCATGTTTCTGAACAGAGAAGTGCAACAGTGTGGAAGAGGATCTGACCAGGATGTTCTGCATCCAGGGTCATCCAAGACACTTATCAGTGGAGTGGATTGCTAGGTAGAGCTACAGACCTTTTCATTTCCACATAATACCTCATAGAAATGTGCTTGATATTGTCCTGCTAGGAAGAATAGAATATCAAAAGAGTACTACATCCCCATCATAGGCATTCACAGGAACTCTCCTGCACGTTGGCCATTTCTGTTTTTCAGGTGACCTAGACTGGAATATCCTGCTAATTTTACGAGGAAAGATTGATCATGTGCTTCTGGGAAGTGAGTGATGAAGCTGAGTTTCTGGATTGAGGAACATACTATATTTCAAAATTCAATGCAATGAACAAGCATTAACAATTTATGAATCATAATAATCCATTGTAAATCCAAGGGTTAATTAAACAAAACATACCAAACTTGCCTGTAACTAGAACTGACTGCATACAATTTGAATAGAAAAACTGCAGAAAAGTATTTACATATCCTGAAAAATTAACACCCACAAAATATTTAATAATAAATAAAGTAAGATGTAGTTTTTGAGTACTGGAAATAACATACTAGAATAAAAAATCTAAATAATTATGCAAAACTCATTTTACCTCCAGAAAAAAACCTTATTGAATAACATGAACCTGAAATATAAGGAAAAGGAGAAGACCCCACAGCCTCTGGGCAGCATGTGCCACTGCTCCATCACCTACACAGCACAGGAGTGCTCCTGGAGTTCAGAGGGAGTTCCTGTGTGCCATTTTTCACTTGTTAGCAATGAGTACCACTGAAAAGAGTGTGGCTCTACCTTTTTTGTACCCTCCTTTCAGGTATTTATACACATTGATAAAATTCCCCCTGAACATCTTCTCCAAGCTGAACAGCCCCCATTTCCTCAGTCTCATCTCATAGAAGAGTTATATTGTGATCACAATGCAATGGGATATTCCTTTGTACAGTTTGGGTCAGCTGTCCTGGTTCTGTCCCCTCCCAGCAACTTGTGCACTCCCAGCCTCCTCCAGGGCATCATGAGAAACTCAAGAAGTCTTATGAGAACAGTTCAGCAATAACTCAAAAAACAGTGTGTTATATACATTGTTCTGGTCGCAGATATGAACCATAGCACAGAGTGAGCTATTCTGAAGAAAACTAGCTCTATCTGGACCACAACCATTACACAGCGATATCTAAACACAAACATGGGGATTTATTGGAGACAGATTACTCACTGTTCCTTCAAAAATATGTATTTGTTACATATGCTATTCTACACAATTGCATTGCATATATGACAAGTATAGACGGTAAAAATAATTAAAACATATCTAGGGCATTAATTAATAACAAAATATAATTATTAAAGAAGAAATCAGTCAAATTATTTATTATGAATTAATAACAGTTGATTTAACTTTTACACATTGATGGAGGTGATTCCTGTCAGATGTTCTAAAAATTTCTATTACTGAGAAATGAAGGTTTGATCTAAGTTCTAAAGAGGAATCTCCTTGAGTGTAAATGACAAATAGGGTAAATCTAATCTGTATGAAGGTTCCTTTAAACTGACATTCTGGTAGCTAAGCTTTCTTTATAATATATGTTTTAGAGAGTAATGCTCCTGGCTATACTATTTAACGTTGTTGTGCCCTGTATATTTTAGCAAGAAACAGACATTGTGATGACCACTGAGTACTACAGATATCTGACACACCTCTGATCATCATGAATTTTAGGCAGGCTAGAATAAAACAGTTTGAACTCTTACTTAATGGGAGCTGCAGAAACATCTGAAAAGAAATTATCTACTCTTTGGTTGATGGCAGAAGTGCAAAGCAGATGGAGGACAGGTTGTCCTTGGCAACTCAAGCACAGAACTTATTAACATCTGAAATGGAAAAGGGACATGAATACTAGATTCTTGGTCATGCTCATCCAGGAGAAGCAGACCAACACTGCACAGCCAGGCCAGACAGGAGCTTTCCAGTGCTAGAAGACCCCAACAGGGGCAGCCCAGCCTGTGGTTTTCCTCAGAACTGACTGCAGCCATAATGTGGACCAAAGCTAACTAATTGGTATTTGGCAAGGGCAGCTCTAAAAGGATCAAGAGCCCGTGCTATGACCACCAAAGTGCTATCAAAATGGTTACATCGGTAACAGTGAGGTAGTTTTTTGAGGCTGATCAAACTTTTGCTATCTCTGCTGGTGACAGAGACCTCAGCATTCTCTGTGCAGAGGCAAATGGAAAATGTCAGAATGAACAGTAACTGTGTTAAAAACTCAGACTGTTCCTTCAAATGATGAGCAAGGATGTTCTACCTGTCCCTGTGGATGCTGAAGAAACAGCTGATGTCAAAGCACCATCTTACTACGTCTGCTATTTCCTGTCTATTAAAGATGATAAACCTACAGGCCTAATGCTTCCATAATGAGTCTGATAAAGAAAATCTGGCTATTTGAGAAAAATAAATAAATATTGCTTTGGTAATTAATCAATTGCTGCTCAGAGATTCCAGCAGTGTTTCTTACAGTAACGCCTTGAGGGATACTGTATTTGATGGTAAAACTAATAGCTATTTCATTAAACTAACAGTTCCTAATGCTAATAATAATTCCATTAAATCTTTGTGCATACATTTGTCCTTGCCTTCCTTTTTCTCTTTCCATTTATTGCAGATACACTTCATGGTCTCTTGTGTCTCAGATTAGTGTTCTGTATTGCCACAAGATCATTGTCAAGTTGTACTGCGCCTTTTTAGACTTTGAAATATCTGCCTCACACTGCCCTCAGAGACTTCAGTAAGTGCAGTAGTTTTTATATCTCAGTTTAAAATCTATGAAATGTGGTTATTTAACAAATATTTTGTTCATGAAGGTGTTAAGCTCTAGGAATGATTAGAAAAAAAAAATTAAAATAAAACTGGAAGTGCCAGATAGTGAAAGGAATTCATTTTCAAGGTCTTTAAAAAAAACCCAAACCACTACGTTTTACTTAATGATCAGCCTTTTCCAAGACAGACTGAAAACAGAGATCTTTTGGCCAAAATGCACTCCCTGCCTGCACCTTTCTGCAAAACACTGTGAGCTGCAATGCGGCTAGTAATGCTGCATGGATTGCTAGAGAGTCATTATTCTCCATTGCTGAATATTTCACAAACACTGCATTTACTTTTCTTTCCCCAAAGTGTTATTTTATGTCTTTTTTATACATCTGTAGAAATTGAGTTTTTCCTTACTATCTCAGTATCACTCGTGTACTTGACTTATTTCTTAATTTACTTTTGCTGGGGAAAGATGAAATAGTCTGAAGCAATTATTTGCTCCCTCAAGAACTGTTAGTGAACCACATTTGTAAGTATTTCCTTTACCTTTGAAAACAGAACTTTCTGGTGGTTTTTTTTTTTGGTTTTTTTTTGGTTTTTTTTTTTTGGTAGGGCATCTGACTGAGTCATATGTTAGGTGCAGGGATCATTTTTGAAGGCTGATACAGTGACTGATTTTCTTCCCAGCATTAGACTTGATAATAAAAATACTAAACTTAACATGCTTGTTCACAATGCAAAAAATATTGTCTTTCTGTTTTGATGGAATTAATTAGATTCTCATTGGAGATGCTGCAGTGGTTCAGCATTTTGCAGATTCCTATTACAAGTGTTAGAGGAAAAAAAGGTGTTTTGTGTTATTTAAGAATGTACTTGTCAAAACGTGTGAGGAATAGGTTTCAAATAATGAATTGTCTACAAACTGGAATAGTTTGAACAATTTTACTGCAGATGAAATTTCACGAATGTATACAGGATTTTTATTTGGTGGCTTTGTAATAGATTTGGGAAGAACTTTGGTTCTGAAAAAAGTATTTTCTGGGTAAAATTGTGATGTGAAGATGTAACAGATACGTATCTAAAAAGATGATGGTAGGACTGTGTATGAAGATGTAGTGGCTCAGTGGAGCCATCCTGTGAAGCATATGTAAATTTTAAATATGAGTATATATGGAAAATATTTTTGAATTCTTGAAGATTCTATGCAAAATAAACTCATCAGCAGTAGGCCAGGTTTATTTTAAGTCAAGTTCTAGAAATTACATAGACAATTGAAACAAACTCACAGATATATATGATAATTCTATCAAAGGATATCATATCAAAGAACGTGGTTTTTACACACACACACAAAAAATAAACAGATAAACAAACAAACAAATAAATAATTAAACAAGCAAACAACAGCATTAATATTCTAATAGTCCTCTGTGGTCTTGTGTAGTGTTTAGAGTAGAAAGCCGAGGCAGGAATGGACCACACACTTGAGACAAAACTCAAAAAAGAGGCAAAGCAAAAAACTAGGAACGTGTGGCAAGACATGAACATAATGTAGGGAGGAAGCCCTCAGTCAGGAGTGGGGCTGAGTCAAGAAGCAGAGGTTAGACAGATCTGGAAGAAAGATGGTTTGGAGCAAAAGTGGGGAGAGACACTTAATTGTGTATTTTAAATAGTCACCATCACTTCACCTGCAGGAGGTCCACGCAAGCATTCCTTTCAAAGTCACCAAAGCTCATGAAGAATTATTCATTCAAAAGGATTATGAGTACCTATGGCCACACAAATCATAGTTACAATACCTGTTGCAAGAACAGTTTGAGTGTTGGAAGAGGTCACTGGCTAGGGATAAACCATAGAATCTAAGGATGAGACTGTGGAGGAGATGGACCTAAATGATCTGGTTCAGGGAAAATATCCTTTTGGTATGCTCCGTTTAGACTTATATTGCTGATAAATTAGTAAAGAACTGCAAATGGATCTGTCTATTTTGCTTTACATAGTGGAATCTGGCATGTTTGATTAACTAGTTCTGTATGTGAATGCAGAGCTATTTGAAGGAAAACATGATTCGGAGTCCAAGAATGGCTGAAGATTATATTTTCCTGAAAAAAAATAACAACAAACTAAACAAGAGGGTAAAATAATATATTTTTTTCACATATTGTACCCTAGAATTTGTCATTTCCATTCTATCAGAATCACAGAGATAATTTTATTGCCACAGTCTTTTAGCCAAGATATTATGTTGAAAACTATATATATATTTGCATGTTGGGCAATATTGTTTCAATACCACACTGAAATCCTTCACGGGATGAATTCTCAGCATGATGGTTAATGGTATGTGTTCCATGGCTTACATTTATTTCCAGATAAAATTAACAGTATTCACAATATCTTCAGCTCTAGCACCACTAGTTTTCAACTGGAAATATGACTGCAAGAACTTATGTCTCATACAGCTCAGTTGTCAGTGTTGATACATGAAAGATATAACATTATTATGGAACCAAATAAATCCAAAAGAAATACATATTTGTAGATATCATTCTGAAAACAGTGACTATTTCCATCTGATATAAGAATTTATCTGCTGTACCGTACTTTAAGCCCTAGGGTCATAGAATCATAGAACCATAGGGGTTGGAAGGGACCTCAAGAGGTCATCGAGTCCAACCCCTCTGCTAAAGCAGGTTCCCTACACCAGNCTCCAGCAGGTCATCCCCCAGCCTGTACTGGTGCATGCAATTATTCCTCCCTAGGTGCAAGGCTCTACACTTGCTTCTGTTAAATTTCATCTGGTTTCTGACTGCCCAGCTCTGCAGCCTGTCCAGGTCTTGCTGAATGGCAGCACAGCCTTCAGGCGTGTCAGCCAATCCTCTCAACTTCGTATCATCAGCAAACTTGCTGAGGGTGGCCACTATCCCCTCATCAAGGTCATTGAAATAAAAGGCTTGAACTGAAGTATCCAGGCCTTGAAAACATGGCTGGGTTGAGAAATTACCTACCTTGTTGCAAAGAACGAATATAGTAAGGGGATGAACTGTAGATTTAAAAGTCTCTTTCGGTGTACTCAGAAGTTTGGATTTGATGCCACTTTTCTTCATGCCTAAATCCCCAGGACTCTGTTTATAACATGCTGTAAATACATAAAATATATGTGAATCTGTCAGAATCTTTTAAGAGATTTGCTATTTTATCCACCAATTTTAACAAACTCATATGGCAACAGGTGGAATCTACTGATTAAAAAGAGTAAATGGGATAAATAGTCCTTTCTGATTCTAGGTCTCTTCAGAAGATCACTTCAGTAGAGCCTACCTTTTCTACTCTCACTTCCCATCAAAATACAGTTTCAAGTTTGGTCTATATTCAGTGGCTCTATTTATTTTACACACAAACTGGAATCAGTTCAAATCACAGTTGTATGTTTTCTATTAAGTTTAGCAATACAGTCTATGATATATCAAGAAGCTGGCATTAATAATACTGGAAAGACCAGTCATCATTACATTGGATTATACTAATAGGTACATTCAAACTGATGAGGGCAACCACCCAGTTATACTGGAGAAACATGATGTGAAGAAGAGTCGATATAGATGGCAGTCACTGGGACTTGTATTTCCCAGAAGTATAATTACTGACTTGTTTTGTTAACTGAATTGAATTAACAGAATTGGTACCAACCTTAACAGTTGCATTTGGATTAAGACTGGTCATTAAAAATCATTGCTGATTAACAGATATTAGTCCATTTATAAACACGAAATTGATGCTGACAACAGTATTCTGCTTGTAAAATATTCGCTCGATCTTGACATCTATGTTGATAAAATAACACAATTTAATGAAGATTTCATATTAGAGTCAAATTGCTAGATAGCTGCCTGTGTTCCCATAGTCTCACATTTAAGTTTATTATTATTTTTTTTTTTTTAAACAAAACTATATCAGATAATCTGTGTGGAAAACTGTCTAGTAGACATGTCAAACATTGCATGTGAGGTGGTTTATGCAGCAGCAACCACTGAGAATAAGAATCTGTCATAAAGTAAGAATCATCAGAGAAGTTAACTAATAAAAAGGAAAAGGTTATCTTGTTTCAACTTTAGAGCACTTTCAATTTAGAAAAGACCCCTCTATTTGGAAAACAATATGAGAGATATACATGATTTCTGTATCTTTTATTAAACCAAATTATGTTTGCAATAGGCAGAGCAGCAGGCTGAAAGATCGACAGCGTCAATGAAAAGATCCCTTTGAAGAAGCTTTGCCACAATATTATACCTCCTGTGTGAGCACAATTCTTCCCTTGACCAAAAAGAACTGAGATCTCATCCTATTACCAGAAATCTGGTGAGCTATCATACCTGGTAAGATCACTACTGACGATAGGTGAGGATAGTTTTGTGGTTTATCTGTTTAATATCTGGCAAGAGGGGTTTATCATAGCATTCACAGAAGCATTTTTCTTTTATCAGCTATGATGAGTGTCTTTGCTTCTGTCACTGTGTTTCATACTGCAGTGCACCTTGTGTCAGTACTGGAGCATTTGGTATGAATGCAGACCAGGTGTTACCTCTGACAAGGTTCCTATGTTACAGATGTTTTCTGTGGAAATGGCTGAGTTTAGTGAACCATATGTCCCTTTGTTAAGTGCTTGCTTCAACACACCAAGAAAGCCTAGAAGACTTGAGATGATGACTCAAAACACCAGGGAAGAATTAATACTGATGGATAAACTCCCCAAAGGAATGGAAAACTATCTTTGGATGAATGATAGATAAACAGTGTTTTTCCTCAGTATCCATGGATACATGTCTCTGCTGATTGATACGCTGTGAAAAATAGCTGTCTGTGTTGTTATGTTTTACACATTTCTGCTTGAAGATCTTAGATACACTGATGGCATTTGCCTTGATTTCTCATTTTGGTGCATGTCTGCAACAGACAGTTAACCTAGTCCCAGCAAAAAGTAGTGTGTTGTGGAGAAGAACTTATGAATCTCTGTGGATATATTCTATCTGTAGCCTTGCTGCTAGAGGTACATGTTCCACAACAAAGACAAGCAAATGGTGCTTACAAACTCTTCCTTAGTGTCTCTGGTTGTCCAGTGACAAAGCTCAAGTCACTGGCTGAAGGATTAAGTGCTATCAGAAAATGAACTTCTGCATGTGCATTTTTTTAATGATTTCTGTTGGGTACTTTTCATGATATATATGTTACAAAAGCAAAAACAGAAAACAACTTCTTAGCCTGGGTACTCAAGATCCAAAATTTGTTCTCAAAAAAAAAAAA
>VXAB01000458.1:670644-683356 GCA_013399175.1 Odontophorus gujanensis
AAGAAAAGAAAAGAAAAGAAAAGAAAAGAAAAGAAAAGAAAAGAAAAGAAAAGAAAAGAAAAGAAAAGAAAAGAAAAGAAAAGAAAAGAAAAAGAGAAAAATACCCTGGCCATCCATTTTACAACCAAACTCCAAGGTTGAATTTCCTCAATAAATTTTGAGGGACATGTTTAAAACGTGTAAGTACATTTTTTCCCTTGCAACATAAACCCTAAACAAAAACCTTTCTACTTAGAAAATCTTGACAATTCTGAACATGGACATATCAGGGGATACCAGTGTTCCAGCCAGTTGCCATATTCAGCAAGCACCAACCTGAAATTTTGAAAGTAAAGGGCAGATGAAATATAGAACGGGTATGAAATCTTATGTATTTGTTACGTCTTTTTTTAATAAATGGTCATACTCCATTAGAAACTTATGCTTAAAATAACCAAAATACCACTGCAGCATTTATAAGAGTTCTGCAAGGACATATCCACACAGCAGGACAGTGGCGTTCAATAGAAAGCCTGCTCACCTTGCCTGTCATTATAGAGGCCACACTAGATCTCCCTCCATGATCCAGCTCCCCACATTTCTGCCACTATTTAAAAGAGTCAGTTTACTCTTACGATATCCAGAAAACAGGACTGTTTAGAAGTCATTAAGGTTGTGGTACTTCTGAGCACATTGATTCAAACTCCGCTATGGGCTGTTTTTCCTTCCTGTTTGTGGACTACTTCAGAATTAGTATTCTCAAGCAGTATGCACAGAAAAAAAAATTGCTTCTCAATCACAGGAGTTAAGGGCTTTCAAAGTCATACAGAGGCTAACATTAATGTCTATCTGAGAGTTTACATGAAGATAAGTAAGGCTATCAGGACCAATCTTTAAGAAAATAATAAACATGTCAGGTTATCTTTATCAATTAAAGTGTGTTTTCATTTTCAAAATAGATGCTGTCAAATTTTGTCAGAATGCTATGTTGTGATTATGTGCAATCTCTAAGACAACACTTTTTGAGTTCTTTTATTTATGGACATATTCAAAGGAGTATATGTTTCTTCTAAGTGCAAGTAAAATTTGTATCGTGATATATGAAACTCAATTTGATTTTTTTCACCTTTTGAAAACTATAAGAGATGCAGGAGAGCATCAAAGGACTCTGCAATCAGGGAAAATAGAAAAAAGAGAAAAATCTGTTGAGCAAAGAGTTATTTGAGCAACATATTTTTCCAGCAATAAGAAACAGACTCATGCACCGAGTTTCCAAGTTTTGATCTTATCTTCTAAGCTTGTTACACTATAACGGCCTTTACGAAAACACAACATAGTTAGAATTCACTTTGCATAGATGAGTAAAACAAGTATCCCTAGGGGTCATAAACCAATTAATACAGCAAAACAACAAATATGCATTGCTCTGTTTTGAAATGAAATAAATTTTGTTTAGGGTAGATGAGCAATGAGCAAAAGGAAACTTAATGATGTAAGGGGAATCTTATATCCAACAAGATATGCAACTATGCAAATTAAGGAAAAAGCATTTTAAAAAGTAACTCAGACCATGCAAAGAGTCTTCTGTATTACACTTTTATATATCAAACGATAATGGTGACTCACAGTAGTAAAACCAATGCTAATGATGATGGATAAGATACAGTGCATGTAAGAGAATCATACCATAAATCGTGTCAGGGAAATTAAATTCTGAGAATGAAATCAATAAAAGGCAAGTAGATACTAATATAAAGCAGGAAAATTAAGAGAAATGAAACTGCTCACCACACATGTAAGAGGAATAAAATGAAGAGTATCCTGTTTAATTCGTTCTACAAAGAATGAAATATCTGAAATACTCCTCCATAGTTTTTTGTTGGTTTTTTTTTTTTTTTTTTTTTTTTTTTTTGTTGTTGTTGTTTAGAGAGAGAGAGCTTCCAGAAGTGATTGTCTGTAATCCTTTACCTCCTAAATAGTGCTGATACATGTTCTTAATTTGTATACATTTTATAGTTTTTCTCCAGCAGTTTCTCTTTTTAACAGTAGTCACCTCTAACTAATGGCATCCTGTAAGGCTATTTGTCTCCTAACTTTTGAGACATTTTACATTTGTTGAACTTTTTGGTGAAAGGTCTTCACACTTTCCAACAGGGTTGAGGTGAGATTTTTATGTTATGGTTCTCATTCTGGGAAATAGCATTTCCTATTCCTGAGATGCTCCACAAACTAATCTTTTGTCAACTTAAACACAAACCATGACTTCTTTAACATATTATCTGCACAGCACATGTATGCAAGGATTTGCCAGAAAGCTGAAGACTGTCTTAGATATCCAGAGAGCATGCAAACATCTGGAGCACCTTCATTTTTCAGATCAAGGCAAAAGTTCCTAGTGACACCACCTGATTAGATGACTAATTAGATTACTAAAGTTGGATCACTGTAGGACTTGGCTACCAATTGCCTTCTACTTGATACTACTGGCAATGATAATTCTTCTTGCCTGAAGCAACCTCTATGCCCAGCAAGTATATAGACATTATACAAGTGTTGAGTACAAAAGACAAGTTAATGTTTTTTCTTCTGTTTGTTATGTCCGTGTGCAAGACCAAGTAACACACTTAAGGAAGAAATTCATATTTGCTTAGGAATTGTCAGTAAAATCAACACTGTACTTCTAACGAGTTCTGTCTTTTCTGAACAGGTTATTTCTTTGAAGTCAGCAAGTCCTGGAGCATATTTTTTTCTCAGTATTTCATTACATTATATGGCCACAAGTGCCTTAGTAGCCCTGTTTTCCTGTCTACCTGGTAGGTGATCTCACAGTAAGTTTACAGGGAACATTCAACACACTTTTATTTTTGCTAACACGCATTTTTAAAGACATTGTTTATACCATATTAAACCATCCTTATGAATAAATCGTAATCCTGATGTTACTGTATTCCCAGAACTGGGAAACGTTACTCACATCTCTGCTGTCAGTGGAAAAGACTCCCTGACAAGTTTTCCACCTACCATTGCCTGCAGTTACAGAAATACCTCTCACTCAGCTGTAGCTAATTGCTGCCAGTTAGAAATGCAAGCAGACAGCAATGATTCTCCTTTGTCAAAAATTTCTGAACCACAAACTACGAATACAAAAAGAACGGGCAGCTTCTAGCCTATGATTCCTCATTTCCTGAAAAATAAATAAATAATGTGGGCTCTGTGCTGATTCTGTTGCTGCTGCCTGAAAGAGTATCTGCCTGTCTCAAAGGCTGCTGCCTTGAGTGCTCTGCTCTGTCACTTCCATCTCTTCATGTGACCCTTGATTCCTCCCATTCCAGTCTTGGGTCTGTCACTAGCAATTATCCATCATTTGAGCACTGACATGTAACTACAAGTAAAGGACACCTGATCTGTCATTGTGCTTGCTGATGAAACACAGTGGTGTTATAGGTGTATCATAAAAACACCACATAAACACCAGGCAGTTTTTTCTATGATAGGGATGTTAGCAAGCTATGTGCAAACTTAAGAACAAGAGAATATATTTTGAAAAGGCAAAGTTAATTATACAAGATTTTTTTAAATTATTTTTATGGCAAAAGCATTGCAAAAGTGTATTTGATGTCACATTTTGCAAGTACTCATAGATAACATTTTCTGTTACCAAATTCAAGTACATTCTTCAGAAGTTTCCTGAACTATTTAGTCAGTCTTAGTAAGAATCAGAACATACATCTTCTCTGGTCTATTGCACCAAAGCCATACATAAATCAATCTCAGAGCAAACCAGGCAAGCACTATAAATTGAATAACTGACACTTCTGATATCATACCTATCTTTCCATGATTATTCTAAAAAAGATGTTTAAGCTGTTGAATATACTACTCCATTAATCATCTGACTAGTTATAACTATATGCTCCAAGTTACTAAGTGAAGGGAGAATATATATATATAGAGAGAGAAATGCATTCATATTTTTTTCCATTTGTGCTTAAGTTCTCTAATATTTCTTCTTTTTTGCTGATAACTTAGAATGCCTTATTGACTGTGACTTGCCATCGTTTTCATGAAAACATAATCTTATTGATGTCATAACTTATTTCTGAGGTTTTTTGACATCAAGTCATGGATTAAAAGGGTCTTTACTTTAAGTACCAAGAACACGGAAAGCCATAAAAATCTCAAAACAGACAATCTAAGTTTATTTGTTGTGACAGTAAGCGAAGATGAAGGAATTAAAACTTCAGTGACTCTAATGCAAACTGTTGTAAATGTTCAGGCTTATGTGGGTTGAATTTGAATTACAGAAAATCAAATTAATTTTGTTCTTGGCCCTGCTTTTTTTTTTTTGAGAATTTTAATTACAGTCAATATATTCAAGGAGTGTGGTGAAAAGACTAGGTTAATAACAGTCACCCAGCAGTGTATTTGAAAAATCAAACCAGAAAGATCTTTATCTTCTTTGAGGCACATGCAAAGTCTTTGTAGATGAATTTATCAGTAAATATAGCTGACAGTGTGCTTCAGCCACCCACCTGTATGGTCATCCCCAGGGCTCTGAAGGGTGGAGGTCAGCTGGTTTAGCACTACAGCATTGCATTTGTGATGCATATGTGCAGCACCAGTATTTCATATTGCATATCAGCCATAATAAACACAATCTCATTGCTCTGTAAAGTTTCTCTGTGAACTAATTTAAGTCTTGGAGCAAACTAGATGACCTTATTCTTAAGCACAAATTATTAGAATCTTCTTCATATCCTGCAAATTGATGAACACTGAGCAATAGGAACAAGGAAAATAGTGTATTTCTTTTAATTAAAAACTTTATGGTTCATTTCTGCATTCTGAAAACACATGCAACATGAGCTAATTCTCTGCATGAATACATGCATTTTTTCCTTCAGGGGAAGAAGGAACTGGCAAGAGGATTACGGACCCCATTTGTTTCTGCACAGTGATAGCTGTCTGCCTCAGAGAGACCTCTTTCTCTTTCACTTAAGTAAGCTGCTCCTATGAGTCAGGTGAATACAGGGTTTTGAATATTTGTGTTATGTCAAGTTGATGTTTGATGATTCAAACAAGTTGGTAATGACAGATAAAAAGAGCTATTTTTTAGAGAAGTGTAAGAGAGTTCTCCCCAATAAAGATAAGATTTCTTTATTTCTTACCATTCTAACATCTTTGCTTTCTACAGCGGTGAAGGTATAAGGATGAAAACTACCTAGTAGAACATAGCAAGTACACAGTGGATGTAAACATTGTAAGTAATAATAGAAAATATCATTGTACAACATAAACTAGGGAAATAGTAAAGAAGTAGTCCGGAGAGGACTCAGTTGATGAACCCTGCAGATATGTTGAATCCAGCTCAGTGTCTGAAAGACAGGTATCTCCTTTCAGCCTAATAACCTGAACTGTTCTAATAGTCATAAGATTAGTCAAGTCTATTTCTCTTCATTGATTATAATGAGAAATTAATCTCAGTCATGAAAACTGAATTAATGCACATGACAGTTGCTACACTTTATCTCCTTAATACTGTCTACATTCAAATAAAGAAATCTTGCTCACAGTGATGTCTGGAAATTTGACTACCTCCTTAATTTACAGCGTTCAGTAAGCATACTCACTGTTCCACAAAATATAGTCAAACAGTGTAAGCAGTACTTCACCACATTGGCAAAGAGTAGGAATTGTCAGTAGAAAACCTTGGGTTAAATAATAAACCAAGGGAGCAGATCAGAACTTAGAGTTCTTGTTCTATTCCTATTTCCATTTTTTACTTAGATGTTGTTTTTTTCTTTTTTGGTTGTTGGTTTTTTAAACTAATACTTTCATCTCAGTAACCACGGTATAGATTGTTGATGATATTATAAATATATTTGTTCAATGATTCACTGAAGTTCATTATGTTTATCCTTTCCAGAATGGTGCATCAACAAACTGTATCATACTAAACGAGAATTACCAGCTATTTAAACATGGATAGATCGGACATTCTCTGAACTTTTTAGGAGTGACAGAACCTTCTTTTTTAACCAGTCAGTCGTTATCTCAACTAATCTCTAAATGCTGGTCTACTTGTAAACTCATGCCATTTCTTTCATTGTCCAAACAGCATTGAATTATAGACCTAACAAAAGAAAGATTTGCGAGTGACATATTTAAATGTTCGGACAGTATACATTCTCTCCTGCAGTACTCAAAAAAGCTCATGCTATGTTATTGGCTACTTTATGTTATAAGGAAGTAGATAAGCTGAATGGATGGATTTGGAGATTATCTATTTGAATTAACTGAAGCCTCTCTTCTCTGTTTAATGTGATAGGCTCCTTCCTAAAGAAATATGAAACAGCACCTGCCCTTGCTATTTGTTGTTAAGCTCATCTGCATTTTTTCAATTATGAAATAACTCATCCTAGAAACCCAAGGGAATGTGAATTATTAACTGAGCTAAGACATACTTGTACTAAAATCTAATGGGAAATCTCAAGATTAATATCAGCTATGAAGTAAATATACCTTTTGAATTTTACTCAGAAAAGACAGAGGTTGCTTCTTATAGATGAATGTACAATATATCTATATTTTCCTGTTTAATACAGTGGATGTTATATACAGAGAAAACTCACTTCTTCAAGGATTTTTTTATTAGTAAATAGATAATAAAAAAGTAACCCTTTAATATATATGGAAGGCTCTGGTTTTTAACTGTGATATTTGTTCAGATAGATTAAATTGTATCTATAAATCTGAATCAAACAAGACTTTAAGACTATTAGGTTTGAGATAATCCAGCATACTGTTCTGGTCTACTGAACTTGTGGCCAAACTGTATAGTGTACATAGACATCTTTCTGCTAGTGATTAGTCTTGGAAGAAAAGCGCATCATCTCGTTAGGAAGTTGAGGTTAAGACACATTTAGAAAATTAAAAAATTTACTTCTATATATCTTTATCTCATAAGCATTTTTAAGCTGAATGCTAAAAATATGAGCTGGTTTAAAACAAGTATATATTTGTTTCATATACCTTTTAATTCCTATAAGCATTTATAAATTATAATCACAGTCACAGTGAACTTGCTGGATTTGTGAGCTAATGCAAAAGTTTGGAACCTATTTGGAGCCTATTCCTCACCAGACAAATTAAAGTTGAATATATTTTTCAGAGATTTTAAGACTCATATTACCAGTGAAAATATTTGTGGGCCACTATTGTATAGCCTTTACATGAGTCATAGATTCATAGATTCACAGGTACATTAGGTTGGAAAGGACCTACAAGATCATCTAGTCCAACCATCCTCCTATCACCATCCCTACCCACTAAACTACTAAATCAAATCCCTTAGCACACCATCTAAATGCTTCTTGAACAGCGCTAGGGATGGTGCCTCAACCACCTCCCTAGGCAGGCCGTTCCAGTGCCTGACCACTCTTTCAGAGAAAAAGTTTTTCCTCAAATCTAATCTAAATCTTCCCCGGTGCAACTTGTGGCCATTCCCTCTTGTCGTGTCATTAGTTATCTGGGAGAAGAGGCCGACCCCCTCCTCACCACAACCCCCCTTCAGGAAGTGGTAGAGTGCAATAAGGTCCCCTCTGAGCCTCCTTTTCTCCAGACTAAACAATCCCAGCTCCCTCAGCCGCTCCTCATAAGACTTGTGCTCCAGACCCCTCACCAGTTTTGTTGCCCTTCTCTGAACACGCTCCAGGGCCTCAATGTCCTTCTTGTAGTGAGGGGCCCAAAACTGAACACAGTACTCGAGGTGCGGCCGCACCAGAGCTGAGTACAGGGGGATGATCACCTCCCTGCTCCTGCTGGCTACACTATTTCTAATACAGGCCAGGATGCCGTTGGCCTTCTTGGCCACCTGGGCACACTGCCGGCTCATGTTAAGCCGAGCATCAACCAACACCCCCAGGTCCTTTTCCTCTATGCAGTCTTCAAGCCACTCTGCCCCAAGCCTATAGCATTGCATGGGGTTATTGTGGCCAAAGTGCAGGACCCGGCACTTGGCCTTATTGAACCTCATCCCATTGATCTCAGCCCAGCTATTCAGCCTATCCAAATCCCTCTGAAGGGCCTCCCTACCCTCTGGCAGATCAACACATCCTCCCAGCTTGGTGTCATCTGCAAACTTACTGAGGGTACACTCAATCCCCTCATCTAGGTCATCAATAAAGATATTAAACAAGATGGGCCCCAATACCGACCCCTGGGGGACACCACTCGTAACAGGACGCCAGCTGGACTTAACTCCATTAACCACTACCCGCTGGGCACGGCCCTCTAGCCAGTTCCCCACCCAGAGGAGAGTGAACCTGTCCACACCACGGGCTGCCAGTTTCCCCAGGAGAATACTGTGGGAGACCGTGTCAAAGGCCTTGCTGAAGTCCAGGTAGACTACATCAACAGCCTTTCCCTCATCTACCAGTCTGGTCACCCAGTCATAGAAGGAGATGAGGTTGGACAAGCACGACCTGCCCTTTGTGAACCCGTGCTGACTGGGTCTGATCCCCTGGTTGCCATGCACGTGCCATGAGATCTTCCTCAAGATCATCTGCTCCTTACCTTTCCCTGATACCGAGATCAGGCTGACAGGCCTGTAGTTCCTCTGATCTTCCTTACGGCCTTTCTTGTAGATGGGAGTCACATCAGCCAGCCTCCAATCTTGTGGGACCTCTCCAGATAACCAGGAATGCTGATAGATGGTAGAAAGCGGCTTGGCAATCACCTCTGCCGGCTCCCTCAGCACCCTTGGGTGGATCCCATCTGTTCCCATGGACATGTGGCAGTTCAGATGGAGGAGCAGGTCTCTGACTGTCTCTGCTTGGATCACAGGGGGTGTATTATGTGCTCCGTCCCAGACTTCCAGGTCAGGGCAAGTATCCTGAGGGTAACTGCTCTGTCTATTAAAGACAGATGTGAAGTCACTTACTAAGGAGAGAAAGGCAAAATAAATTGACATATTTCTAAACCATTATTTTGATATTATATTATTCTTATTCAGTCTTACTCAGGACTACATATCACTATTTCATCATGGCTAGAATTTCTGCTGTATATATGTGTATGCATTTAAGAAAATATGTGTGTTGATCTACTTAAAGTAAGAGAAAACATTTCAATGAAGATTTGTAATATGAAAAGGTGGAAAAATTTTAGTCTCGTTTAATAGATGAGCTCAGGAAGTCTGAGCGTATGAAAGACTCCACTCTAGAAATGTCTTAAGATGCTTACAAATCAGCTACTTCTAGAGATGATATTCATTTGGTACTGAAGTGTGATTCTCTGCTCATCACTTACGAGATGTGTGGAGAAACTGAGAAGGAACCAAAACTGCTTGCACACAGTACAAGAAACTACGTAAAAGCACCAGAATACAGATTGTAATAAATTGTTATACTTTTTCTCTCTGAATGTCTCAGTGCATGCTGCTCCTCTTGAAAGTGGATGAATAAGATTATTCCTATAAAGAATTATGCAACTGCACTGGACTCTTTGCTGTTATTGGGAGTGAACTGACTGTTCTATCCTAACTTCAGATGAAAACTCATATATACTCAAGGTAGTTTTCACTGAGATAAATGTAAGAATATGCTGAGACTTCAATATGTGTGCAATGGATAAGGGGAGGGAGGTAGTGATACTGTAGGTAGGCTAGAATTTGGAAAGATAGAATAGCATGCAGAATGGAAGGATTGATAAGGTATAAGCTTCAGGTAGTTTTACTTTGTAATATCCCGTGTCATGTTTTCTTAGTAGTTCAAAGAGTAGCAAAATACCTACTGCCCTTCATTAGTCTTTCTGCTCTTCTTTGGGCATCGTTTTCCTCCAGTATGCTTTCTGTACAGTAGGTGTATTACCTCAAAAATTTAAGTAAGAATAAATAGAGTCATTGTGAAAATTCTATTCAGTTGAGGAGATGTTTCTTAAAAGGAAGAGACTAACCTCACAAATTTTGGATAGATAGAACCACTATTCTATAGGATCACTGACACAGAGTTAATCCTGCCTCCAGGATTTGGTTATTTAAATAAGTACCACTGTTATACTTCAGAAAGTTGGTAAAAGAACAGTGTTTGTTCAGTAATTCAATATCTAAGCAGGACTGTAGGAGTCTGAGCATCAGTACCTATGATGTATGTACATCCAAAGAATACAACACAATTACAAAGTTTTCAAGTTTTCTTTGTAGTACAAAATTAAATTCAGTGAAATTGATTTTGTTTAGCTGCCTGTTTCATCTTTTGATTTCTAAAATATTGATTGATTAATATCACAAAGTCCAAAATAAGTGCAAAATACATTAGCAGACATGTATAATTCTAAGAAAAAAATATTAAATAATGTTTTCAAGAATGGCTTATCATGGCACTTTCACAATTGATCGGATTCTTTATTTTCAATAAACAGGAATTAAAAACAAATTAAAAAAAGTAGTTGATGCTTAAATGTTGTAGTTTTACGTTGTGACAAAACATCCTATACACTTTCTAATTTTTTCTCTTTTACTTTAAAAATAATTGCTAGGGAAATTGGTTTTCAGGAAATTTGACATTATTCATTCACCGCAGTTAGCAGTCTTGGAAAATAATCTCTTCCAAATAAAAAATATGTCATTATCACTTCTATAATATTGTATGCTGTTTAATGAATCTGTGCTGTGCTAGATTGAGAAGAGTTTTTACTGTCTATAGTTTAGATGATGGAAAGCTCCAAAAGGCTTCTTGAGAAATACTTCACCTTTAGCAGATGTGGCAATGCTGTTTTTTAATAAAGTCTTCCAGACACTTGCTTCTTAGAAGCCTTATTTACAGCATCTTGGTCCAAATCTGAAGGGCTCATTGCCAAACTCAGTGTTGATCTGGAAAACGGAAATTAGCTCTCCATGACTATACTGCATGAGCTGCAGCATGGGTAACACACCAAAGAATAATAGTGGTTGTGGGGAGGATGGACCATTAATTCCTCCCTCTCCCTGTAAATTAATATCTTTGTGAGTAGAGGCATAGCCTCCAGAGAAGATGGGGAAAAAAAGGAAGGATCAATCCCTAGGGAATTTTGTTGGACAAAAATTCATGCTAAGAAGACATTCACCATCTCTGGCTTTAATCTCCTAAGTTATACTCCCTTGACCTCAGTGAGGTCCTTACTCTTTGTTCAACTTACACTGTTTTACAGGCATATTCTTGACAGTTTAGTTGTCATGATCCCTTTAAATCCTACTAATATAATTCTGGTTTTTTGCTATAATGCATGTTGCTTTCTATAAAATTCATTGGAAATGGACTGTATCATGCCAGTCTCATTAGTGTCCATTTTAACACTTCACAACACTACAAATCAACTTCCTTGTAGTCATAAATCCTGCTCCTGACTGCATATGTGCAAGTGGTAAGAGACTGCATTTCTGAAGAGATTCTACTAAGTAATAAACTATGAATGTGGGGTGTGGGGTCCCAAACCATGATGTTCATGTGCTTTCAAGCAACTGGAAGGAACAGTGCAACCATCAATGTAGTGAGGAATGTCCCCCAACACTCTCAAAAGGTTCTTCAAAAAGGTTAGATAGTTGAAGGTCCACATGAAATACCTCTTTGCACACATAGTGTCGGTAACACGTAGAGTGAGCTGGTAGCTACTGCCCAGCTGGGAAACTGTGACCTGATTACTGGCACAGAAGCTTGGTGGGATGGATCACACAATTAGAGCACATCAGTTGATGTCTATAAATTATTCAGAAAGAGCAGACAATGAAAAAAGTGAGAGAGTTTTCCTCAGTGGAAAAACTGGAACTGATTGCACAGACTTGTTTCTGAAGAACAGCAAGGCAGAGTTTGGGATCTTGTGTGTGAAAGTAGAGAATGATCCAATAAAGAAAAATTGTGGTTAATCACAGATGTCTACTACAGGCCACTCAATCAAGGAGAGAATGTTGATGAAGAGTTCTTTCTTCAACTGCAGGAAGCATCGTGTTTGTAGACCCTGATTCTGCTAGGTGAATTCAACTACATGGACATTACCAGGAAATTGACACAGTATACTGCAAGCAGTTCAGAAGTCTACTGAAGTTTGTTGAGCAGAGTTTCCTAGTACAGATAACAGAGAACTCAACTAGAGGATAGTTATTGCTTTGATATGTTTTTCGCCAACACAGAATCATAGAATGGCTTAGGTTACAATTGACCTTAAAGATCGTCTAGTGTCTTAAAGATGATTATAGAATATGATAATTTGGTTTATGGAATACAGCAGACATTCTGCCTTTGAAAAGTTCAGATACAAAGGTTTTATCCCTATTGTAGGCAACGGCAAATCATCCATTGCTGAACTATAGAATTTCAAGGCAAAGAAATAAGAAAATTCTAATTTGATGACCAAATATCAGATTTTCTTTTTTAAATATGAAACAAAATGTCAGTAAGAATTAATGGATATAATAGTTAGTGAATACCAGGATATTGACTGCATCACATATTTTGAAAGCATGGTGTAAACAAGGAGTGTCTAAACAATGATTTATCTTGGTTTCACTAAGGAACTGGCTTCATGGTAAGCAGATCCCAAACACTGTGTAATTTCCTTCGCTGATATGTATGTTGTATTGGCCTCATATCACTGTCTTCAAGGTCTTCCTCTATTTAATTTCAAATCAACTTTGTTCTTCCAGTAACTAGTTATGCAAATGAAATCACTCTCTCCTCCCTCACCGTCCCCCCCCCCCCCC
>VXAB01000458.1:683395-763404 GCA_013399175.1 Odontophorus gujanensis
AAAAAATAGGGTAAAGCTGATGAAAATAGCAACAAGCAGCTCTTTAATTACAAGAAGTCAAGTTTCCAATCCAGGCCACAACTGAAGAAGTGAATAGGACTTCCTGATCTTTTTGTATTATCACTGCTATATGTGTCATATGCCACAGCATGCTGCTTTTTCTGTTTTCAGTTTTTATGACATTCCCTCAGTTCCACTACGTGCCCTCACACATGCTGTACTGAAAAACACTGCAGCAGTTCAATGAACACTTGTAACTCTTTCTGTTCTGATTGTATTCCAAGTTTCAAAGATATAAAGTGAAAAAGAAATGTTCAAGTAGCATGATTGTACTATCTACCATATCCCCTATTTCTGTGAGGTACATAAATATTAAAGCCTTACCAAATAAAATCTTGCCTAATTAGTAAAAATTCACCTCCACCCCTACTGTTTCATTTAAGTGCACCATTTTTCATTTTCTCTTCTGAAACCATCTTGCATATAATAATTGGAGTAGAATGCCAGATGCAATGTCCTCCTGGGAAAATCCATGGAAATTTTACCAGCATGATATGCAATCACTCTTCTGTGGGTGCTATGTCTTCTGAAACCCATCATTAGTGTTCCTAAAATGTTTCAATTATACAGTGTCACTTCCAGTTATTAACACTTCTCCTAGTTTCAACTTTTCAATAAGGTGGTTTTTTTTTGTTTTCTCTGGCAGGATTTGGGTTGCGGAGAATGAAGAGAATTGTTAAGCAGGTAGAGACAGTTGCTGTTTTTAATGAGATTGTAAGTAATACCTCATTAAACCATTTATACTCCTAACAGAATGACTTCTCAGTGATTTAGGCTCTTCTTCATGCCTCACCTCCTCTCCTTCCAGATTAATGAGTCTATTTGGAACATAACAAGACTCTAGCTTCAGTTGGAGAAATGAAAGATGTTTTACTGTCTTAAACTTTGGGATAGAAAACATTCCTACTAGTTGGGGCTGTTGGCCACATTCAGGAAGGCAAGTCCTCTAGTTACTGGGGTAGGGCTCTGCAAAGTAACATATGAGATGGGATATGTGTATTCTCTTCTCAAGAGGTAACTAGATATAGCAATGTGTGTTTTGAATGATGAGTACACCTAAAACAGCAGAGACTTAGTCACAGCCAAATATCCACCTGAACCTGCCATTATGTCCTTGTACAGCTCATGTAAGACAATGTTTTTTGGAGGTGAGTGTTTAAAAGCAGTGTCTTAGTCACAGGTTTCTTTCAGGCTGGACAAGGCTCTGAGCAATCTTTTCAATGCAGGAGCGTTAGACTAGATGACCTCTAAAGGTCCCTTCCAACTCAAACAATTCTATGATTCTAAGACTTGGGTACCTCTGCGATATCATGCTGATGAAATAGAATATGTGGGATCACTCCAGCAATTGAACTAAATTCTCATGCCCCTGGATACTACTATTGTGCTCTTTGGACCTCATCCCAAATGTTTCACATAGCCCAGATGTTAAATTCAGTGAAATTGATTACATTAAAATATTTACCAACTTCAGTTTTAGGAAATGTCACTATTCCTAAACTACACTAAGAGAGGTACACTATAAGAAGGGAGATTTTCAGTAAAATGGCAATTTTACAAATCATTCTCTTAAGAAGCTGCAGGCTTTTATACACACTGTCATTTTTAATGCTTAGCTTGGCCCTTGCTTTTCAAGTAGTATTACACCAATTTTTTTTCCAGGCAGTCATTTTGGCACTTCTCTCATCTGTTTAGTCATCTGGGTTCCACAGTGGCACATACATAATATATCATAAAAAATAAAAAATTAAAAAAACAACAATAAAAAAAACCAACAATGCCTGACTGACTCTCTGGGCTGTAACATACAAGGCTAGGGAGGCAGCAGAGGAAGGAGTTGTAAGACCACTGGGTAGCATCACATTGTGCTGCAAAAGGATCTGCTGTAGCTGGAGGGAGAATTAGCTTCCTTTGGAAGAGAAAACAGAAAGGAGCTGGCATTTAGTCAACAGGGAAGTGAGAGAGAAATGAAGTAACAATGGAAAGGACAGGTTTCTACTTCCACTTATAATTCTGGCAGCAGGCATTCTCATCCCGACTATATTTACTCCATTAAACGGCTACTCCTGAAAATCAAAGGAACAAAGATACTGTGAAAGATGTTGGCAGGGTGTGACTGGCTCCCAAATGAAAAGGCACAAAGACTTGCTCCCTGCCTGTCGAGGAGGTGACAGCTGGACCTGAAAATACAGGGTTCCACTTGCACACATTCTTTGTGAGGCACAATCCAAGGGCATTCCTGTCACTGTTATGAGCAAAACAGTTCAATGGAAACACTGAAAGGCCTCATAATAAGACTAACCCTGTTGCTCCAGAGGGGGCATCTATGACTAACCCCCTAGCTAGCGCACTAGAAGACATCACTGAATCATAAAATTGTTTGAGTTGGAAGAGACCTTCAAAGGTCATCAAGCCCAACTCCCCTGCAATGAACAGGGATAACTTACGGTTAGATCAGGTTGCTCAGTGCCCTGTCCAGTCTGATCTGAATGTCTACAGGGATGCAGCATCCACCACCTCTCTGGAAAACCTGTTTCAGTGCTTCACATCCTGCCTCCATACCTCTTGGGAGACTTACAGAGAGATCCAACAGTGTATTCAAGATCTACTCAGTGAATTTAAAGCCATTACACTAGACTGGCTCTTTCTAATCTGCTATTTGATGAATAATTTAAGTCAGCATATCCATTTTTATAACTGCTTAGTGAACTGGTTCAGAGCACCAACCTGGCTGAAAAGCAACCTGCCAAAAGCAAATCAGTCAGTGCTGCACCTCATTCTGGCTTTCCAAGTAAGCACATAAACATTTGTGCCAGAGCAGTGCAAAAGGTAATTTGGGGACAAAAATGAGTGTCTTGCTTTTTTACTGGTTTATGATCACATAAAACATGCACTGAACTATAGCCTTTGTTGCCTATTTTGCAGTGCCTTCAGCGTAGATCCCAGACTGTTGGGATTTTTTTAACCACAGCATGAAAACTACTGCCCTAAGCAATAAACAAAGCAATGCTATGCCCTTGTGCTGACTCTGTAAGTAAAACTGGTTGGTAAAAACTGCTCCTCTGAGGATGTTCTTGGTGCATAGGGCATTTTGTGAGAGATAGCTGGGGTGTACTTAGCTGGCACAGTCTATATAAAACTGGTAAACACAGTGACCCATGCAGCCAGAGAATTCTCCCAAGACTATGATCTAATGCTGTCTTTCCTCGAGGTGTTGTTCTGAATACTTCTGTGAAGGAGTAGCTGGGGACACCTGATGTTTATGAAGAGATCCCTTGTTACCCACTACTTTCTAGAAAAGATGGAAGGCTCTGTGCTGAAAAGAAATTACTTCATCAGTATTGTGCAGCTGTACCACGAGACACAGACCCAGAGCAGACCCAGCCCTTCAGAGTTAGTCATGCCCACCATCTCCAGAAATTCCTTCTTTTCAATCTCTGAAAAGCAAAAGATAGTAAAATATTTAGCAAGAAGTAAAACAATATGTAGAAATAATCATATAGGGTGCTTAGCCTTGCTACTTTTAATCCTGAAAAAATAAAATTTCCTGCCAGATCCAATCCATTACCATTAGAATGTTACTAAATGGTCATATACCTCCTAAACAGACAATTGTACAGGTTGATTAGGACCTAATTTTGCCACGCTTGTCCATGCTGTGTTACTTTGCTCCATCTCCAGCCCCACCCCACAGATTCAGGAACTACTGGCAGAATTAGAAGTTCCTACTTTCCTAATGAGTCAAGTTGGGATAATCAGATTTTTAACAGAGAATGAAGTGAATCACATTTCCTCATTTCTGTTGCATTCCTCAGTTGAGTGTGTAAACTGATGGGAGTGCAATTTAGTAGTGGCCTCTTAGCCAATGTAAAAAGCAGTCTTGATGTGATTTACTGATGACTCTTTAAATGTACTCATGCAAGCTAAAGGATTCTTACAGCGTAAGTAAAATGCTCGTCTTCAGTGTTTGCCTTTGATATACTACAGGGATGTATAGATGTTTAGAGAAACATGCAGAGAAATGCTGGCAAAGAAATTAAAATTGGTTATTTGCTTTTTATGAGCTAGCTATTCTAGTTGTTGATGTGCAGCAGGGGTTACTACTGATCACTCTATGTTTTGTATCTTGCTGAGGCTGTCTACATGGACTTTTGCAGATTGATGTACTCTGCCTTTGCTCTGAAGTGGCAGCTGTGTTGCTGGCATGCAATGCAGTGCAGTGCTCTGCTCCAACTGCACAGCAGGGTCCAAGGCACGGGGTGCAGGTCACTGCAGCCTGGGCCAGATTTGGCTCTCTAGCATGGAATAACAGGGTACTGCTTGCCAGGATCTGCTAGAGCAGGGACCAAGCTCATCTAGGTATATGGGCCAATTGCTTAATTCGCTGAGGGTACAAGTGAAATGCCAGATTTATGTTATTACATTTGCCAGTATAGAAATATAATGATGAAGACTGAAATTAATGGGCAGTATTTATCATTAGGCATTCATACCATCTCACGTTGTTCCTCTGCAGAACTCAAGAGAGGGGTTTACTTATGAACCGAAGCCAAGCATTGGTATGTCTGAAAAATATTAGTGAAAAGACAAAATTTGTCTACATTTCAGGAAGATAATTTCCTTGATTCAGTTCACAGGGGCAAATACTTTTTACCTCACTCTTTGAGGAAGTAAGTACTTATGCTTAAATCTGCAGAAACAAAGGCAGCAGCACCCAATACAAACACTACCTGCTCTGCTCAATAACAACATTTCCTTGCTAGCCTTCTACTGGAATATTATCAGCCACACAGAAGCCCTATTACTGGCCTGCTAAGTAGACCAGATGGTGGTTCCAGGCTGCATTTCATTGGTCAGAGTTGTTTTGTGCTTTAGGAGATACTCTAAAGTTGAGAGGTCCTATACAGCTATACAGCTAGAGTGCAGAGGATTTAGTACATGATGCATCTGTTGCAGTGGTAGAAGCCAGATGGGCTGAGTCCTGTTAGCCTGAAGTATGGTACAATGTGGCTGCACACTCAGATTTGCCTGTGTTTGTGACAGCAACTGGGAAACCTTTTCCCATTAGGTACCTTCTGAGCTTTAATATAGCATCAATGTTAGGAATAGTGAGCTGTTCAATGCATTACTTTGAAATAGACCTTATTTCTCTCCCCTCTCATTATTTCTGCAAAAAATGGATGATGAAAGTGTAAGCAACTAGATTATACACTTGTTTGAGAGAGGTGTAATGAGGGAAGTGGTAAGTAAATGCTGGAGTTTTTCCTTTTGCGTGGTAACTGCTAGGAGATGTAGGTGGCTGATGATCCTCTTCTTAGGGAGGGAATAAGTCTTAAGAGGAAAAGGAGAAGCAAGAGAAGAACACAGAAGGGCTGAAAATGAAAAAGTCAGGGAAAAAAGAGAAAATACAGGGAGAATGGGATCAAGAATTGTCTTTTCCTGCATCTTATCTAGCCATTTAAATATTTAAGTAAGCAGTGGTGAACAAAAGCAAAAACCTCATCTATTTTACCTGAATGAGTTCAACCATCTCATTAATGATTCTATATGCATTATTGCATCTAATAATCTATTAATGACACTGGTCTTACCGTAAAGCCCCACTTGTTATGTAGCCCTAAGGGAAAATTTCAAGTACTGTTTTTTAAATGAATAATTAGAGAACTTACCGAGTTCAATCAGTATGTATATATGATGGAGACAAAGTCTTAATAATGAGTTTGATGAATTTGAAGACTCAATTGATATCCTTCTTTATTCCAAAATACTAAAGTTTTTCTATCATTCTTAAGAGTGGTGTCAGATATTAAAT
The DNA here is from genome assembly GCA_013399175.1 of Odontophorus gujanensis. NCBI lineage: Eukaryota > Metazoa > Chordata > Aves > Galliformes > Odontophoridae > Odontophorus > Odontophorus gujanensis. The sequence continues at coordinate 689,268 of VXAB01000458.1, forward strand.
GTAAGATAGAGTCAGCTGGGAGTGAAGGCACGAGTATGAAGCAAGCCTCCTCCTTCAAGCAAAATTATGTTTCTTATGTATCAGACACAAGCAGAGAGGATTAAAAACTGAAGTGACAGAGCTCAGCCTCCCATGCTGTGCAGAGAAGGAAGAGGATGATTGATTGGCATCTGTATTGGTAAATCCGAAATAGAGTGTAAACTCACAGAATTTAACTATTGCACCCAAAAGTAAGTTTACATATGACTGATTTACTGGATGACTGTTTTTTTATTTTTTATTTTTTTATCCTCTTGTGAATCAGCAAATACTCTTATGACTGCAATCAGATAATTGCACTGACTTTGACAGCTTGGCCTCCTGTTTCAAACTCTCCAGAGAACCTATGCAACAAAGCTGCTAAACCCCAGGGCTGCTTTGTAAATTAGCACCCTCTGCATTAGATCTCATGCAATTGTTGGTCTACACGTGATTTGCAGGTGCATGTTTTGTAACTTTGCCAGTGACACAGCAGAATGGATAACAAAGACTCTAAATCTTACACTTACAGGTAACACTTTCCAGACAACTCTAATTTTTTTCCCATTAGGAATTTTTTAAATAATCTTTGGTCTTATTATGTTTTATGAAATATGACTTATATTGGATTGGAAGAACTTCATGGATTCCAGCTTGTATAAGAACTAGGAGAAAACTATGACAAAGAGAGTATCTTTTCCTAGAGCTTTACTAAATGCTGACACAGATGACCATCTTTACAGAACTACAGCTGAGGAGTAATACAGATAATAATGATTAAAGAATAAACCTGTTTGAAAGTAGGATGAAAATGCAATAAGAGAAAGAAGAACTATGCAATTTGATGTGAGTGAAACAGTTTGCATAGACTATAGAAAGTAGGAAAAGAACAGTAAGTTAATAAGGGAAACAGATTGTAGAATGACGTTCCAAGAATATGGTTGATTTTTTCATTTAAGTAAAGGATGTTTTAAAAGTAAATTTAGGAAAAAAACTCACAAAAATAACAACGACCAAAACCAACTCTCCTCTTTACTGGAGCCCTTAAGTATTCTTCCCACATAGTACTCAAGAACAACAACAACAAAAAATAATAAAGTTCCTGAGTATTAGAAAGTCTTAGTATGTGTGTTAGTGATAAGTTATGCCTGTATTCCACAACATAAACGGTACAGTCATTTCTAAAAAGACAACTGGAATTTTAGGACATTGCAGGGAAAGAATCTCGGGCTGGGATCTCTTCTTTGTCATAATAATACAGGTGCTGTCAAAGGCTTCTCCTTACAGCCAGGAGCACTGTGGCATACATGCATGCTAAAGAGCTGAGTGCATTAATTGGGCACTTCAGAACCATGTAACAATCCCGCAGTTTAAAGCTTGGAATAAATGATCTCCTGGATGCTTTGTCAAGCTCCTGTCTGCTTGTCTGTTTGTGCACACAGCTATTAGCCCTGTATGCTACTCAGAGCTAATTACATTGCTTACCAGAAGGACACCAGTAACACTGCTTGGGACTGGGTGCTGCAGGAGTGAATGCAGATTAGAGTGTGATCAAAAACATGTTGCATCACATCATGCTCTTTTGATGACAAGGGTGTGTTTTTTTTCATTTTTTTTTTTTCAGATGCCTCATTATGTGCATTACTAGAAGGTATTTTTAATACTAAATTCCTTCATGAGTAATTCAGTCATAAAGATGGAAACAAAAAACATATAAACACATTTCAGTGGTGCATAAAATTTCCCAAACAGCTGCTGTTAACTTACACTTATGGTGTATATCTCAGAAGGTGTTTATGGTGCAGCCAAGGCACCACGAGGCCTTTGTGCCCTGCCCAGCCCCTCTGGGTCCTTCCTGCACGCTGCCAGTGGGACCAGGAGCCCAGCTTCAGCTCAGCGCCACTCAAGCACAAGGACAAGGGATACAGGGCCCTGACCCAGGAAAATCAACAGAAATGAAGTTTAAACCAGAGACAGGAGAGGCTGTTCACGCATCATTGAGCATGCTACCTGGTCTGGTTAAACCATTGGCCTCTTTTCTCCCTTTTTCACTGCATGCCAGATGCACACATCATGGTGGTGGGTCTCAGCTTGCCCCATGGCAAGAGGATCCTTAGGCACTGTGAGGAGCTGGGGCAAGGGCTCTCCTGCCCTTGGACATCCCTGCTCCTATCACTACAGTGTGTGGCCGCATGTGGTCCTGTGCCCTGCACAAAAAACTGCTCACCAGCCTTCCGGATCTGTGGAGTTGTTCATATTCTGACAAATGTAACTGTTGAAGTCAATAGCTAATGATAATTAACAATTAATTGTTAATGAATGTAGTAACTATTCCTTAATGTCTTCAGAAGAATAATAATCAGAGCACTAGAAATAAGGAAGTCACACAGATTGCGGAGGAGTAAAAGCTCCTCCACAGCTTTTGCTGTGGTTGAGTAGTCCTGTTTTCCTTATAACTGACACTCCTATCAATATCATTTCAGCAATACCTACTGAGTTAAAAAACAGTTACCTCCATATCTGAGTAAAACTGACCTCAAATACTCCGTAATTGAGAGTCTGTAAAGTACTGTGTTTTCAGTGAAGATAGAAGACAGCTGTTACTTCCCAGTCCTGTTGCAAGTGTTAAATGTCAATAATTCTAACGCCTGTGGCAGGACCTGTGCCACTGCCAAATCTACAAAGTGATGTTCTGTAGCTTTATCTTGGAATCATCACAGAATAATAGAGAAGCCTGGGTTGAAAAGGAACTTAAAGATCACGTAGTTCCAACCCCCCTACTGTGAGAAGGGTTGCTGAGCAGTAGATGAAGCACTAAATTGGACTGCCCAGGGCCCCATCCATGGGTCATTCACAACTCTTCTGTGCAACCTGTTCCAGTGCCCCATCACCCTCTCTGTGAAAAACTTTCCCTGTCATCTATTCTAAACTCTCCTCCTTTAGTTTAAAACCATTCTGCCCTGTCCTATCACTATCTACCCATGTAAAAAATTGATTTCCCTCCTGTTTATTATCTCCCTCTAATTGGAAAACCACAATGAATTATTCCAGCAGCCTTATCTTCTTCAGGCTCAACAAGCCCAGCTCCCTCAACCTATCTTCATAGGGGAGGTGCTCCAGCCCTGTGATGATCCTCATGGCTTTTCTCTGTGCTCTCTATCCTGAGTTGGGGGTCCCACATCTTGGAGCAATACTCCAATGAGGTCTTGTAGGGGCAGAGTAGAGGGGGACTATACTTTCCCTGCTGATCACCTCTGCAAGTGCCCACTGCTGACTCATGTTAAGTTTTTATCTACCAAGACCCCTTGGAAGTTCTTCCCTCAATGAGTTCCCTTCAAGTCTGTATATATATATATGATATCTCTACAACCCAATTGCAACACTTTGCACTTGGCTTTGTTGAACCGCATTAGATTCACATGTCAACCTTTCAAGTTTGTCCACATCCCTCTGGATGGCATCCCTTCCACCTGTCGTATCAACTGCAACACATAGTTTGGTGTCATCTACAAGCTTGCTAAGAATGCACTCAATCCCATTATCAATGTAACTGGTAAAGATTTTAAAGAATCTTGTCCCATGATGGACTTCTGAGAGACACCACTTGTTATTGGTCTCCACCTGGACATAGAGCCATTGACCACAACCTTCTGGCTGTGATGATCCAACTCATTCTTTATCTACTGAACAGTCCCCTTCAAAACCATATCTCCCCAGTTTAGAGATAAAGATGTGATGTGCAACCACACCAAAGGTCTTGCAGACATCCAGGTAGATGATATCAGTTGTCTTTCCTTTGTCTACTGATGCTGTCACTCCTTCACACATTGATCTGGTATGATCCATCCTTTATGAAACCATGATGGCTATCTCAGACCTCTTGTTCATCCCTCATATGCCTTAATGTCTCTTGCAGAAGGATCTGTTCTGTAATTTTCCTAGGCACAGAGGTGAGGCTCACCAGCCTGTAGTTTCCAGGGTCTTAGGTCCCTAGTGTCTCAAAAATTGACAAATCCTTCCTTTCTCCCTTGGTTTGTCTGACTTTGTTCAGTTAGATTATAAAAATTTTGAGATACAGATCAACGATATGTATTTATTTAAATTGGAGCTTCTTCCTGAATTCCTACTTTCATATACTGGGCCAATTATAAATTAGCATACTCTTTGTAATATAATACTAAATTTCCTAAAGTTCTAATAAAAATAATCAAAACTCACTTTAATTAAATTTGCCAACAGTACTTGCCTTTTCTTATTATCTTTAAACTATCTTCAGGTGTTTAAATTTCATGCTATTATTGACCTTCCAGACCTCGGGACCAGAAGGTATATTCTTATTCTTTTTATAATGGTTATGTCTACATAACATGTGAAAGAGGAATAAGAACCTAAATATAGAGAATAAGTATGAACAGCTGTAGAGCTGTAATTAAAACCAAACTGTGATTTTTTCTTAGATAAAGAGGACAAAATTGTAATAGTATCTGGATTCTTCCTTCCTACAAAGAGATCCTAATTCCCATGATGATCAGTGAGTAGACTGGGTGGCCTGAGATTTCTGTATTATGATAAGACTGAAAGCCTCAGGTTAAATGTGAAGTTAAATCTGTCAGAGTAAAAGAGTAATAGTCTTGAGAATTTCTTCTTTCCAAACTGCATCATTAAACAGAAGGGAAAGCTTTGTGTCTCTTCTCTTGAAGATCTAAATACAAGTCATATTGTTACACTGCAAATATATACACAATAATGTACAGACAGTAAAATTCATTCTGATTGCTATGCAGGGAAACATATGGTCTTGTACAACTAAGACTGTGAGCAGAGAGGTGCCAAGAACAGTAACAACAACAATAAAAAAATCAAAACAAAGCAAAAGAAAATTACTCACTACAGATAAACCAAAAAATAAAACAAGCACCCACCTTTTTACAGTATATAGAAAATGACAAACAATAATTTGTCCCCTCTACAATTCATACAGGCTTTTGAGATGGATGAATAAACATTTGCTATATCCCATTTCCTTGTTGTCTTCTTTAAGTCCTGGCTTCTTCTAGGAGAGAGAGATAACGGATTGTAATAACAGAGTAGGTGAAGAAACACAGCAAAAGAAATCTGAAAGGTTTAAATTGATGTGAAAGGCATTTCTTCAATTGAGAAATATACAGCATTTTGACATCTTTATTGAAATCTTTCATAGTCAAGCCAAAGCCCAGACATTTATTCTGGTTACATTTTACATCACTAATTAGGATAGATATTGTGGAGTTGTCAGATCTTAATATAAGTCTTCAAAGGAAGAAAGATTTTACAATAAGGAACGTTTTATCTTTTACAAATTTGAATGTACAGTGTAGAAATACATGTACTAAATGCAAATTCCCAGAGCAGCCTAGAAAAAAAGGAAATTACAGATAAGAAATGTAAAGGGAGATACTGATGTACTTCAGTTTCAAGAGGTGACAGAGCTGACAAAATGTCTGGTATCAGCATCTGGCTTACTGCACATAGTGCAACAAGGTGCAGGTACATACTGTCTGGAGACATCCAATCTAGTTCTGGAATAAGAAGCTACATAGGCATATCAGCATAATATTGTACTTGGGATGCTTAACCATATCTTGTAGATTAATAAGAGTATTACTAGCTTGTGCACGGCACTGCATCAGCTGCTAGCTTTTGCACAGTACTACATTGTCTCAGGTATATTGCTGCTGGTCTAACCTAGCACACAGTACCTCTGTGCTGAAAAGTCCAGGAGAATTGGCATGCAGTCAGAATTGAACGACCAGGATGCGATTTCACAATGACTGGGGCTAAGAAATCTTGGCGCCATGAAATCTCAAATCTGGTTGTAGGGGATGGTGATAGATGATTATAAATGCTACAGAATAAACGATGGTGTGGAAGCAAGGTAAAATTTCCAAAGGAAATGTGCAGTGTGAAAATAATCATTTCAGACTTAACAGCGATAGATCTCTATTTCTGACAGAATCTTCTTGTACACAGTGAGAGAAAGCAGCAAAGACAAGACAGAACATCATCAACACCAGACCACAATCAGAAACCATAATGAATCATGACCTTATCAAACTGCAGAAAGTTATGTACCAGAAAGACTTTCTCACAGCAGAGAACATTTCTACAGTGGATTAATAATTAGAGAACACTGTGTAATATCTACCATTAGGTGGTTGTTAAAATAATTTATTACTTTTTAAATACATCAACCTTTCAGAGAAATTACTTCTTTCTCCTCCACTGTGAAATTCCTCTTCCATTCTTAAAAATTCATCCCCAGTAATGCAAGATTTATGTGTATCAAATATTACAAAATTAAATACCAAATATTCCTTGGCTGTAGGGCTCCTGACTGCAAGAAAGAGACTGGTCAGTTATACCTGTTTTATAAGCAGGTTCATCTTTCTGAAACACCGGGAGGAAAGTTATTAAAATAGTGAGAAATATAGTATGTGCACATTAGATATAGCAAAATATATAATTAACACTCTTTGTTACTAACATTATGAAAGCTTTTTCATAAAGTGAAACTCCAGCAACTTTTTTACAGACCACATCTCTCATTTGGTAGGAATAAGATAAATGAAAATGTCAGCATTCTGGAGCTGTGAGAATAGTACTATGAGACGCTGGGATATTGCGAGTTAAAGCTGAAACAATCTCATATATCAAAACTCAATTTGAATCATTTTTGAGGAGTTTTGTATTTATTCCTTTTGATTTTCCTCTCCCTTAGAAGTCCTGATAAGTGCTTTCATGGTAACTAATACACTCTTTTCCTCAGGCAAAGAGATGAGAAAATAATTAAAAACGTTTTCCACTCATGCTTTAAAACCTTTAAAAGATTTCTTTAAAATAGGTGTTGCTGATCTTGAAGTTCCTGCTTTGTACAAAACAAATTTGATTAGCATAAAATACTTGAGTATGCTTTAATATGGTGATTATTTTGAACATGGACTTCAATAAAACATACAGCCACATGAGAAGACAGGAATTGCTTGTGCAAAATCTAAGGCTGCTGGGAGCCAGGATTGGTTTTAATTTGGCAAAGAAGTTAGACTAGAAGGTTCATGCTAGTGTTGTTGCTCAAATATCAGTTTTCGAGATTGATTTCATTTAGAATTACTCTTGAAATGGAGCAAAAGAATATAATTAAGCTAAGAGAAACTGCTACTAACACAAGTTTGGGAGATATTAGAAAACATAGAAACACTAGGTTGGAAAGGACCTACACGATCAGCTAGCCCAACCATCATCCTATCACCATCCCTATCCACTAATCTAGTAAATCATATCCCTTAACACCTTATCTAGATGCTTCTTGAACAACTCTAGGGACAGTGACTCCACCACTTCCCTAGGCAGGCCATTCCAGCATCTGACCACTCTTTCAGAGAAAAAGTTTTTCCTCATACCCAATCTAAATCTTCCTTGGCACCTCCCCTGGTAGGTTCTTGCACCCGCTGTGTCAGGAAGCTATTTTCCATACACTCTAGAAATCTCATGGACTGCTTCCTCTGTGCAGTATTATATTTACAGCATATATCAGGAAAGTTGAAGTCCCTCATGAGAATGAGTGCTCATGACCATGCAACTTCTACCAGTTGCTCGTAGAATGCCTCATCTATCTCTTCGTCCTGATCTGGTAGTCTATAACAGACCCCCACCAAGGTGTCACCCCTACAGAACATCCCCCTGATCCTTATCCATAGACACTCAACTTTATCATTTCGTATTAATTCATAGGTGCATCAGAAGGCTGCATAGGAAGTTTTGTGCAGCCCTGAGAATTGTAGAAATAGTGTAGAAGGTCACATATTAAGGAACTGATACCAATAAGCTGAATTTTAAACTGAGGAGATCATAATTTGGAAAGCTGCAGAGGAATAGACAAATTTGGATATATTATTTGGTTATGTAAGTGGCTGTGAACAACTATTGAAGTGTAACTGTGAAAACATCAAATGAGCAGGTAGAATTTTTCTACTGAGAGGAAGAAGCATTAATTCCTCTGAAGCATGGAAATATAATGTATACCATCATGTAGTTTCCTGAAAAGAAGGATAGAGAATTAAAAATTACTTCATTTTTAACTGGGATGAGCTGTGGACTGAAACAATGGACTGATTTTGTATAATCCTAATCTCAGCAGTATTGAAGCTAGATTTAGAAAGAGGCATTTTTCCTAATATAAAATGTCTGAAACATCTGGCCAGGTATTTACAGAGTGTTGTATGTGAAAAAGATATATCTGCATCTATTTAATGAGGTGGTATATATAGTGCAGTATTCCTGCTAAATCTTAGTTTCAAACTTGGTTTATTCTCTTTCTTTCCAGTGGTGATTGCTTTTGGGTAGGTAATTAGGGCACTGTCTTGCAAGAGCATGTAATATGTGGTCTAAAGACCTGAGGTCTCAGAGATCAAAGTAGCAAAGCCACGTGAGACAGAGCAGCATTGCTCAGATCCTGGTGCAAACAACTTGAGTGTCTGCACTTTCTCTCCTACCTGTCTAGCTCTGACTTTTGCATGCAGAGGCACTCTGTTTCTGCACCTATTGCAGAGCAGCTACCTATTAAGATTTGCAAGCAATGATATCCCTATGCAAGTTAACACAGTACTTTTACATTTTCTGTTCTGTGAATACTTTGCCTTAGAAACTGGGATGTACTCAGGTTGTCATTGGCTCTGGTAGAGGAAACAGCTTTAGGAATAACAGTTGAAAGACTGATATGATTGTTATGATAGTATGATAGATTGCTAGGGATGGAAGACTTAAAGAAAGATGTTCACTGGATCCCAACAAGTCCCAGAGAAGACTCACTAGGTGATAAAAACATAATGAAACCATAATTTTCTGTCCTTTAACAAAATACTCAGCTACAGCTTTGTAACTGTCTCTCTGTATTTGATGAAAATCTTCTGAGTTCCTTCCGATGAAGATGCCCATGTTCCACAGTGGATGTTAGCACTGTCACTCCTTCTGGTGAGCATTTTCTCCTCAAAATGACACTGAAAAAATCAGAATCATCAGAATATTTACTCCTGGTAAGAAGTTGAGGTGGATGGATGTCAAAGCACCTTTCTGGGAGTTGAGTTACACATCTAGGATGATTGATCCAACCGGGATGAAATCCCTGCTCATATATTACCCAAATAGTTGGAAAATAGTTCTTTGAATTCTATATATAAAGAAAACAATATAATCACTTCTAAAAGATCTATAAATAATTTTAATCAATGAAAGACTGGAGGATGAACTGATGTAATCTTAGTTCTGTGTTTAAACTAACTTTTGTACATAAAAATCAAAATAATCATATAAAGTTAGGCATAAAAAATTTCAAATCTGTTGGAAGAAGGAGAAGTGAAAGTAATGACATTTTCATCTCACTGAAAATAAGCCATTTTACCTTATTTCAGAACTCAGAAGAATTCTGTTTTTTCCTTAGATTAATACTTTAAGAATGTATTTTTCATGAGTTTATTTTTCATGAGTTAACAATTTCCAACTTTCTTTCTTTTAGTCTGAATCAGTAAGGAAAAATACTACCTAGAATAGCCTCGATTTGATGTATTGGCATTTAGGCTTACTGCTTTGGACACACACAAAAAAGAGTATTTCTCTTTTCTTTCTTTTCATTTGCACAGTGTCTTAAAGTACTACTTGACTTGTGTTATAATGCTGCTTTCAAGACATGGAGTCTTGTCTTCCTCAAACCTACAGCACCTTAGAAACTGTACCATATATCTAGCCTTACATGAAATCCAGCAAAGACATAGACGTCTTTGCCAACAAACCCAGTGAACTTTCAAGTATGACATTTCCAGGGGACAAATAAGAATCAGCAGAGTTAGACTGCTTATGTCTGAACCGCCTCTGGAGAAAGTCTGGAGGGTTTTTCTCATCTCACTGTGCAATGATGAGTCAATGTATTCCACTGAAGGCAATCCATTCACATCCACTGAAGATGCTTCTGGATACAGGCAGAAGCAGGTGGAAGGAGGTAGATAGCTATTTGAAACTATGCAGTGAGAATCTGGCACTCTTTAGGGATATTAATTTCCCTTGGAGACACTCGGTTAGCAAAATCAAATTAATTAACAAATGAGGAAATCAATTTAATACAGTTTGCTACATGATGCACTCATGCTTCACACATGAAAATAAAAATTTCCTTTTGTTGGTACTTGGTACATCTGTCTATGAAATCACTCTAGATTATAACATTTACTTCAATGGGAAAGGATCAAACCCTAAATTTTTCTACAATACACTATTATTTCAGACCTGCTATGGTCTGAGGGATTTTTCATTTCCAGAAATCTCTAGTAGTTCACCTGTTCAATTAATTTGATCAGGCAATTTGATTTGTTGATGAACCCTTCTTCCTCCAGCTGCAGGAGACAACTCAATCACAGGCTCTTGATCTGCTGGGAGACTTCAACCACCCTGACACCTGCTGGAAAAGTAGCACAGAGGGCTGTAGGCAATCCAGAAGACTCCTGGAATGTATCAAGGAGAACTTCCTGAGCCAGGTAATAGGCAGTCCCACTAGGGGGGAGACAGTGCTGGAACTGTTGCTCATCAGTGCCAGTGAACTGATTGGTGACATCAGAATTGGAAGCTGCCTGGGCTGCAGTGACCATGAAACAGTGGAGTTTACGTTCTTGAGGGATACTAGACTGCAAAAAGTAAAATCAGGAAACTTAATTTTAGAAAAGCCAACTTCTAGCTTATCAGAGAGTTAGTAAAAAAAAAAAACTCCTGGGAAACTATCCTCGGGATCAAGGAAGTGGATCAGAGCTGGCAGATCTTTAAGGAAGTTTTCCTTCTAGCACAGGAGCTCTCCATTCTCAGGTGTAAGACATCTGGAAAGGAATGCAAGAGACCTGCATGGCTGAACTGGGACCTGCTGGTCAAACTGAAGAACAAGAAGAAAATGCCCAAACAGTGGAAGAAGAGTCAGCTAACCTGGGAGTATAGGGATGCTGCTAGGCAGTGTAGGGATGGGGTCAGGAAGGTAAAGGCCCATCTGGAACTGGACTTGGCAAGGGGCATAAAGGATAAGAAAGGCTTCTGAAGGTACATCAACCAGAAAAGGGAAGTTCAAGGGAGCTTACCCCCTCTAGTGAGTAACACTAGAGGTAGGCTGGTAACAATGATGAGGAGAAGGATGAGGTATTCAACAACATATTTGCCTCAGTCTGCATTAGCAACTACTCCCTCAGCAAATTGACATCAAGCTGTGGGGGGCAGTCAGCATGTGAGAGGGATTGGATGCTATCCAGAGAGATTTAGACAGGCTTGAGCAGTAGGTCCAGATGAGCCTCATGAGGTTCAACAAATCCACGTGCAAAATCTTGCACCTAGGTCACGGCACTCATCACCATCAGTGCAAGCTCGGGCATGTAAAGATAGAGTACAGCCATGCAGAAAAGGACTTGGGCATCCTGGTAGATGGCAAGCTGGACATGACCCAGCAATGTGTCCTTACAGACCAAAAAGCCAACTGGGATGCATCAAAAAAAGTGTCACCAACAGGTCAAGGGTGGCAATCCTGCCCCCCTACTCTGCACTGGTGAGTTGTCACCTGGAGCAACGTGCCCAGATTTGTACTTAGTATAGCAGAGAAGTGAACTTGTTGGACCACATTCAGAGAAGGGACCCAAAAATTGATTCAAGTGATGTAACACCTCCCCTACAAGGAGGAGCTGAGAGAACTGAGGCTGTTCAACCTGGAGAATAGAAGGCAGACAGACTCTTCAGGAGTGTTTGTTGGGAAAGGATAAGGTTTCAAACTAATGAGGGGAAATTTAGGTTGGATATAAGGAAGATTTTTTACAGTAAGAGGGGAAAAGCACTTGAACAAGTTACCCAGAGAGGTGGTGGGTCTCCCATCCCTGGATGCATCCAAGGTCAGGCTGGATGGGACTCTGAGTGATCTAGTGTATATGTTCCTGTTCATTGCAGGGAACTTGGACTGGATAACCTTTAATGGTCCCTTCCAACTCAAAATATACTCAAATCTATGACTCCATAACTCTTCACAGGTATTTTACCTTGTCTGTATAGACCTCTGACTACTGTCAGATTGTTGAAATGTGTCTTGGAAATGAAAATAAGTAAGCAAAAATTAGAGGTCGTAGTCATGGGGCAGGGAGAATTTCCTTATCCTGTAGTTCAATTATTTGGTAAATACATATCAGTAACATTCAGCTTGTTTGTGTTTTCACCAGTGAAATATTTTGAATTCAATATTCAAAATATTCGTGTTAATAGATCTATATATCTATATCTACATCTATGAAAACATATTTGTTCATCATTGAACTACAGTTGTTGCACTGCATTACCAACACAACATCATTTTGTCATTTCTCATGACAATAAAAGTTTTAGCAAGGGAAAAGCAGAACAATGTGAACCATCACAGGAAATTTGATGTATGCAAATATAATATTTAGGTTGGAAACTGGCCAGAATGCATCAGCCTATATACATGAACCCAAACACAACTCTTGTCCAAAGAAAAATAACTGAATTTGAAAAAAGGGATAGCTATGTATGAGTTTCAGAAGTTATGACTAACCATTCAGGCTTTATTCTCACCGTTTGTAATTTCATCTGAAGCTCTGACTTGATTTCTAACCTGATTATCTATTCATACGCTTCCATTAACTGATGTGCAATTTGCCATTATTTTCATAGACCTTCTCCAACACTGATTTACTATTCAACAAAGCAGTGATTGAACAAAGCTACGTGAAACTAAATTTGAATAATGTTTGACAAATGCCACCCCAGAGAACTCCGGAAATAAATAGCTGAAACTTTACAGTAAATAACTTGTAGTGCACAAGGGCTTACTCCTCCAGATCTTTTCCTGTATCCCATGGTTGAGAAACTACCCTTTCATGTATCAAAATAGATAAAATACATTTAAACAATATAAAACACTGCATTATGATTATCTACCACAGAATTCATAAGAGCAGAGTTTCCTTTGTAAGTTAGATGATGTAATAAGACAGACAGACCAATGAAGGACCCAGGCAAGCTCAGCAATGCCAGAAAAAAAAAGAGTGTGAAACTGAGGAGCTAATGGGGAAAAATTAAAAGTAAATAGTTCCTGGTCCTCAAACTGACATCAGTTACAAGGATAAACTAAAATGAACTCTTGTCAGAGATGCCTAAATAGGTGTAGTACTCACCTCTGCAAACATAGTGTTTAAGACAAGCACCACACATCTGAAAAATGACATACATAAAAGTAACACTGTCCAGAATGTATCTACTTCAAATCATCTGTCAACTGAAGGACCTACTGGCATTCATGCACAAACCATACATCAGTAGAATGACAACACTAACAGAAAGGATTTTTCTTTCCAAACAGAGGTGGTGTTGTTATATGTCCCTTAGTTTTTACAAAATAACTGTCTGAGCACATAATCAAAAAGTAGAAAAAACCTTGGGGATGGCAGTGGAGCTCCTTGGATGTTTTCATAAGTGATTAATAAAGTCTTAAGTAGAAATGGTGAATGAGATGAAAACAATAGGAAAATTAGAAAACATGTATGCAGGTGAAGTTCCAAGAGTACATGACTTGTCAGAGAATACAGCTAGCATAGGAGTTTTCCTGCACAGTTCTCAGACTGTAGAAAAAATTTTGAATGTTACTACCCCACTAAGAAAAGGTTTTTTGAAGTGGATCTGAAGCATAAATAGTGACTTCTTGCCACTCAAAGAATATTTTGTGTGAAAAATTGTACAAGAAAAGGTGAAGAGGTTGTGAAGCTTTGATGGTCAGGGTGATATTACCAGTCGTGAACAGCTCTTGCATTGTTGTCCAGTTTAACAGAAAACCATTTTATTCCACTGCGGTGAACCAAACACAAAACCTTTTTTAGTTTAGAGCAAAAATATAACTAGTGGAGGTTCAGTACTATCAGAGAGACAGAAGCTTCAGGGAATACTAGGTTTTCCAATCACTTAGAGATTCACCATCACACTCACCTTTCTGGTTAATGCCAGATAAAGAGCAGAATAAACAATAATTGGCTGGTAGTGGTTATACAGTGATCAGCTATATTTGATGAAGCTGAGCTTTAATTAGTTTTAAATTAGATTTCTAAGGAAAACAGGAAAATTCTTCAAAGTGTACAAAAAGACAGAGGAAAGGAAGATAAGGAAACAGGCTATACATTCTGGCAAAGGAAGAGAGCAGTTATTCCAGCTGAAGCTGGTTTGGAAGTTTCCTGTACTTTTGAGTTGAAAAGGGAGAAATTTGAATATGAAGATTTCCGTGAGCACATATTACTTTCTGTGTAATATGCATTTGACAAAGTTGTGCAGCTCCAAGAGGAGAGAGAAAATATGTGATGACCCTAAGTATGTCCTTCTAGTCTGTCTTATGTAGACATATAAGTGCGTTTGAGCTGTTCAATGAATCAACACAACAGGAAAAATAGCCTGGTTAATCAAGAGCATAATCTGCAATTAGATCCAGAGAGTTTAGATCCAGAGAGTTAGAGCTCAGTGCATGAATTTGAACCACAGAAAAGGTAATAGTGCCTAATGGCAGGATAATGTGGAAACACTAAGGAACTGTCCAAGGCACTAATGGATTCCTTGATTTTAAGGCTGGAGAGGACCATTAGATCTTCTGGTCTCACTTGCTTCCATGTAAAGCTTATAAAAACTAATTATATGTGCATTGATTCTCAAAAGTATGTCTTTCAGAAGATGCTGAGGCTTACTTTGAAGGCATCATGAGAGGTAACCAGCCACTGTCCTGAGAGTTTGTTTCAGCTGTTACAGGATTAACCTCTTAGAGCACATTTAAAAACAAACCTGCCATTTCTCAAGAGAACGGCTGTTTCTTTAAATGCTTTTTATTTTCAAATGAAGAGCTCTTGATTACCTGACTTCTTTTTTTCTTTATAAAATATTGATTTAATATAACCAATTACACTTTCAGTCTTCTTTTTAAGATCTGATATGTAACTATCCCTTCAGGGCAACATTAACAGTTTAGTTATTGCTTTCTATAGATTTTCAAATCATTTTTAAAATTATGATGTACACCTACATGCAGTATTCTGGTAACAGCCCCACAAATGAGGAAGTAGAATATCAGAAATATATATGTATATACTCTCTTCAAACATCCAAATAGACAAATTTTTCTATGGCAACATGTTACGCTGTGCCTACACTGAATTCCACTGTAGGAATCTAGCCCCCTAGAAGATTGGTTTTTTATGAAGTATATCTTAATTCTTGCCCTAGTAGAATATGAGTCTCTGCTAAAAGGGGAATTAAACATGCAGGGAAATTAAACATACCCTAGTATAAGAAAATCTTACAGTTAAGTCATAGTCAAGGCCAAGTCATGGACAAGATCAGCAAAGAATATAAAACCAAGAGTACAGGCTCATATTGTTGCATAAAAACAGGGCAATTTTTGTTGCATACTTTCAGCTGGAGTTTATTTTCAAAGTGATAACTTCTCTTAAAAGAAATGGAAAAGAAGACAGACTCAACAGCCTTTCAGAGTGACTTTTTAGATAAAAATTATTGCAATAGATGCTATGAAGAAAAGAAAGCCTTTTGCTGAGGTCTCTCAATGTAGGGTAAATAACCCCCAAGGATGGTACTTCAATGAAAATAGTATGGAGGATGGTATATTTTAATAGGCCTATATAGATGGTACACAGATAGCAAGCAAAAGAGGGTGACTCACCTTTAGGATGATAGAGGCTTACTGTAGACTCCACACAGGAGGGATCTCCAAGAAGAGATCCTTCCCTGGTGGTGGTCAGCCCTTAAATGGGGTTTGGGAGAGGTGGAGCCAGGCTCCACCCCTTCCGGTCACACAGGTATATCACCCTCACCTGTGCCCCTTGTGGCTGACTCGGTGCTCGCTTCAGGTGACCAATCAGTGGTTCAGGCTGTGATTCAACAGCTCCCATACACTCAGGAAAGGAAGCAACTGAGCAGGACTCATCTCACCTAAATATATGCCTGATCTAGGCTCCATTTCAAGTCAGTAGAGAAGAAAGTGGTGCCCTTTGGATACAGTTCATCTAGCCTGTTTCAAATCTCTCTTTTCTGTTGAGATTAATATACTTGAAAATCTCCCTCTACTTAGTACAAAGGGAATTAAGGTTAAGTAACTCAAGTATAGACATCAGATTTTAGACTTATGAATCCTGCTGCGCATAATTTACCCTGAACAAATTTCCAACTTTCTTTATCAATTTTCAGCACCTCAAGAGCATGCAATTTTATTCTGGAATGAAAGGAAAATGGAAGTGAAATATCACTATAAGAGTTGTTAAATCCTAGCACAACCATGTTTTTTGAAATGTATTTATTTTCTTATTTTGACTTGAGAAATAAAATATATTTCTTGTACACGGCAGACTTCTAAGGAGTGCCAAAAATGTATATAAATTTTCCTATATTGTCATTATGGGTGAGAAGGAAAGGTGAGAATGATAATAATATCCATCTCTGAAAATTGTTTGATTATAAATATTTTATGTCCTGTGTACCCTCTGACTCAGTCTTTAGTTTATCTTAAGCTCCTAGAAACAATTCTCTAATGCATATTTTATTTTCAGCAGAGAGAAAAAGGTGGTTGGCAATTTATTTAATCCACAACACAAAATATATTTTCAGTCCTTCACTTAAATATGCCTGTCTGGCATTTCTATTGGGATTTAACTTTAGTCCATGACACACAGTTGAAAATTAAACCTTCCAGGAGAAAACAGTCTTTCTACACATGTTAAAAATCCCTTGAACACTGAATAGCTTCTTAAGTATTTGCCTTGAAAGTTCACCTTTCAGAGATATTCTCATCTGCAATCAGAGTTCAGCCACCATCCTCACACTACAAAAGAACCAATCAACATAGCAGGTAAAAAAAAAAAAGATGTAAAAAGATGCTGGATATTTTTTTTATTTTTTCAGTTTTCTTTGTCAAAGCCACTAGAAGCTCAGGGTGTTCAAAAGAATGCAGATACTGCCTTTTTTATTCTTGTTTTTGGGAGATAACTTCATTTTAGGCTAATGTTCACTCTTTGAAAATGATTTACTGATTCCTGTGGGCAAGATGACACAAACGTGGCAGTCAGAACATTCAGATTTGTGTAAACTTGAACTAAATACGATCTGCTACAAAATCTGTGAACATTTTAGTTAAAAAAAAAGAAAATCAGTTTCATTTTTGTTCAGACATTTACAGATATCATAGTTTGTCTTGAACATTTCCTCCAGATTTAGGTGGTCTCTTTCTCACGCTAGACTTCTCACCCTGCTGTCTGTTAATCACATGTAAAATACCATTTCCATTTTCCTTGGTTACAGAGTCAAAAACTGTTCCTCACTGAATGTCCAGAAATTGGATAAAATTTTATAGAATAAATTTTAGTTAAATGTAATCCATACAATCTATACAGTTTCAGGTGATGTGACGCTCAAGAGAAACCCTGTATCTCTCTAACATATTATGTTAAGTCAAAATCAAAGATCATTTTATAAAGACATTATCCTCCAGGCACCTAAAAGTCCCAGACAACGAAAGGAAAACTCTCCTGCAAGAGAGTTCATGGAATAATATGATCTATTCTCCAGCTAGAGGAAAAAGTAGCTGTCCTTAAGTCACTCCTAACACATGCTTGCAATAAAGCAAACTCAATATTGCTAAGCAAATTCAATGCTTAAGGGGTTTCATGCAGGCAGGTGTTACATCTCAGTGATTGTTTTCTACTTATTGCTGTATTAGAAAGGTACCCCACTGTGTAATCATCTATTCTGATCTGTCTTCTTACAATAAAATAATAACCCTCTGTTTCTCCTGAATTGTTCAAGCATGCCTTTTCAGAACAGCTTTAAATTTCATACATTTCAGGCACTTTGGTCAATCAATCTAAAGAATATCTGTTACGAAATTTCAATGTGTAACGTATTTCATAGCATGCTATCTTAGGAGTTGCTTTGGCAGCTTGATTGTACACTTCCAGGCTGCTTGGTAGCAGAGAGAAGCTTCTCTTTTCGAACCAAACTGAAAAATAAGATTTCTTTGTTCTTGTTTGTATTCCTGAATCAGAGCAGAGGGTAAACTGCATTACATATGTATGTCTCTTAAGATATTGCATTCTCTAAAAAAAATTATCCTTTATTTTCTGCCCATAGTGACAGTTTATTTAAAACCTGTTCAATTACACTTATTTTCCCATATAGTAAAATAAGTGTTTTCTCAGACAGGAACTGAGCAGCACCTAACCCCAAAATAAATCTGATCTTGGCCAAATTTTATTGCCTTGTGAAAGATGAGGAGAAGACTGGCAGGAGTAACTTTCTGGATATGCACCTGTTTCTGTCTTTGTTACTGAGCCTGAAACTATTTTCAAAGTGCTGAAGAGGTAAAGAATTTTGAAGCTATGAGTGTCTTTTCATTCAAAATAAGCCCTTTATTTGCATTTCCTCTGGTTTCATTCACTGTGGCAGCTCACCACTCTTCTTCCAAGAATGTGGCACGCACCATCACTCAGAGAGAACCTCTCAGAGCAGAAAATGCCTATCTGCTTCCATCAGCCTGCTGAAATCTATCAGTGACAAACTGTTTTACAGCATATAGCTCTGTCTGGGCATTTTGAAAATCTCTAGCTCCATTAGCTCTTGGAGAACCAACTCTGTCAAGTGCAAAAGATGGAACAGCAGCAAAACATGTGCCGCTGAATCAGTGCTTCAGCACTCAAGTTTGAAGATATAAAGAACAGATAAGCTGAATGTGAGTGCCACCTGTAATAGCTGTGAGCAAACTGAAGCCAGGGGTCAACCAGCAAGGATAAACCTGTTCCTTGAATTAAGCTCAATGAAGAAAATTTGTCCCAGAACAGTGCTGCTCTTGTGCAGACTCCTACAGTTTTAGGGCAAGTACTTGTAACTCCATTATTTTCATTACTCACTGTGGTTGCAGGCTCCCAAGAAAGTGGCCTGTATATTTCACTTTGTTTGCACTTTGTGGAAGAAATTATTTAAATTAGTCTGGACCCATTTGAAAAATTAGGCAAATGTAAAAAATTAAAAATAGCATGTTCAATCTTGCAATGCAAAGTGAGGAGTCTTAGTTAACAGACGAGAAACTCAATAGAAAAACTGACCAGTTAAATCTAATTAGTTGAAAAATTAAACTATACCTATGAAGTACATTCCTAAATAATAGTTTCATTGTCTCAGTAACTTAAAGGACATTTTATGCAGTGGGAAGTTGTACTAAATGTCTCTTACCTTCCCCCTATGAGTCTTTCATGAAGACACACTCTGAGCATATTTATTCTTCTCCCTTTTACTTAAAATGCATTCCTTTTCTACCCTTCTCTTTAAAACTTCCTTCTTGGTAATATTAGACAATACAAATTCACTTTGTGGGATGAGATCACACAGTTCTGGCGGCATTTTTCTGGATACCAAATATACAGTGATGTCATTTATGACCCTGATATTGTTTTAAATAAATATGACTTGCATACCTTAAACACAACTGTCCCTGTAGATGATGAAACCTCTTCCTAGATAGAATATATTCAAGTCTGCTCGAGCCCTTTGCAGATCAGAATAAGTACCATATGTAATTTATTTACATGTTGGAAGTATTTCATGTTATCACACTATCTTACCTACAGCTTCTTACAGAGAGTGGACAAGCCCGCTAAGAGTGTAGGCATCAAACTATATAGAAGATGTTGTGCCTTTCCCATCTCTCATCCATTTCAGGACCTAGCATCAAGTGCTGCAGTGATAAAAATTGAGCACTTGCTAAAAAAAGTACAGAAAAGGCATGAGAAGTTCTTTGATATGAGTATTCACTTCCATGCTGACAAAAATATTCACCTATGAACCAGTGAAAACTGTGATGTCTTCACAACAGGTGAGGGGGAGAGGAAAAATAAGAAGTATATTTATTAAAAAGGAAGAAAAGGAAAAAATACAAAGTCTTGTCTTTCTTATCCTACAGTCACCCTTTCTAGAATTTTCATACGGTGTTCTGGAGACCTAGAGGAGAAGTAGTCAAATAATGGAAAAATGTTTTATTGTGTTTTTTTAATGGTTATGGGCTGTCTGATATCTTTTGTCTCATTATGTCGGCTTCTCTTAGCACCTTAGACATTTGTAGAATTTTTAGTCAAGGCTACTTGTTTTTGAAAGATTCCTCTGAATGAATGAATACATATTAAGTGACTAGGTAGCATGTAGTCAGATGATCTTGATTTAAAAGTTAAAGAGATCATTGCAAGTGAAACAGAGGCTGTATGCGAATTGTTGTTAAATGCATACTTGGAACAGTTTTTCACTGAAAACCATTCTTTTATCTCTCAAGATATTTTTCTATTATATTTTAAATACATTATTCTGACTTCTAATACTATGAATACATTTTTATTTTAAAAAAGTCAACAAGTCAAAAGAAGAGAAGTAGAAATCTCACTGCCTAGAATTGAGAAAACTCAGTCTAAATCTATTAACTGTAAGTCCTTTTTCTGCTACACTAATTTTCTCTTAAGAACTGAACCAAATTTAAACAACTGAGTTTGACATTTGAAATCTGTGCATGGGACCTTACCTTCTTGCACTCACACAAAGTTACAGCTAATTCAGTGTGTTCTGTGCAGTTATCCACAATGGCTGAGACAATTAGCAGATTTATTTATTTATTTATTTATTTATATGTCTCATCCTATTCCCTTGAATTGGAAATAAGATCTGCTTGCAAATGAAGTGTCAATCTCTTCAATCACGGATCTTCAATAACAGTATCAAAATACCTTTGTGAACATAATAATGTAAAACAGATGATAGGAACAAAGACAGTTTTGTGTCAACTTTGATTTTGTAAGACTATTTGATGCGCTGACACAAATTCACTGATGTCTGTTATGTTCCATTATTAGAAATGTTGGTCACTGAAGCAATAGAACATTTTCTATAGAATTCTGAGTCCTACTACAAGTGACATGGAGGTTTACAGGGAATCATTCCACAGTTTCCAACAGCAACAAGGATTTGTGTTAAACATGAGCAGAATGTAGTAGAGACTGTCAAATAGAGAATAGGAAGCCAGAAGAAAAAAAAAAGAAAGAAAGAAAACTATGGATGAATCTGAATTACGTCTAATTAATTAATTATGCATTATGAAAAAAATAAGTTTGTGAGTAGGAAAGCACCTCAGGATCAGGAAATGACAAAATATGTGGTGGTATAATAAATCTATTAATCTTATACTACACCTTTGGGCTCTATGATTATAAACAATAAATACTCAGTAAGATAAAGAAATCATAAGCATGTATTCTGTTTACAGATAACAATGTATACAAGTTGAAAACATCAGCTACACTTGCTTTATAATTATCTTGCATCTACCTGGTGTTAACCGTGGGTTGTATCAGGTTAACTCTCATGGGAACAATGTAAGCTGATATGGAAAATGAGTGGGAAATTTAATCATGCCATGCTCACTGAAACATTCAGTTGGTAATTGGTCCCACTGAACTTGAAGATTATTTTATAAAGTCAGTATATGTACACTCTAGTATAGACCCAAATTATTTTACATGTCATAATGCATAGAAACTGAAGTTGGTCTTCAGTAAAAAAGTAAAATTGTCATCTTCTTTTACAATATGAGATAGATTGATTTGTCCATGTGTATGGGAACTGTTGAATCATGGCCTGAACCACTGATTGGTCACCTGAGGCAAGCACCAAGTCAGCCACAGGGGCACAGGTGAAGGTGATATACCTGTGTGATTGGAAGTGGTGGAGCCTGGCTCCACCTCTCCCAAACCCCATTTAAGGGCTGATCACCACCAGGGAAGGATCTCTTCTCAGATCCTTCCATGTGTGGAAGTCAACAGACTCCTTGTGTGGAGTCAACAGCAAGCCTCTATCATCATAAAAGGTGAGCCGCTTTCTTCTTGCTAGTTGTATGTGTACCATCTACATAACCCTACCAAAAATATACCATCTTCTGCGCTATTTTCCTTGAGTGCCATTCTTGGGGGTTATTTGCCCTACACCATGAGAAAAGAGAAGAAGTCCAAACGAAGACTTTGAGTAATTGGTTGTCCTAGGTCAGGACTTCTTACAGTGTCTACGCTTTAAGCATCTCTCTGAGAACCAAGCTTGTCTTAGTACCATTAACAGTCACATGGACAGAAGTTGCCTTCCTTGATCCAAACATCTTGAAATTAAAAAAGGGTGATGGAGCTCTGGAACAGGTTGCCTAGAGAGGTGGCGGGGTCTCCTTCTCTGGAGACATTCAAGACTCACCTGGATGCCTACCTGTGCAACCTGGTACAAGGAGCCTGCTCGAGGTCCCTTCCAAGCCCTACAATTCTATTAAATTCAATATTTCCATGGGATTTGGAGTCTCATATGCAGTCTATTTCCAGAGTGAGGTTGTGTGACAAGGATCCTGACTGCACTGTTTTCCCATCAGTGCTCCTGGCAAAAACTCATTGGAGTTCATGCTCAGTTTGACAACCACTGCCTCATTTGCAAATTATCGTTGAAAATGAAGGCTATATTTCACAGAATGTATTGCTATTCTTCATCAGATAAATTGCCCTCGTTTCAGTTTATATATAATCTTTAATAATGTAGATGTTATTCAGCAGGCATTTTTCATACTAACATATTAATCCTGACAATCAGACCAATGGATGAATGAAACTTGCTTAGTATAGCAACACAAAGGGAATTCAGTGAATGCTCCTACAGGTCCTGCAAACTAATGATGTCCCTGTCCAAAGATTAATATTACTGCAAGAAAAATGTGAACACAAAATAAGCTACAAGGAAACTTAAGAAAACATGTATTTTAGAACTAGTAATGACTAGATCTTGTAGTAATATAAGAACGAATAAATTACTGTATTTGTTAAATTTTTCATAAGAAAGTCAGGACTACTTGTGCAGAATGTTATAGTTCTTAATTTTCAAAATGAATTGAACACAGAAAGAAATGCAGTAATAATTGGGACACTAATAGAAACTTTTAAAACACTCCACATGTAAACAGTACAGTAAGTGAGATGCAAAAAATAACTAAAGTTTTAAACTGAATGGATCACTTAAAAACAGTTTGAGAGAATAAGCCACAGCTGCTGGTGTCGTCCTGAGTCATATAATGGCTTATTGCACAAATTACTAGAGCGCAGCAGAATGGAGCAGATGTACTGGTAAGCCTTGATGTGCAGAGCAAGGAGACTGGAAGAAAGCACTGGCACAGAGTTGAAGATCTAGAAGGAAGACTGAAAGCATTTGATGTGAAATTGCTTTGATACGTAGACCTGCTTTTCCTACAGAGCCTGAATTTCGGTCCCTTCCCACGGGAGAGGTAGCTAGAGCTGACACATTATTTTCTGATAGTTATTTTATCCATGCTTATGTCCTGCAAACAGCAGATCTGTAGGGAAGAACAGAAAGTCATGAGTGCCCTAATGCCTTAGGGATCAACTGCATGAATGCCTGTGCCTTGGTGACTGACTGCAAGATGCGCCTGAAAAAAATCATGTCTGACAGATTTGTGGAAGATCCCCCAGACAGGCATACAGGTCATAAAAAAATGTAAAAATGGTGATAGTATATTTTTTAGAAAAAGAGTTATATAACATTTCAAAAGAACCACTTTCATTTTCTAACAAGCTTTTCTTCCGTAACACTTCGCAGTAAAAATAAGAAGCCAAATAAATTATCAAAAGAATATTTACTTCTATCTGCAAATATATCTATCCAACTAATAAGCAATATCACATACAATTCTGACTCTGCAAGCCTTAGCAAAGGCAGGAACACAGGGAATTTCTACATAAATTATGAAACCTGTTTGCCAGACTGAAAGACCATTTTTAAGGTCAGAAATCCAGCATGGAAATATCAGATTATTTAGATGTAGACAAGTTATAGATGAGTATAAATGGTGACATCTGTTATGAAGCGTCAGGTGTTGGTAAGGATTAGTAATAACATAAGACTTGCTGACTCTGCATGTGCTCTACGGCCAACTGTTTACATTTTTGTGTACAGCTTCCCCTTCCTCAGCCAATGTAAGTGCTCCAGGCAACAGATCAATTTCTTGTCTCACTAGAACCATAAATAATAAAAAAATCATTTATCTAGAGCAGTAGAAAATACGTACCAAATAAATGATACCAACTTCAATGTGCACGTCTTCAGAAAGACTATTGCAGTTCCACAGCTCGGTGCAACCTTTTTATTATCTTTAATTATGGTCCTAATTGTAATGAACAAACTGATCTTAGCCAATTTGGTCTTTCAGACTGCTATTCCGGTCAGGGATAACAGCCAATAGGACAGTCTGAGCACTGACCTTTTCAAGATTTTCTTCAAGATACTCTATTAAAGATGTTTTATAAGGTATGTTGCTCCTTTAGATACAGGATAATGCTTTACCGCACTTGATCTGCAGTTATAGCCCACAAAATGAATCAGCAAAGAGCAGTTATGGATCTCTAAGTTATCACTGTTGTTGCGACACACTTGGCCAGAGTACCTGCTAATAAGTGTAGGGAAGCACAACCACTCACTGTGAGCGAAGCTTCAACTTTATTGTTGGTAACACACGGTTTATATCGTTTCTCTATAGTTTCTCTCTAGTGCGCATGCTGGCTTATCATTGGTTGCTAGTAAGTTGCTAGTGACAGTTGCTGAGCATATTGCTACAACATTGAGAATTGCTAGGCATAGTATACATACAACATAGGTGATTGCTAAGCAAGGTATCGGCAACATAGGTGATTGCTAGGCAAATGCTAGGTGATGCATACAACAAACACTAAGTAGTTTCTAGGTATAGCAGGTAACAAGACAACCACGTTACTCTTGAGCAGCCATCCGGCCATATCGATTGTTCATGTAAGTTTCGCCCTGGGCAAGATTTTGCCTTAAGTTATTTACTACTTAGCCCAAGGATACTGTGACCTTCTCCCAGTATCTAGCACTGTTTCCATAACTATGCAGTCTGTGCTGCCACTTTGGCTATGCTCGTACATATCACCATGTCCTCCCTATACATGTGCTAAGGAACACAGATCAAGGGATATGCTTAGCTCATCTTAGTTATACACAACAGTGATTATTAATTTGGTCATCCTCCCGTGAAACTAAAGCAGTGTCTGGCTACTAAATCATCTTGTACGTGACCAACAACTTTGGCATAAGGCCCTATTGTCCTATTTTCCTACAACTGTAACTTCTACACTAAATTCTTCACACTGACAAGCCCTACAATCCCAGAACAGTCATGCAGAAGAACTGGAGTACAGAGTTAAAATGGAGGCTACCTTTATAATAGTCAACCTCAATATCATGATATGAAAGACATCTGAACATGGTAAAGAGGTGAAAACTTACCTTGTGTCGGATTAGCCTGGTTTGTTTTCAGATGAATCATTCCCTAAGGGAATCCAAATGATAGTGCACCACTTACAAGGGTAAGAATTCCTTAATGAATGTGCTTACTTAAAGTATATGCTGCTATGAGGTCTATATACTTTTTCCTTTACCGCCTTCCAGAATGTTTAATCTTATGAAGTCCAATTATGTTTTCAGAACAAACCCATTCAGGAAGTGGAAATGTGCTAGCTATGCAGTGGGTTGTTTTTCCTTTGCATAGCTAACAGCACAGAATTGTCCTTTGATGATCAGACTGACTCTGTTTTAAAAATAAAAATTATATTTACTACTAATACATTTATTGGAGTTAGGGGAAGGGAGTAACACAGCGTGTAATGAAGACAAGAGGATACCAGAGAAGTATTTAAATTCATTCTGCACAGATTCGATATTTCCTTTGTGGAAATACAGGTTGCTAGCCATTTACTAACCTTCTCATACCTGCATACTTGGTCTAGCCTTGGTTTTGTCTGTGAAAATAACGATCTATTTTACAGCTCTGTCATATAGGGTTTTTTTTCAGTTCTTGATTTTAGAAGAGGAATCATTCTTTGCATATAATGAAATGCACATAAAGCATAAGATCATGCTGAAGAGAAAAACTCATTCAATACAGCCAATGACAAAGTCAGCTCAATGTCAACAACTCAAATGAAACAAGAACTAGTTAGCTGAGGAATTACAAGTAAATAATTGCAGAGTATATAATTTATCACTCTCACAAAAATTACATATTTTCTTTCCAAAGATGAGGGGATATGAGATTATATTACACTTATTCCAAAGCTGCTGTTGTACATCATGTGGTTCCAACATTTATTTTTTGAAGAGTAGCGAACAGCTTAAGTAAAGGCCCTTGGCATGCCCAAAGTTAGTGTGCTTTAAGTAGACTTAACTTATAAAAGTTAAATACAATTTTTACTTTAAAAATCTGAAGTGATGAGATGTCTGATAGCTTGGCTGATAGAGTTAGTGAAAGGATTATGAACTGAATCATATTAATGTATGAGTCACAGAATCTCGGAGTGGTTGAAGTTGAAGGGGACTTCTGGGTCTATCTGGTCCAGTCTCCCTGCTCAAGCAAGAGGCTGAATACATGGATGCACTGCTGCATACCTGGGAAGATGCAGAGTGTAAATGTAGTTAAAAGGAGAGACAGAAACTCCTGCAGCCAGTAATCTTTCCTGGGGTGGAGGGAGGTGGTGAGAGCAAGCAATACCAGGATTTTGTGGTACCCATCATGGCAATGTAGGGTTCACTCGATTTGAATAGATAGGAATTGCATTGTACCCCAAATGCTGAAGCAGACAATTTTCCCAGAGGTTCATGGCCACGTTGTTGCAGTGATGGTACTTAGAGCTTGCATAGCAGAAAAAAAATTCAGCTGTTCTCCCTGCTGCATTCTTTACCCATGATAAAGATAGTACCCCTTGGTCTGTGTACAAGCTCAAAAAGACATTTCTACAGTAAAACACTAAAAGGGTTCAAGTAGCTATGAGATATTTTCTGCTGATTTTCTGGAATAGCAGAGCTTGGTACAGCTACAGCATGGATGGGCAGATTGTGTAGCTGCTATTCTGTTATGGAGATCAACAGCCTACCTCTCAGGAGATAATGTGAAGACAGAGATCCCTTTAGTAAAGACACCTATTAGATCCCTAAATCTTAGCAAAGTATGAAAAAATATATCTCATTAAGGAAATCAGGAGAATCAGTAATAATACTTTAAAACATCAGTCTCTGTATCATTTGTGGGTTTGGAGTAAGTTTCTAAAATCACAAAGCTATGAGAATGCTGATGCACCTGTTCAAGGTAGGAGAGCAGCAACATTTAATGCTGATATATCCTTGTTACAATGCAGATATTTTATTTTTTATTTTGTTCTCAGTTCTGCAATAGAAATAATATAGTACATAATTTCAGACACTCTGGAGAGCTTAATAAACATTTATGAACAGTTTCACATAATACTTTGGTTAACATTTTCTAGAAAATTTGAATTGCATCACAACAAATACTCAATAACCTTGCACAAAATGACGCAGAAAAGAAAAATTCTGGAAATAATATTGGATCTGGTTCATTTCAAAAATGTGTATAAAATGTATATGCATATGTGTATGTACGTATAAAAAATTAGCATTAAATTAGCAAGCATCCAGTAAAATAAAAGGGGAAAAAATGCAGGTGTTAATTAAAATAGGCTACTTTTGCCAAGCATATAGTCTCAGTTATTTCATAGACACTTGCTACTAACTGAACCTTCAAAGGACATTAAACATTCCATGAAAGGGAATGAAAAATCGTGTTTTATATATGCAAAAATAAGTATGAAATATAAAAGATGCAGCTTTTTGTGAAAATCTGTACATTTCCACACATTTCTGTCATAAGGTTAAATAAAATAAAACTACAAACAGTGTAAAATATACACCTATATGCCAAAATCATTTTATATTTTCATCACCTAAATAATACCATAGCAAATGATCATAAAGTAAAGGAGCTCATAGAAAAATGCTGCATTCTGTAGAAGGGATGAGAAGGAGCTTGGTTTTCCTTTGAAATGGAAAATATGTTTATACAAATTAATTCATCATCAGAGGCCAGCAGTAGAAAAGAAACCCAACATTTGCACAATACAACTTCAGTAAGAAGAAAGCACAGCTCAAAAACAACTTTCATTTCTAGACAAAAAAAAATAATCCTAAAAAAACTAAAACAGGTGGATTAAAGCATTTCCTTGCTACCAGGTACATTTCTTCATGCGCTAACAATTCCTTCTGTCAAGACACATTGGCATTTGCTTAATCTCTTGGTTAAAAGCAATGTTACATGGAACCATAGGTAACATTAGCTGTAACTTATGCAAATGGCCCTTCCAGCTCTGTGTGCTCTGGCTTTTTGACCTTCACTTTGGCCACTGGGCCTTTCTGTTTACCTGCAACATCTTAGTATGTTAGTTATCCCTTGTTTCTTAGCTCTGAGTTTTTATCCTGAGACAAGCTGATTTATTGAGAAACTGGGAACCATTTTCCATGCTCCTTGGAGGAGCAGAGGGCTCTGAAGCTGTGCCCCCAGCTTTCCACTTCAGGGAGCACGGGAATATGTGCTGGGTAAGATCCCACTGGCTTAGGCTGGTGAAAATTGTAGGCCAAACTGAGTGAACTACAGAGAAGCCTCCATCCAATCACCTCCACAGAGATGGTGGAGAAGGGTTCTGTGTATGCTTAACAAACAATATTGTTAACAATGCTTTACAGAGAGCCCTACTACTTCTCATGTTGTGTTGTGCTGCAGATTCAAGATTGAAGTCTCTTTAAAGTGTTTATTTCAGATAAGATGTGAACTAACATTGCTTGGTTACCTTCTGAGGGCTGCTCCAGAAATTAAATCTTCTGCTATGCAGAAACTCTTCTCTCACACCCAGTTTATTTTTCCCGTGATTAACTACGCTATATACTTGGCTTTAATAGGACTTACTCCTCCTTTATAAGTTGTACTCACTTCCCTCAGGTAAACATCTCTCCCATTAATACCAGCACTGTCTCTTTGATCTCTTCTCCCACTTTCATTCCTTTCTGTAAGATTTTCTTCTTTTTACACTTCCATTTCTCAGGATTTACATGCAGGCATTTATCAGAATTCCTCTTTCTCTGGTATCTTTCTCTTGGTGAAACACACCCAATCCTCTCTTGCACAGTTTTTTAGAAGAGAGGGAAATTGGTCATCTTGTTGCCCTCAACAGACTTCTGCTACTGCAAACATCTATTGTGGCTTCTGACTACAGGAAAAAAAGAAAACAACTCTGACCCACAATGAACACAAGAATGAATTGTTTAGGACTTTCCTATTCTGTGCTCTCTGTTTCATGACCATGCTGGTCACTATATCTTCTTTTTAATATCTACAATGACTACAGCATTATTCATCATACAACTAGATCCTCTCACATTGTCTAACGCTACTTATATATTCCTCAAAAGAGCGATGCCACAGAAAGCCAAGCATTTTTCTATCTACTGCCTTGTATAAATCATACCTGATTCTGGAAACACAGTTTTCCTTCCTCTCTTAGCAGTATAATATTTTTATTACTGAATGTAGATCTAAATGACAGAGGACCTTGACTTCCCATCCAACTGGTGTTCTCATACCTTTAATGCTCTTACTTTTATTGGATATGCCAGAAGTCTTTTTTTAGTAATTTTATTGAGGTTGATTCAGTATTCACAGGGCAAGAGACAGACTGACATTACAGCATGTACCCAGGGTGGCCAGACCTTCTGAACCTGTGCCATCTACAGAAATCTTCACCTGACAACTGCACCTTTGCACACCTGATCTTCTATTCTGCTCTCCTACATGTTCCTAAATGAAGGTATCAAACATTCTGCTTTTGACTTTTGATTATCTACCACTCTCTCAAAGTCCTGGGATTTCCCATTTCCAAATTTTCACCAGCTCCTGCTGACAAGTGTGTTCATGTAGTTTGTCATGCAGCCAAGAAGCTGTCCCACAGAAAATACAGCTGCCACATCTCAGCCACCACATGGGAGATCACTTCCACCTGAGACAGCAGCTTCCATCTCCTAGCACTTGTCTAATTATTCCATACACATGGATTTGGAAGCTGCGGTCATCTTCAATTTGAGACATTAACACTAAAATCTGTCCATTCCAAAGAAAATCCACACTGTTTTTGAGGTGGCAACATTAAAAACTTCTATG
Organism: Odontophorus gujanensis; assembly: GCA_013399175.1. Lineage (NCBI taxonomy): Eukaryota > Metazoa > Chordata > Aves > Galliformes > Odontophoridae > Odontophorus > Odontophorus gujanensis. The sequence continues at coordinate 719,533 of VXAB01000458.1, forward strand.
CTATAAAATAGAAAAAAGCCATCTCACATTTGTTTAACTTCTATTTATCAGGAATCATTGCTCTATCACTAGTGACTATAAAAATATAATCCTGTCACCCAACTTTACCTTCAGCAAAGAGAACTTATAGTATTCTCAGAACAGGAGAACTGTCAGCATCAGCCTCTGTATAATGTGTATTACCTGTTTTAAATAGTCAGTGAGGGCTACCATTCAATCTCACAATTTTCTGCTGAATTACTCTTAGGAAAACCTTCAAGCAATGGTGAGAGCACATGTGAAAATGCATTTCCATATTTTACAATACACTGGTTACCAAGCAATCAGTTCATAAAATGAGGGTAGTACTTAACCAAAATACAATTTAATCTTCTCTGCAGAAACTTGAGCTCCCTCTGACACACAAAAAGATATGATTTTTAAGATAGTAGAGGCCACACACTCCTTCTTGGAGCTATCCTTTCACTGTAGGGCTTTAGTGACAGGCCAAGGACACCGTGCAGCTGGTCTGGCATTCTGTAACCTCAAGAAACTTCCCAGAATTTAATATGTATAGTGGAAATATTTCGAACTAATTACATCTAAAAAGAATTCCTAGATTTTTCTGAGATTGTTGCTACAAGAAAATTCCAGTTTTGTAAGACTACACCTCCTCGTAAAGTTCTCAATAGAAAGTCCTTGTTTTATTAATGTGAAAGGAAGGAGTCCAGAGTAAGGTGAATATTCAAAATAAACTGTATGCTAGAAAGGGCATTCATTTCAGCTTATCCTCTCCCACAACAAAAGAATTAGCACCTGCTATGTATTTACGTCTCTTGCTAACCATGCAATTGCTGGGATTGTATTAACCCTGGCACTGATTCTGTTTCCAAGGGGAACTGAATGTCTTTGGTGTTCATCTCATCTTCTGCATTGGAGAGTTTCCATAAAGTGCCCAGATCTAACTCTAAAAAAATCCTCCTTGCTTATGACTTATAATGGTCTGCCTTTTAGATGGAGAAATTGCCAATGTGAATTGTTATTTGTAGGGTATTTTAAATAATAGACCATGTTTGCAACAAGTGGGAAAATGTCACCTGAATATAAAACAAAGTGCATTGCCTGCCGAGTTTCATTTTTATCTATTCAGTGCTTTGATGATTATGAGATAAGCATTTTTGTCTAATTTTCCATATAGAAAGGGGAAAAATATTTTGAAACATCTTAAGATGTTTAGGGAACCTGCTTTGGCAGGGGAGTTGGACTCAATGATCTCTTGAGGTGCCTTCCAACCTCTATGATTCTATGATTCTATGCTATATAAACAGTAATTTGGATTAAATAGGGATTTTTAATAGTGAAAGAAAAATGTCTGAATTCGGATCTACAATGGAGTTGGGCCTGTTCCTCTTGGAGAAGAGAAGGCTCTGAGGAGACATCATTGTGGTCTTCCAGTACCTGAAGAGAATTTTCAATCAGGAGGGGAACTGACTTTTTACACAGACTGATAGTGGTAGGTGAAGAGGGAATGGCTTTAAACTAAAAGAGGGAAAATATATTTTAAATGTTAGGAAGAAATTTTTTACTCAGAGAGCAGTGAGGCACTGGCAGAGTTGCACAGAGAAGCTGTGGTGCCCCATCCATGGAGTTGCTCAAGGTCAGGTTGGACAGAGCTCTGGGCAGCCTGAGCTGGTGGGGGGTAGTCCTGCAGTCCTGCCCATGGCAAGGTGGTTTGGGTTGGGTGAACTTTAATGCCCCCTCCAATCTATGTCTTTCAATGATTCTATGATTCTATGTGAACTAGAATTAATATACGTGGCTTGTTCCCAAAAAATTCATTTTTTTCTTTTTTTCTTTTTTCTTTTTTCCAGAAAACAGACTGCATCTGGATTTGCAGAAGGAAATGTATGGTCTAGACCAGATCTGCTTGGAGGAATAAATCTTATTTAGTTGGGTTAAAATAAGTATGTTTTTTTTTGTTAGTCTTAGCATTTTGCAGATATATTCATATTTAAACAGCTGTGTGTACAAGCCTGATGCTGTTTATTAGAATTTATTTTCAGGCTTATGAATAGAAAGATTAAGTTCCCATTGGTTCTGGATGAAAAATGGCTTATTCTGTGACATCTTTACTTCCACATTATAATGTTAAGACTGGGGACTCTATAAAAAATTCTATAAATAAGTCATCAAGAAGAGATAGGGTTTGCTCCGCCTTACATCCTTATAATGTGGATTACAAAGACTGTTGCTTTTTTAGACCTTATGGAAAGTTTTGCTTCTTTTATTTCTTTGTTTTTTGTCCAGTGATGAATCAAATTGCACAGATCACTAGGACTTCAGAAATAGCCCAGGAAGTAACAATATTAATTTTTAAGTTAAACTCAGAACCTTTGCCTTCTCACTTCTAGTTTTTATGAAAATGGAGCAGGGAAATACACACCACTTGTGTGCTGGGGAGTGGTGCTCACTAGTGGGGAAGATGCTGTCAGGGTATTTTGGGAGGCAGTGTTGGCTTCTGCTATGTGTGGAATTCACTAGGAACAGGAAACTGGCAGGATGCTGGGAAGCAACAAACTTACTTGCTCTTTAAGATTTAAAGAAGTAAAGAGATGTAGGTATTTAAAATCCCAATGGAGTTCTATCTTTTGGTCAAAAAACATGCTTTTCAGCTTATCTTCTTATTTCAGTATCCAATAAATCCTTATTTGTTTTAATAGACCTTCTTTATTTCCTGGAGATTTTTTATGTCCTCTTGATGGGAAACTAATGGTTAAATCATTACTATTTTGGATATCATCTTTCAAACTAGATATTTCTCAATTTTTTATGTGCTAATACTCTATTTTGAAAAAAAAAAAAAGCCTACTGAAAATCTGTCATTAGCTATTTTTTCACAGTTTTTCTTTTCTTGGTGTTTTATATGACTATGATTTTATTACCATGAAAGGTGTAAAGACCCTGTGCTCAGAAGTATGATATGAATAGGAGCAGACTAACAACACTGACTCCTTCAATTTTTGTGGAAGAATCAAGGGAGAAGAGACATGATAACTAATTCCATCATTCCTGCACAAATATGTGCAAAGGTGAAAGAATGCAGCTGTTGATGACTTAGGCTCTACAGGAGCAGGAAGAGAGCTTTCATACCTCATTGCTGACAAATCTCCTGTGGTTTCTAAAAGCCATTTCTCTTCAAGATTTGAAAAAAAATCAGAGTGGATAGCCCATCTATCCTGCTTTGATGGAGAATAAATGGAAAACACACACACAAAAAAAATGCATTGTTCATAATTTTAAATCTTATATGGTTAAAATTCATAATTGTGTGGCAATACATACCGTCAGAGTTGTTCAGATGTATATGTGCAGGGCAGAGTGCTACAGGACCAAAGCTTTCTTCTGTTACTGCTTCTAGGATGAAATCTCAGTCATTATGGTTTTGCTTTGAGGATAAAATCTCTATCCTTTTGCAGTGACCATAATCTGCTTTGTCTCCATCAGAAGAAAGAATTCACACTAATATTCAAACAATAATTAAGGCTCACCCCTGTAAGGCTTAAGAATAAACAAGAGCTATCACTCATTCTATGGATGGAAAAACTAATCTGCAGAGAAACTGGAGCGTTTGCTTAGTGTTGCATACAAATTCAAGTACAACCAGGCACTTGCTCATAATATTTTTGTTCAATAACTGGACCTCACATCTTAAATAAAAGTTGAGTGAAAAACAATGCCTGAAGGATTATGTGTTAACTCAGAAGACTCTACAGAGATGTGTTTGCCCAGTAAGTCATGTTTTGGTAAAAATTTTTCTGTGTCCTACAAACCTTGAAACAGTTCTAAAGTTATGGCATAATTTATAATATAGAAAAATATCTAAAGAGTTTTTATTTTTGATGGAAGATTTTTTTTCTTTATAATAAGTAAAATGCAGACACAAATAATGGAGGTGTGCTCTGAGTTTGGAGATGGTACGTACGAATAAACTTATAGTGGTCAAACAAAAATTCACTGCCTTTCACCACCACACAAAACAACGCCAAGTATGACATTAAAATTTTTCAGATGCTGTTTACATGTTAGTTTTACACAACAGAAGGTATTATTTCATGACCAGAGCCAGTATGTCTCTGAAGTTCAGCTTCTATAAATTTGCTTATGAACTGACTCGCTCAGATGTTTTGTCCCATTAAATTTTCTTTCAGCAAATATTCATATTAGAGATTTGCTTTGAACAATACTATAGTCTGACCTGTTGACTCTAAACTTGTAAGCAATTTTCAGGCACTTGGTTATAAACTTTCTGAAAACACTCTGCATCCAAAGAAGGAAGATCAGACATTTATAACCAAGACAATTTATTCAGGAAAAGTGTCATAAAGTCCTGGCAAGAAGCTTCTCATTTTCCTCTCCCAAGTGAAGTAACCTGGTGTAGGGAACCTGCTTTGGCAGGGGGGTTGGACTCGATGATCTCTTGAGGTCCCTTCCAACTCCTATGATTCTATGATTCTACTGCTAGACTAGCTCTTAGAAATCTTTACATCCCTCCTATGCCAACCACTATTGGTAGTCCTGAATTCATATTCTTTTTATTCTCTCCCAGCAAGATAAACCCTTTGTACTGTCATCTGAAGAAAAGAGATAAAGAGTGAATCAATAAAGCAAAGACAAAAGCATACAGAGATGAGAGATGAGAATTGTCTTGAAGGAACTGGATTTCAGAATGGCTAGTATGACTTTAGTGGGAAACATTTTGAGGAACAGCAGATTAAGATGTTCTCACCAACATCTTAATCAGCATGTATCACACAACACCTGGACAGTGATAGTCCCCAAGTTTGTCTTCCTTCTTCATCGTATTGCAAGGAGGCAAATTTCTTCTGATGATACAGCTAGAGAAGATACATTTTTCATTTCTTGGAGAGTCTCATTACTTTCATTCTCATGGTTTTTATCCAAGACTTGTGAGAGTACCAAATTTCACTTTTCTAAGTTATCTAAGCTTAGGACAGTATTGTCTCCCATTTGGCCAATTTCAAGCATCTTTCTGATTGTAACTGGCAGGAAAACAAAGTTGCCAATCTACACGGAATGACACTTAAGAAAAGAAAAGAAAAAAGAAAAGCTTTTGAGCTCAGTCAAGCCAAAGTTGCTATCTTCTCCTGCTGTTTCTTACAAAAACAGTGGTTCTAAGAAAAAGCAAAACAGAATTTCTGAAACAGAGATGTTTCCAAAACAAAAAATATTGCATGAACACCTATGTTTTTCATCACTGCAGCCACCTTAGTAGCTCCTCCTGGACCCACAGACCACGGGAGCTGATTGCTGCAACCCTGGGCTCTCTTGCTCTGCTTTGCTTTGCAGCATTCAGCAGAGACCAGACATAGTCACTGCTGAATGACATTTAGCTGTGCTCATAGTAACAGCTTAATAAGCTGTTGCTTTGGAAGTTGTTTTAATGATATATCTGTTTTGCCAACAAAAGACTGCATCACCTCTGATACACCGTACAGGGTAATTGAAGAAACCAGAAGGAAATAAAGCTCCTTTGTACTTTTTGTTACTTTCCCTCACAGTCAACAGGAGGTTTGTCATGAATTGAAAGGGAGCAGAAACAGGCCCTCTGTTTGAAGTTTAGTTTGCAAGCTTCTGAAGAGCACTACAACAGCTTGAAAACAAGATTAAAATTGAAGGGTTTAAACGTTTAATTAAAAAGAAAATCAACAATCAAAAAACTCCAGCTTTAAAGCCATAAAGAAAAGCTTCAACTCTGAAGAATAAGGCCTGAAAACCCTTCAGGGGTAAATTATTGTAATTGCTAGCCTTGTACCATCGAGCAGTCACTTCCACTGGAGAGAAAAATACAAAGCAAACAAAAGGAAGAACTGTTCAACTTGGTTGTGTTGATTCATCATCATTTAACAATGAAAATAGAAAGGAAGAAAAATGAAATTTCCTAGTTGCTGCAAAGCAATTCTACTGCTGACTTCATCTTCTTTAGATCACTGTGAAGAGAGCTGAGTTACTTGAAGTGCCCTGGTGAGGGTTCTGAAAGCAGGTGGCTCCACAGCAGAAGAGGAGAGAGAGTAATATCTTGCTTTTTTCTTATTATCAGCATGATCTAGCACTCTGTATTAATCGCATATAGCAGTGCTTCATGATGGATAGCCCTGACACTATGGCTCTTCTGCTCTGTATCCAGACTGGTGACCGAAGAAGTTATGGTTGTCTCATTCCAGATGTTCCTTCTCAGTTGCACCCAATGTGACCTGAGCAAGGAACATGATAAATGATGAGCGTTTGATAGATTTTAATATATATGTACTGCCATTGTCTTCTTAGATGTTGCTGTATGTATTTTACATGGGGAAAGACAGAAACATTCAACTGGGAAAAAGGGTTGATTTCACTGAGGTACTCACAAGCATTGGCTTTGACGATCTACAGAAGGTGTCTTGTTGGAAGACATTCATCCATTCATAAAAATTACTGGAGAAGTGATAAATAGAAATAAGGTAATAAAATAACTATTGTAATTATTTCTAGATCCTTTGTGTTTATTTAAGAGCACATTTAATCATTCTGTAGACTACTGGTGTGCCTAAGATAATAAATACCATATGGAGACAAGTAAGGGGAAAATTATGATACATATGTCAACCTATAAAATATACAGCAGTCAATGTATATGTTAATCAATGAAAACACTGCTACAATGAATCTGAAAATAAACCCTTACAAATCATTTTTCACCATTCTGGAGCAATATGTCACAGCTTCCAACATTTCAGATTTTTAAGACATGACAGATGAAGTGTCAGTGTGTGATTAGTAGAAGGGGAGGAAATGGTTGAGTTAAATAAATTTGAACCAGCTCTCTTCACTCAAAATAAACCCTGTTTACTGACTATCTGAGAAAAATTGAGAACATATGAGACACACTCATCCCCTGTCATCCCCTGTCACACCATCCATAATGAGCCAAACTCCACCTACTCTACACACTTTCATCCACTTCTTTTAAAGCTCATTCCCCTGCACTTCCCTTTCCTTTTGGTGGGAGTATGATGATACTTAGGAAAATTCTCTGCTGGGTTCTGGACCCATCAGTTTGAATTATATGTCATACAGGAGCCTGAAACAATATTCTCCTAAAACTTTAGGACTCAAGTTGCACTGTGAATATGCTTGTGTTGCCAGTGGCAGACTAGCTGTACCTGTGTGCCCTGGAGTGCATCTAGGGTCTCCAAGCACTGGTTTTCAAGCCTGTAAATCTCATTTTTCCCCCAGCACATGCTAAGCAGTACAGATTCTCCCAGAGTTACTTGCTGAGTAGTTGTGGAAAAGCAAGAGAAATGCACACAGTGTGTTTGCTGTAGATGAACAAGCATACCTGTCAAATTACTGCCTTAATAGCAGAGGCAAGGGAAGACTTGAGATTAACTTGTGTTGATAAGAAGTGAGGGCAGTGGGATATCTTCTCACATTCAGTCGAAGGTACTATATATGTAATGGCCAAGAGAACAGTTCAATCAATGATGCAGTCCTGAATACAAGTATTTTGTTTTAAGTCAATTAAAATTATAAATGCATGTTCTTTTTAGTTCTTTCATTGGAAAAGTTCTTCCTCTTCCTTTCACATCATTAACAAAAAATGTCCAGCTCCCAAAGAATTGACTGTCAGAGTATTTTTTAATGATTTTTTTCCATTTCTCATTCACTACCATCTTGAAAATTACACCTAAAATTTTAAGATAAATCTTCTTTTTTCAGCTGCCCTTAGGCAATTTATAGAAATCAAACTAGAAGGAAAAGATTACTTTAGAAAACTTTTAGTTTATAATGAGGGTATATTTGGGGAGGAGCATAAATAGAATGGGAAGTAGAATATACCCCATTAATGATGAATAGAACTGTTATCTATGAAGGAAAGAGAAAACACAAATGTGGAGCAACATGTAAAATTGCACTAATTTTACGCTTGTCTCCCCATCAAATGTGATGGAGATTTTCAAACCTTCTGGAGGTACATCCAGAGTTTGAAATAACACCAACACCTAAATTTTAAATAGCATAAACTAGAAAGAGAGATTATGCCCCATATGATGAAGGGCAACTGCATTAACTGGTTTTAAGGATTTACAATAATGAGATCTACCTTAAAGTGGTGTCATCTTCTTCCATCAGTGCTAGAATTTGGAACTACACGAGTAACAAAATCACAGTGCTTCCAGTGTTGGACAGTCCTTTGAAATGCTGGGAGAGTACTGTATTCACTTAGCTGTTTATTATTATTATTATTATTTTTGAGCCCACTCTTACACCGCTGCTTCCGTTTTTGATTAGTAAGTAAATCCTATCCCATCTTCGTCTAAAGTGCTTGTTTTCTCCCTGGGTCAGACTAATAAATTTAGAACTGCTTCTGCTCTGTAATCTGACTAGTAAGTTTATACAGCCACTTCTTAAGAACATTTTGGTTTCTGCTGTTTTCTTGATAATTTTGAGTAAGTACCATAAAATATATCACTTTTATGTCAATGAATACATATATTTCTCTAACCACAATACTAAAGCTATTGTCACAGTATAATTTCTTTGCCATCTTTGAAAATGAAACAAATACTCAATATTTTCAGGTACCTGGATATCTATCCTGCAAAACAAACACTTAAGCATGTTTATATATGTCAAAAATAATATTAATGACTTTAATAAATGATGAGCTGAATAGGGCATATCTTCAGAGAATTTCTCCTGTATTAAAAGCCTTGCTGTGTACATTTTTGGCTTTAGAGTGGTCTTTTACATAGTTGAACTCCTGTCCCTGTAGGACTACCATAGATAATGTTTTCCCCTATGAAATATAGATAGTACGTTTTTACTGCTTGTGCTGAAGCCATTCTATGTATAAAATTCATCTTCTCTAATATCAGGACATTAATTCTTACAGAATTATAATTTTTCCTTGTAATGTCAGTCTATCTTTTATTCACTTCCAGAAGCACTAAAGTTACCACCTCCAAACATTGCTGACCTCCACCTTAGCTTCCCAAGACAGCAGAACCTTATATGTCTGATCAGAAAGATCAGAGATATGAAGGGGTTGTGCCTTCAGTGCCCACACAATAACACTACAATCAAGTTGCCTGCTTTTCACCCATTGAGTTTTCCCTCATTCATCTCTTTCAGATTTTTGTTTTTGAAGTGCTTTTTCCATTTCTTTAATGTCTTAAAATGTGCACTTAAAGCTCTCCACCATGAATGAGTCACCAGCCAATTTTGTCTTTCCTAAATTTAGAGGAATTACCTCTACATTATATTAAACCTCCTCTTAATTTATTATAACAAACCAATTAAATACAGCATCATACCAGACAATTCCCATTGTTGTTTCAGAATTGTATGCAGTTCATTCCTACTTGACTTTAATTTGGTTCTAGTTTTCCTTCAATTAAAGTTAATGAAGCAAACATCTAATTCTGTATAAAATATGTAATATCTTCTGTAATAAAGCTTTTCATTGTATTTCTATTCTACTTGTTTTAACATAATTAACACAATAGATCTTACAAATCTTGGGTTTCATTTCAAAAAAAAAGGCGTTCATCATCTTCTTCAGCACAGCTGTACACCATGAGCGGTGACATTCAGCCATCATGCATTACAACCTGTTCAATGAATAAACTCAGACACAGCATTCAACTTCACTGAAAAACAAAGTTTTCAGTAGTTAGCACTTTGCTATTTCTGAAGCTGTCTGGAAGTTTTCCAGTAAATATCCCTTTAAGAGAGGCTTATATTTAAGTTTAAACCTTCTTTTAATATCATGCTTTTTCAAGAAAATGAGAACACAAGAATTGAATTTTTCATCTCGCTCTTTTTTTATCACATTTTCAGTAAAATACACGAGAAATGGGAAAAAAAATGATAAAAAAAAAGCGTGGAAAACAAAATACCTTCTGTGAAATCATAACTGAATATTTTTATCTGTACAAGCAAATGTTTTCCAAAACAGTGGAATAAAAGAGCTGAGCATTCATAATCATTTTCCTCTACTTTTTTTACTACATCTAAGAGCTTTCTCTGAACCTGAGGCAATAAAGAGACGTGCTTTGTAATCTAATGTATTAGTTAATTCTTGTTTGCCTATAAATGGTTTAATTTATAATAATGTGTATCCCTGAGACTTTCTAAATGAAAATTAATTTTTTTTATATAAGAAAAACTCATATTGTGGTCAAAATGGGCTGAAAGACAGGGTAGATGTTAGAATTCTCTGAATTAGCTGTTGTCCTGGAAAGAAGTAATGCTGACAGTGACTGCTTAAACCAAAACACCACCTTGGCCTTGTAGCACATGGTCAGCACTGTGCTCACTCCTCTACTGTTGGGACTGATTCTGACACCTGCAGAGCCTCTTTCTCTGGAGTGTGTAGGTGAACTACTACAGATGTGTAGGTGAACTACTTATCTTTAACTCCAAATGGAAATGGTGCGACAATACTTTCCTTGACTAGATAGGTATGTACCAACCTACCTCTAGAGCTACTCACCTTTTGAAATAAATATGTAATCTGCTCTAAGAGTAACACCCTCTATTTATTTCCAAACTGCAGCAGGTGCAAAGAGAACAACACCATTTGATAGAGAAAATTCTCAGTGTCAACGGTTTACCAGGCTGGTTCAGCTCAGTTCTGTGACGATTGGTGCGGGGGACCCACGCCCCAGGAAAGGGGAAGGGGGAAAGGGAAAAGGGAGATGGGCCTAGGAACAAAACAGCGACAACGATTTGAGGAGGAAAGCTAATTTACTAAATAGATATTGGAAAGCAAAATAACACAATATAATACAATATAATTGGAATTAAAGCTAATAAATCAAATGAAATGAGCAAGAGAGAGTGTCCGATAAACCGAAGGCCTTACGCTAACGCTGAAGGCGAGACGGCAGCGAGCACCCACTGCTGAGTCCATCCCAAAGGAAAGAGAGCGTCCCGTGACCTCACGTTTTTATCTTTCCCTCTGAGCATAAACACGTAAAAACGCAAAGCATCGCAAAGTCCTCTGGGGAACGTAGTCCTTCTTCTCTTCTGATACAGGTATACCTGGAAATGTTGATTATCCACGGAGCTGGAACATTAACTCTTTAACTCCAAATGCACTACATGATGTTATGATGTGGAATACCAATACAAAAAATCATAAAACCATGACACTCAGAAACAAAATACTATTTTACAACATAGTCACCACCATTAGCTGTTTTTTCATCAATGATGAACAAGTGCCTGCATGCCACGCTTATAAAAATCTGCTCCAGTGGAGGTGACCCACTGTCACTGTCACCTCTGCTGATATGCATCACCCACAGCCTTGCTGTGTTTACATCGTCTCCATCAACATTCAGCAAGAACTGATGAATACCAGTGGGTCCCATTTTTTCCACATGGAGGAATTCAGTGACATTTTTTTCTTCATCTTCACTTCTGTATCAGATAACATTTTTGTCAGATTGCCTCTCTGCTGCCATCCGTCGCACAGCAACGAAATGTAATGGAACGCTGGTGAGAAAGTTCTGCCTTTACTGCCATACTACCGACATCTGCCTCTGAGGTCATGGGCCAGCAGAATTACATAGGAACCATTACTTTCAGAGCAGCCCTCACTCTCAGCCATCTCATTTTCCTCCCAGAGCTTTGATATGATATCACAACCCCAGTAATCCCAGTTTCATTTTAAATTATGTAGGGTCCTGGCTTTTAACACAGCATTTAGAAAATGTATCACCTCAAAAAAAAAAAGAAAAGAAAAAAAAAAAAGGATGTTATAACAGACAGGCACAGGACAAAAATACACGTTGCACAGTTCAGTGGAAGTATTACTACTGTAATTGCTCTTCCATATCAAAGTAATGGCAAGGCTGCTGGACTACTTCACTGACTACTGAGACATGTACTTCCTGTTTGCTCTTCAAGGCAGGTCTTGACAATATGCAAAACTTTTTCTTAAAATTTTTGTTTTGTCTAAGAAAGAGAGCCTTATCGTATTTTGCCATGGCAATCTGAGAGTACACCTCCCACAGTCCACCCAACCAGACTCTCTTCCTTAACACAACAATAACAGGACCAAACAAGCAAAATAATTTCATGTAAACATATGTTATCAGCTGTATCTACCCAATGTTGGATCTGACACCTCTAGAAGTAACTCCTAATAAGCACTGCAATATTCTAGAGACTTCAGAAGCTTGAGAACAGGCGTAAAACATAAGAATGGAGAGTCTCTGACAGGTTTGGTACTGGTCAGGCTTTACCACATGTGTCCTTGGCCAGACAGATAATGTCTCCTGCTGTGCTTATGTTGTCAGTAGATGTCAGGACTGTGATTTCCCTATGGTTTATTTGCAGACTGAGGATGCATGAGTAAATGTGTTTTTTCTTCACTTTCTAGTTGCCTGAGTTTCCCATACAACTGTAGTGCCTGGTGTCCCCTTACTCTAGCACAGCAGACCATAAAGGTCTGAGACCTGGAGATACTTAAAACCTCTGAGCCCAATAGTTCAGTTTGCTCTTACCCATTCTGAAATGAATAATTTTCAGGAAAGAGGCAGAATGTTCCCTTCTTATGATAAACACAAGGCTTAGAGGAGAACTATCTGTTTCCATGTGAGCTTTCCTTGTCTGATGAGGAAGCAAGAGCCGGGGTGTACGAACAAATTCAGAAATACAAACTACTCTTCACTCTTTTATAACAGACTATCCTCTGGCTTTAGCATATGGCCAGGATATCACACAGAACAACAGTTTCTTATTATAGATTAGGAACAGCACTGAGCCAACTGCAGTTTCAAATCCATCTGCCCATACAAAAATAGTTTCTCACTGGGATCTTCCTTCTAATGCTGAATTATTTCTGCCCACAAACCCCTTCTTCCCATTTGACTTAAGAAACAATGGGCTTTTTAAAAAGCAAAATTAAAAAGAACAGTCTACCCTACCTTGTGTCACTACTCTGGCCTGGCATTAAGCACTAAGCCCACAGAAACTTCCAGCTCTCCCAGATCTTGTCAGGAGAACTTTACAATGAATATTGCCATTGTACCGATTCAGTATTCTGTGGATATTTATATGCAGTCCTTCTCCTGCAATCAGATTTATCAGACCAAACTCCAGGATCTGTGAAGATCCCCACTATACTCTCTGAGTTTTGCATCAGAACAAAGATCAGAGGCCTTCCCTGCATTGGCATCCATGGGGCCATTTTCTAGCTTTCCATTCTTCTCTATCCAAGTCTTTTGTTTTTAAGGGAAATAAAATCTTTATGATGGTTTTTTATTGACATTGATTCTTTTTTTCTCTAGTCTGACTGCCTTTTGTGCCTTTTCCCAGCTTCCATTATTCCTAGTCTGCTGATTATCCTACTCAGGATTCCATATGCATAATACAAAAAAAAAAAAAAAAAAAAAGAAGAAGAAGAAGAAGATAAACTGAAGAAAAAGAAAAATCTACAGTCTTTTCAGACTCATTTAATCCTTATCAGCGCAAAACTGAGTACTTTTGTTTCCAACAGAAACAGCACTTCTGCAATTTGTCCTCAGCTGGAATGCTCCTTTTCCAAGCTGTCTGATGAAAATATTGCCTATTACTAAGAAAGGTATGTGAGAAGGCAGTCTGACAAGACTGCTCTCACTGGTGCATTTTGAATTCAGCACAGCAGATCCAGTGCAGTGCTGTAGCATATTTCCAAACCTCACAAGAGCCCAGCTTTCATCTCCTTTGCCTGAGCTGTGTATTGGTTTAACTGCACACAATTCTATGAGGTTGCATTGATTTAAAATTGGGGTTACAGACTGGAGAATCAGGTCTGCATTGGTTTTATTTTTGCTAAGACACAATTTTTTTCTAACTCCATTCTGAGCATTCGGGACTGTTCTTAGCTATTCTCCCATATTATTTTCTTCCATTTAGAGTCTGCCCCCAAAGTAGCAGAAGCAGGATTGAACACTGCTCTGCCATGTCTGAGCTCCTGCAACATAGGCATTTACAATTGTGCTCTCAGAATACAGAAAAGCCTTTTAGACAGGCAAAAAATGGATCTGCATAAACTGAAGTGTGCTGTGTGTGTTCTAGCTAAAGAGCTAGTGGAAAATTGAGATGGGAGTCAAATAGTACATTAACAGACTAACTGTCTGTGTAGATCATAGCCAATATCTATTTACTTAAGACTATCTCTTAAAAATCCTTATACTTATGAAAAAAGTTAGAGATGAAGCAGCTGCTCAGAGTTCTCTTTGGTAATTAAGTCATTGTTGAGATACACATTACAGATGGATCAAAAGATGTGATTTATGTTTTCCATTAGATGCTGGAATGCTTCTTGGGTACTAACAAGGAAACTAAATAAAAGGAAATCTCTCCTGTAATAGTGATTTTCTTGAGGTTAAATTCTGCTGATATGTCAGGAGCCATAAGATTATCCCAAAGCTGATCCTGCTGACAGGCATTCAGATGGAAAAATTACTCAGGACACCATACTGTTCTTGCATGTGCCATGCATTGCTCCTCTTGAGGCAAATGCGAGCAGCTTATGGTTATGGGAGGAAACCTGAAGGGTTCTATCTGGTGTGTTCTTCCCTACTGAATACACTTAGGGATTTCATAACCACATCCAATCAGGTCTACATCCTTTTTCAGCTGTTAATCATCTCACTTACCCAGAGATAGCCAACTTTACTATAGCCAGTGTAATTTTTTTTTTTTAATCTAGTGTTCTTATCTGATAAGAAATACTGAAAAAGATATTTTGCTGAAAAAAGTTAAATATAAGAATGATTAATTTTTCTTCATGTTGGGAACATAACCTGAGACATTAGTCAAGGCGCTGTGCAAAGCACAATATAAAGAATGCTGTATGGAAGCTTTGAGCTTTGCTGGGTTGGTTCTTCTCAACTCAGATTTAATGAGTTGGCCTCAGCCTTTCCTGCACTGGTCTAAAGAATTAGTGCATATTCTACTAAAGGTATCATCCTTCTGAGATTTAAAGACCTTTTCTTCTGGCTTCTGTTCCTCAATGTAAGAGTTGAAATGTAGAAGCTTTGTGATAAACACTAAGACCTAAACTACATTTACGCTTCTACAAAGCAAGGTAACAAAGAAAAAACTAACTAGGCTTCCTTATTTTGCCTCAAAACAGTGGAAAACATAATAATTTTATCTGTATTTAACAATGAAATGAGGATAAATAGTCATAAGTCTTCTGTGCTGTATGTCAGCCCATTCCTTCCCCTGGTAAATAATCAACTGCAGTTACCCATGGTAAAGAAGGAAGAGACTTCTACTTGAGAGAAAAAGACCAGAAAGATATTTTATTCCAACAAATGGGAGAAAATAAGCTGTCCTTAGGCTGGTGTAGGTTATGTTCAGTGCATCAGTATAGAGACACACATTTATTTACAGTGAGGATTTATAAAACCAAAAGAGTAGTTTGCAGAAATCTGCTGTTGAGTAAGTTCAACAGTAAAACCATCTGAAAATGAACTTAGATATGTACATGAATGGTCAATACCAGATTTAACTAAGAACAAAGTTAGGTTCTGAGTTTGAAGGAAGCAGCATGGAAGAGCTCTGGATCTGTGCAAGCTGATGGTTAGCTATATTGTGACCAGATTCAGCAACCGTGAGGAGGATTTATTCCTACGATTTCCTGGGTTGTTCTAGTCTCCTGAGGTATATTTTGTGTGTTTTTAAAAAGAGCTAGAGAGTCATATTCCATAGAATCATGGAATGGTTGAGGTTGGAAGGAATATCTCAAGGACATCTGGTCCAACCTTCCTACTCAAAAACCGAAAACAGGTAATCCAGACAGGTTTTGAGTATCTCCACAGATGGAGACTCCACAAACTCTTCAGAAAACCTTTTCCAATGTGTTTACCAGAGGGGTTACTTCTCAGGTTACACGTAAATTTTGAAAAACACATCTAAATTTTCTCCACAAGGCTAATTGTAAGTAATGGCTTGTTTATTTATAAATCAGAGTACACAGAGTCATATTCTAGAAACACAATTTACCCTGTATGGCAATATCACAACCATTTTGACATACTTTTCAGTATTGTCAAGCAAAATCACCCAGTTACACTCTTTTTGCTACATATTAACTGAGCCAATTAGTAATTTTTTAGACATTCATCACATTCTTCTGTGGCTAGTTCCAGCTGTTAATGAAAAATTTGCCAGCATGAGAAACTGACTATTACTGATCTGGCCAAAAGCTAACAAGACTTTTCCTTAGGTATCTATAATGTCATACAGAAGAACTCTAAATGTCAGCCGTCTGCAAAATAAAGATATTTATATTCTGAAAGATATATACTCTCGTACATTTGTTTTAGTGGGAGATGTGAAAGAAAAATAGCAAAGCATATGATTTTCGTCTTAGTTCTTATATTGTCTGTGTGCTTCATTTCCCTCATTTTTCCTCTTCTGGAGAAGCTTCCAAACATGCGGCAGCTCTCTGCCTCACCAGTTGCCGAGCTAGCTCTGCTGGAGGGGAGTCCTTCACCCCAGCATCCTCCCAGACCAACCCCAGACTTGTTTTATGTTTTTATTCCCCTTTGTGTCTCAAAGCATTCATAATACCTCTTATGTCTGGGGCTACCTACATATTCTGGTTGCCTGGAAACCACTGTTGAATGGCTACATCGGATTTAGGAAAACTTGTCTTGTTTAGTCTCCCATCACCTTTCTTATATTGGACTGTCTTAAGCACAGCAAGTAATTCTTTAAACTTTCATTCTTGTTATCTGTAATGTGGTTCTTAGGCTGTTCTCTCTTCTTACAAACAACTCACCTGTTTTTTTGCTTTCCTTTTCTTTCATCTTTATCCTTCGCTATAACTTTTAGTATCACAGTTAGTAATCTCCTTCCAATGCAATGTAACGGAAACAGTCATCACAGACGGAGCCCTGGAAAAAGCCTCTGTCTAGAGATACAGTGTAAAAATCACAATGAGTCTGTACTCCTGAAAAGGCCACAAGGGCATAAGTAAGACCAACTCCCTTTATCTATGCCATCTTGATGCTGCTGTTGAATAAGAAGAAGTTGCAAGGACCTATCCATCTTTTCTGCTAGGAAACAAGAAGCACGATGCAGCGTTATCCAATTAGCACCCATAGAAAGAACAAAGACTTAAGTAGGTTGCAGACCCACTGCAAGAGCCAAAATGAGGGCAGACAAAAGGCTCTTTTGTCCTTCCAACAACTTCACTGACAAAAGTGTAATTCACCAATAACATCTTAGCTACAATTCTCCTTTTAAGAAAACCATGTTTTCTGTGTATTGGTTATCATTACTGGAATAATCATGTGTCCAGATTGAAATCGTGTAATATGCTTCATTGATTCCACAAACAGAGTTCATATTTTCAGAAGCCCAGAGTTCTTATTCGATTCTTTGGAACTTCTGAATCTGTATCCCCATTTCCTAGAATTTCTCTGGGTTAAATATGAAATTCTTAATATTGTATTCTACTGGTAGATTTCAGAATCCTAAGGACATTCTAGTTAATTGTCCAAAAAATATTTGGAAATGTTAATTACTCACTGTGGTTTACTGGACATTTTTATGAAACTAACATATCTTAGATAACCTGGATCAGATAAGCAAAAGACCAGTTGACAGCCAAGCAGATATCTGCCCATTTGAATGGTCATAGAAATATTTCTGGTTGAGATCAAAATTAGTGACTGCCAATGACTCTGCTGAAGGCATCCCATATTCATTTGTCATCTGTGCTCTTTCTTTGTCATACCAGCCTAGACCATGACATTTCTCCACACAAAGGCACAGATCACACTTCAACACCCTAAAGGTACAACCGCTGAAGTTTCTGCTGATTAAAAAGTCTTATGTAAAGGTGCAGAAAACATCTTTGTGTCTTGGAGCAAGTCAGAGTTAGAACTCCCTCTCTTTAATGAGCACCAAATTAAAGCAATACAGTTATTAAAGCAATTATATAAGTGTTTTATACTACTCTAGGAAAAATATAAAATAAGCATTAGCTGAAGCTTCAGTATGCTCAGAAAGATTTAGATCAAAAAGAATACACTTTCAAAAACTGAGCTGCTAGTGCTCAAACCACAGTAGTTTGAAGCCACTCCATATGACTACTGTGACCACATCCTTTTCTGGAGGAAGCTATGGATTCAAGTTATGACACAGAACAAAGTCTTTCCCAGACATTGAGTTATGTCATTGTGTTTCTCACTCTGCCTGCTCTGATTCCATAAAGTACAAGAAAATCAGACAGGATGTGACTCTCCTTTTCCATGGGAAGCCATAGGAGTCTTACACTGCAGCAGAGGTACAGGGAATAGACTTGCTCTTGATGCAGTATAAATGTCCTTCATGTTGTCACCTGACAAGTTCTTATTTTTGCCACTTCAAGGTATTTTATCATTGCATCATATCCCTCCCTTGGAAACGATGTTTTTAATTTTAGATATATAATATGTTGAGAGTTTGCTATGTATCATAAATTCAGATTTGTAAATTCATATATAGACACCAGTCTGGAATTGGTGATCTCTTCAATAATCTAAGAAGAGCCAATGATCCAGGTGTTCTTTTGACCACGTCCTCAGGTCCTCTTACTTCTCTTACTTTGTCCACTAATGTTTTAAAAGCAGACAAATGCTTACATTTCAATGTCCCATATGCTGGAGAAGGAGGTAGAGGGAAGGCAAAGCATTTATTTAGCTCCCTTTATTCCCATGAGAACAACTAATCACGTGGGAGTAGAACAAGTTCTGCAAGGCACACAGAATCTGCTTATGAGACATCTCTGCATACTCTTGAGGTTTCATTAGCTTTAAGTGGATTTTTTCCACTCCTCCAGATCATTGTTATTTCAAAACCAAATTTATTCAAACTAGGGAAAGGCACATCTCTTCATGTATGCCAACTTCAAGCTCCAGCACAAAATGTACTGTACATATTTTTTTATTAGTTCAATGATTAAAATGTGCATCAGTTCTAAAGAGACACGGTAAAGTCTTTCTTTCCATGCTGTAGGCAATGCTAATAATTAGTGTGATTTCTGTCATACTTCTAAGATACTGCTGAACCTGAAATTGTTGCAGATATAATTTTTTTTTCTATACCAGCTATATTGCAGAAATAACCGGTTCTGTGTTTATTATGGGATCTTCTAGGGAGAGAGAAACACAATAGCTACCCCCAATGGCAGCTACATTAATTACTGTTTTTATAAAGAAAATTCTGTTTTCTTATCAGGAGCTGAACAATCAAGGTCAAGCTTTAACACTTAATCCAGGTTTAACAGTTACTTTTTCATGAAGATAAATTCATTTTTTAACTGGTTTCAAAGTAAGCAGTCTTTTCCTTTCATAATTCAAAATTTTCTTGCAATTTATCTGTAAGTGTACAGCAATGTCATTGTTTCGGTTGGTGTTGTGTCTTCTCCAAACAGCGTATGTGACTAGTGCAAAGAATCTTGGCAAGGCAGCTATTCTTATTCTTAGTGATTTCTTATGTTTGATATTTCTACTAAATCGTGGACACAAAATTAGCTTTCAGGTTCTGAATCCAGGGAAGCACAGCTGTCTCACATTCTACATTTGCAACAAAAACCACAGTGATCCTGAATAGGAGCTGCCCCCATATCTGTAGAATATCATGTCATCTCCTATATAGACAAACAAGGAAGGGTTGAAAAACTTTTTTACCCGGTGTTTGATTTCAGAATTTTAGTAGGACATGGATTTATTTCATTGGAAAGTTACAAAATTAAATGAATGTTTAGCATATATTCTGAGATTATAATCTCAGAAAAAGTAACAAAATCTCAATTCACATTTGCACACTTACTGGGAATTTTGGAGAAAATCTTACAAAAATTAGTAAATGAATTGGAAGAATTTTCACATTTTTTCTTTATTATACCTGAATTTTTTACAGTGTAAAGGTGTGTTTTCTAGCAGTGTTCCCTTCTGACATAAAGAAAAATTGATCAGTGGTGTGCAGCATGCGTATAGACTTATAGAGCAGATATAACAACACATCACAAAACTCAGTGCTTCCAGTTGTTTGTTTCTCTGAGCAGTTCTTTTGCATGATTTCCTCTTTATACACTCACACAAAATGAGTGTGATGTCCCTTCCATACACATTAGAGGAGTTGATCCTTCTCTGGAGGAGCAAAGATTTCAAGGATTTAAAAATACAGAGAAGATGTGAGGGGATCAACAGGGAAGAACTCTGTCTACAAGAACCGTCTGTATCCATCAGGGTAAGATTCCGACCCCAGCACAAGTTTGAAATTTGGGAACTGATCTGAACCAAAATACACATATCTATGTCATCATATCTCTTTTCAACACCAACAGAGGCAAAAGAAACCTAAAAATGTCACATTTTGCTTTCCCCATGTCACTGTTCTAGAAAGAACCCAGTCAGACCACCAAGAAAACCAAACGACAAAGCATGAATGAGCACAAGTCATGTCAACATATTTCTCTCTCTTCGTCTAGATAGACCTAGAGGGACAATAAAGCCTCTGCTAAAGCCAAATGATTTCCATTTTGTGCCAGGTCTCCATCACTGTCTATGGAAGCAGCACGCTCTCATGGATGTTTCACTCAAGTCTATCTACTTCACTGCAGATCTCTTTACAACAAACCAACCATTTTTGTTCAAGGGCTTTCACTGCTTCTCAGTGTCATAGCTAAAGGAGCAGCACAGCAAAAAATTAACCAGATGGAAAAGTAAAGTCCAGAGTTAATTGCTTATTAGCAAAGATGTTTTTAGCAAAAACTCCAAAGACTGCATTATCCAACCATATATAAGAGCCTCTCATATCAAATTTCTCAACTGAAGTTATGCTAAAACTGGATTTGCTGATTGCAATTTGCTTAAAGGACTGTTAAAGGTCACTGAGAGGTGTCAACATAGCTATTTCTGTAATGCATGCTTTAAAACACACATCCAATGTTGGGCAAAATCATATCAGAAAGACACCAAACGTGGCAAGGTTTCATGATCAGTTCCTATTGGAAATCTTAGAGAGAATAGGGTTTTGATTTGCCCATGCACTGAGGCACTGTTGCACAGAATGATCCCTGTAAAGGCAGGCTTGTCACTGAGAACCATCACCAGTGTTAGTAGAAGCCTTGTCAAGGGTGTCTGTTCCTCAGTGTCCTCGTGAATAAAAGAAGCAACTTGGTTCTGCCAAACACATGTGCACTCCTCATATGGACAGAAGGTTTTCTGCAGTGTTTGCCATTTCACAAGAAAAAATCAGAAGCTCTACTGACACTGATGAAGTCTTCAATTCAGAGCAGCCAGGGGTCACCCATTCCTTGACTTGGCAAGCACAGCTTGGCTTCAGGCTCAGACCCTCAGTATTGCAACTAGTGAGGAAAAAAATAGAAAACAACTTTTTGAAGGGGAGGTGGTTGTTTTCATTTTTGCTTTTATGTATATAAACTGATAACTTCCCAGTAAAATCACCCCACAGAGGTTTTCCAGCAAAGGCGTGGTCATTCTAAGTCCCTGACGTTGCTCTTTCCCTACTACAGTACTTACACGAGTACTGAGTTCAGAGAATTAGTTCTGATTAACAAAAATGGCTCATTCTTGTACTTGTTCAAGTTAAGGGCAGGATTATCACTGACTCCAACTGAGACAGGATTTCTCTGACTCATCAAGCTTAAACATCAGATTATACATGCAGCTGTAGCATATTGACCGTGTCTAGCCTATCTGCTGACTCAGGAGACAGAGTAGCCAGATGAGCAGCATGCATTCTGTTGGTACACTCTGAATTTAGTTCTTTTTCTGCTTTTAATTCCTCATCCAACTCAAGGTTCATGCTAGAAATCAAAGATGTCTTGTTTCACTTTTCTGCAAGCCTAAAAGCCTGTTTCCAACCTAAAGCTCTTAGGGACTTGGACTGTTCCCTTTTCACTGACGCCTGCCCAACAGATTCAGGGAGTTGCCTCTGCAGTGCTAAGCCAGTGTGCTGGGCTTGGGCCAGGGAATTGCAGGATCTGGGGCACATTGCACCTGCCCACACTGGCAAGCCACATCCTCTGGCTGAGGCCAAGTACTTTCTCTAGCATTACAGCACTCCATAGGCATACCTGCACTTTACAGGTTGGCTCCGTACATTGAAGAGCTGACAATTTCAGTGGGCCTTACATAGCAAGAATCACAACAGACAGTGGTAAAGCTGGAAAGGGATTTAAGAGGTACGGAACATAATGAGACAGGCTTGATGTGTGTCTATGGTTGTTAAGAGTTTCGAAGAGCTTGCGGGCAAATCTGTGTGAGAGCTGGGTTTTTCTTGTTGTTGTTGTTTTTTTGTTGTTGTTGTTGTTGTTGTTTTTCCAACAGAGAAGGGAAGCTGATTTTCCTGTGCTCCTCATTCAGGGCTAAATTAACTTTTCCTTAGTAAAAAATTGTAGACGGTTCATTCTTAGCCCCTTCGTCCATTCACTTACAAAGGTAATTGATTCACAGATACCACCACATCCTTCAGGCTACTTTTTAGCATTTAACTGCCCTTACCAAAGCTTCCAATAAGCAAAAACATCTCTCTGAACTCTTTTACTTTTAAGGTGGTGATGGGGATATCAGCAGAGACCTGAGTCAGCCCCACACACCCCCGCTGGCTGCTCAGTCAGCCTCATTTTGTTACTCTGCGTGTGTGCCTGCTTGCTGCAGGACATAGCACCTCACTCTGTCTAGCCAGTGAGCACTCAGAACAAATTACTCACAGGCAGCAGCTCCTGGCAAAGTCACCTTCATGTTGCAGAATTCACAGGTGGGGAACTCTGCATGGCAGCTGCAGCTTGTGAGGGAACTCTCCACAGCCTCTTGTCCCACCTCCTCCAGGAACACATAGGTATCTACAGGGCAAGATCCTGCTCAGACGTAAACTGCACAATGACTCATGGACCGTGCCCTGCTGTGTTTAAGGATGAGAAAGACCATTATGGCCTTGTGGTTTGATTTCATGCATATCAGAGAGAGGACTAAAAGTACTTTTCTCTGAACTCTTCTTAAATAAAGGAAGAGGAAGGTTCCTGTAGATGTCTGTAGACAGATTCCTTCTGTATCTGATTCATTCAGTCTCCTCTGATCATAACGAGAGCCTGGTGAGATTAGCCCCATAAAGTTAATAGCCTTTGCAAAGATTTCTTAGGCAACCTTTGATGCCAATTACTGAGCTCAGGAACTCACTGAACTGAACTGCCATTTCAGAAAGGCATCTGTTCTTGGATTAAAAGCACTACAGACAGGATCATCAGATGTCTCTGTCTCATACAGTTGTTCTCACTTCTCTTCCTAGACCCTGTAGGTTAATAGAATATACAAAATATTCTGGAAAAAATGGTACTCTGAAGTGTCTATATTTCTGCCCTTGCAGCAAAAGGAACTTAGGGGCTCATATGAGTTCAAGGATGAGTATATTACTGCTTCTCTCTTTTCATTTAGATACTTAGTCTTTCGCTTTTTTTTTCTAGTAGATTTTTCCTGTTCATCAAAGAGTTACCAGCAGGTAAAATTTTAACTTCCAATAAAACAGAGAAGCTTCTACCCTGCATATCTGTGCATAAAAGCTCGTCAACATGAATATCATCTCCTAAAATTCATACATGTGTAAGCAAATTAAAAATGTCTAATTTATTTAAAAAAAAGATTCGTGATTTGCAGCCCTTCCTAATCTTTGAGGTTTTAAGGTTGACAGCACTGTAAAGAGTAGATTCTGGCAAAAAATGAAAGGGAATTTTTATAATTTTTATGAGAAATTATATTAAAAAAATAAAAATCATGTGAATCAGAGAATTGTTGGAGTTGGAAGGGACCTCTAGAGATCATCAAGTCCAACCCCCTGCCAAAGCAGGCAAATGAGAGATGTGATGGCCTCAAGGTGCACCAAGGAACGTTCAGGTTGGATACTGGGAATAAACTATTCTCAGAAACTGCAGCAATGAACCATCACACGCTGCCCAGGGAGCAGTGGGGTCAGCCCCCCAAGGGGGGGCTTAAGGAAAGGATGGAAGAAGCACCCAGGGACATGGTACAGTGAACAATATTGCTGGCAGGTAAATGGTTGGACAAGATAATCCTAGAGATCTCCTCCAACCTGAAAGATTCTATCATTCCTGCAGCAAAACTCAGTGTGCCTTAAGACATCGCAGAGGGTCTTATGGGACCTGAGATGAGGCCGTGCTTCTCCTCTTGTTCTTTCTATTTCTTTCCTGTTCAGCTGTTTACAGGCAACATTCATCTTGTGATTATGACTGAGCTTTGCTATTGTCAAAATAAAAAAAAAATAAAAAAAAAATAAAAAAAAAACCCACACCCTTATTTTATGTGCATTTATTGGGGCTTAGAGATAACAGATCATCTCTGTTTCATCTAATTTCAGTGCATCAGTTCTCAGATTCCAGCCTGATCTAGCTGTGGATCTCTCTGTTCATATCAGGGGAGTTAGACTAAGTGGCCTTTAAGTGTCTTCTCCAACTCTAAGGATTCTATGATTCTATGACTGGAACAGCTGGCCTTACTCAGCACTGAGGAACTTGAAGAAAAGGAAGATAATCAGTGCACCTTTCCTTTCTTTGCTATTTTGAGACAAATTTGTAGGCACTCCAAAGTCCATCCTTCATATAAAGCAGAGAGTAAAGTGAGGAATGCCGCACAGTACCCTAAATTATAAAAAGATGTGAAGTCTGCAGTCAGTACCAGCATGTTCCTAGCCCTCACTGCCCTGTGCTTTAAGTCCCTCTATTGGTTAAGTGCCGGCACAGTCTTGATGAGAGTGAATTCTTCTCTCAGCTTCACCGTAGATTTCATGGTGAATCCAAGCAAATCTCTTTCCCTGTCTTCCCTGTTTACAGTCACAAACTGTTAAGTAGCGAAACCCTTTGCTGCACACTGCTTTGATCCCTTTGCTGAAATGCAAGATCCAGAAATGCATCATCTAGAAATGACTGCCAGGCATTTGTGACAGATGACAGGACCCTGCCTAGGGGTGTTACTGGCCAAGCAGACCTTGAGAAACATGCAGTCTTGAGAGCAACATCAAGGGTAGCTGCAGGCATGGGACAGCAAACGAACCACCAGGCCCCATTGGGGACACAGAGCGGCAGGCAGTTTGGGGAGATTCAGAGCAGTATCGAAGGTCATTGGGGAGCAGCAGAGGCTGCACTGGATGGCTGTAAAAGGATTGGTGTGTTCAAGGCATAAAACTCACAGAATAAGGTCAAGGATTTGCTTCTTCCACCTCTGCTTCCAGATTGAGAACCGCATGATAAAGACAGGTTTGCTTTTACTGAGAGCTGAGCAGAGATGCCTTACACATTTTCATTTTAACCCCCTATATTTAAATTTTATAATTTACATGGCACTGTTGCTGTCAGCACAAATGACCATATAAAATTTTTCGGCCTTTCGGTTTGTTTTTTGCATGTTCGTTTCCCTATGACAATGGCTGATGTTACTGTAGCAGATGGACACAGCAACAGCAACATCTAGTGGCAAGTGGGATAGCTGCACCCACACCAGAGCGGACTTCGTCTGATTTAAACTAATGGACGGCAAGCAGCAGGGAGACCCCTGATGGGTAACTAGATGCTCCACAACATCACGCTGCCTCACAGCTGCTATTCCCTGGGGTCTCAGAACTGTCACTTGTTTAGAAGCATTGCTGTATTCCTAACATTCATCAAGCTAGTGAAGATTTCTTTTTCCCAAGTTAATCTGCCTTCTAAGGGGACTACGACTCTATTTTTCTCAATCTTCCCCCAGATCTTCCTTGTATCTTGGCTTCTCCACGGACCTGAACCCTTGGATACAGCTTTACCTTGAACTGATCAGTTAAGATCAAAACCGCTGTTCCTAAAACTGTCACAACGAAAGCCAAGTGGGTCTTGTATTCCTCCAAGTCCACTTCCTCATCCAACAGACTCATTTTGCATGAAGCACATTTGCTACAGTTGAGATGGCACGCAACCCAATGTGTGCATCTGGATAGAGGGAAGCTGTCTTTGGTAACAAGTTTCCCTCTGAATTCTGCCACTTGTAAGATACTCATGTCCAGAAATTAAGTGCCTAACTCCCATGGAGGGTTTAGAAACAGTGTATTTTTATCTCTACTAACACATTGCACTTTGCCCCTGCAAGTGCCCAGGCCTTTGGGATTGCTGCTCCAATGTGCCTTACAAACTATAGCAAAGAAAGAAGAAATATTTTATTTGCTAGGACTTTTTACTTCCCAATTCAGGTAACATTGTCTGTTCCCTTTAGGACAGAATTACAGGTTCAAAAGTGACCAATAACAAGAAGTTAGAATTCACTACATCAGTCCCCAGGGTACATGAGTACAACAGAGCTCAGTACTGTTATCAGTTTTATACCACAGGAAAGGGAACAGAGGAAATTAAGATTTGTCTTTGTCAGGTACTGTGTTAAAATTGGAGTGAATGGAACAAAGACCTGAAGCAAAAACAGTGTACAGAGCAGTAAGAATAAGCTCACCATGCTGCATTTCTTTTCTAGGTAATTCCTTCTGGAACAGGTATTAATTTATTTTTCCCATACTCAGATGTACAATCCAAATGTGCTCAGATATCAGTGATCCTCCTAACAATGCACCAGTCTACAAAAATGTTTACTGCTTTAAGCAAAAACTAAGTTGGCACGTTACCATATTTTCCTCTCAAGAACAGCATCATGGAGTTATCCAGTTCTCCTGACTCAAACCCCCCTGAAGCCAGCTGCCCCAGATGCTCTCTGTACTCTGCTGCTGTTTGCTCCTTTCCTTCTGTCTGCAACAACACAAAACCAGCTATTTTATTCCCCTTCATCTTCATGTTCCTAGTTTTGCTCTTCCCCTATCGCCTTGATTCATTCCTTTTCACGCCTTTGGACCTTTCCCTAAATGTACAATTACCCATGAGCCTTGCATTAAAGTTTTCCAGATTAATTCCCACAAGTCAACTTAAGAATCATAGAATCATAGGGGTTGGAAGGGACCTCAAGAGATCATCGAGTCCAACCCCCCTGCAAAAGCAGGTTCCCTACACCAGGTCACACAGGTAGGCATCCAAGAATACTGCGATATTTTCAAATACCATATGGGGAACCAAATGTACAAAATATACAGGCTGTTCATGCAGAACATCAAACAATCCTGTGGTGTTTGCTCTCTCTCATCAAACCCCTGTTTATTTTGTTTCTGTCCTTTTCAGATACAAAGATCCGGTTGAATGGCTGTAGGACATCCTCCAGTAGACCCCATAAAGTGCTCAAGGTCTACTATTATTTGGCATTGTTCTACTCAAACCCTGTTTGCTGCCATTTGTGTATCTTGCTGTGATTTCTTATATTTTTGTTTCTAGTCTTTGTCTTTTAGGTTGAATAGTCCTTAACCAGCAATCTAAAACCCAAATATCCTTACATTCCAGATATATACACAGAATCACAGAATCGAAGGGGTTGGAAGGGACCTCTAGAGGTCATCCAGTCCAACCCCCCTGCCAAAGCAGCTCCCTAGCCCAGGTTGCACAGATAGGTGTCCAGGTGGATCTTGAACACCTCCAGAGAAGGAGATCCCAAATAAATATGTACTTAACACACAACATATATATATACAATTCAGAAACAGCATACATTTCCTGTCATTACATCATGAGGCCTCCTGCACAACCTGAATACTAGATATGAACATAAGGAAACTACAGCAAATCCCAAAGCATAGAAATGCTTGGAGCTCCTCATCCTCAACGACATATCCTGGTATCTGTGCAGCTTGTGTTTAACAAGAGGTGTCTTCTCTAAAGGAAAATTCTGGGCAATGGGTTTCAAGAACACAACTACATTAATAATAGAAATGCCCCCATATTGCTCCCATTCTGAGCGTAATGCATGATGGTAGTTTCTATTTAGGAACTTCAGTCAGCATACACCCCAAACATAGTCCTGCCAAGTTCATTCATTTGCCCAGATCTAGGCCCATTTGCACTGAACACTCTATAACTATTTCATTTCGTCAGATCTATTCCAAAGAGACAGTTCAACAGGAAAACAAATCACTAAAACTTCTCAGAAAGAATCTGCTTTCTACCAGATGGAAGACATCTGCACACCTCGTATTTGAGGGCTTTGTTATTGTTATCCAGAGAAAAGAGGCTTTCTAAGTTACCCATCTGGCAATAATTCAGATTCATGGATATGCTTAATATGTCTGGAGGAGTTACTTGCTCTGAGGATTTCTTGAATTTTCAGGTTGTTCTCCCCTTCTCCCACTGCTGTACCTCTGGGGATGCCAAGCCTGCACTCGGGACAAATGGGGGCTCCAGCTTTCCAAATGCCGGGACATGTGAGGGGAACACAGCACAGAGGTCTGCAGAACACCAAACTTCAGTGTGGTCATATCATCAAATCACAAGTTATATTATATGATGATAAATGTAATTTTGCATCAGAATAATTCTTTTGAGACACAGGTAGCTGCAGAATTTTTTCTAGAACAGAAACATCATGTTCACACATTTCTGAAACTAATCAATTTGCTCTATAATAACAAAAGAACTTCTCTAACAAACTGGTTTACATGTGATATACTCACAGAATGTTTTGCTTAGTAATATACACCCACAGCAGAAGAACCCAGCTCTTTCCACCAGCTGATATTTCCTGACTTCCCAAGAGCATTATTTTATCAATTGTTATTTTAAAAAACCCACTAGAGAAAAAATGGCATGGGCTTCTTGGTCACAGTGCTGTTAAGGTATGCTTAATGGCACGCAATCTTCCCATTTACAGGTTATCGCAGAGGATATTTCATACTTAATGGATCAGCCTCTCTTTCTTGGAAATAATAAAGTCTGCCTATCAGCACATGACATGAAAGAGATAATGTTCCAGTTGGCATCTTTCCTTCTGTATGAAGTTTGACATTCATGAGAAAAAGGGCTTTAACATACAGCCATAATTCACCTCGGAGCTCTCCTAAAATCTGCACCATTTCATATGGCTCTATGGAATCTTTTATCACATCATTGACCATCACTGAGAGTTTATTCCAAACGTGGATGATTTACAATAAGGTGTTTTTTGAAGGGCAAGATTGTTAGAGAGAATAAATGTACATTATCTGTAGAGAGAAATACACACATGCTTCTAGCAGCAAGAGCAGACCAGGATACCTTGTGGACTGATCAAGCCATGCTTCTCAAAGACTGTCGGCTACCAGCAAATCCTTTACAAACCAGTGTCATTTGTCTTCAACCATCTTAATGCTTTCAGGGTCTTTGTTATGATGAGGAATTTAAGTGTGGGATAATAAGCAGCAAGAGGCATGTATCAAGCTGTTTTTACACTGCAGTTTCTCAAAATATGCTGAAAATGAGCAGTGTAGATCAAAAGTGGAACCATCACACTGCTCTTTTCCATCCTTCTCAAACAAGGAGAAAATATAATTTAACAAGATCATGTATTGTGATAAGGGCAGGGGGATGGCTCACTAGTTTCCATTCTCTCTGACCTCGATGCCTGCAGGGCTGCCTCTCTCTCCTCTCTCAACCCCTCTCTCTCAGCTGTTGTAGTGCAGCTGTGTTTCCCTTCCTTAAGTCCACTCTCCCAGAGCACACCCAGTGTCATTCACAGGACAGATCTGGCAGCAGAGGGGACCTTTGGAGCAGGTGTAGCTGCTCTACTCTGACATGGGGCACTGCTGGACTCCAGTCAAAGAAGCCACCCCTGCAGCTCCTCTGCTACCAAAACCTTGACATGTAAGCTCCATACACTAAACCACTCAGCATTGCAGTAATGGATGAAGTAACACCTCTCTGATGCATTCAGGAAACCACCTTATTTGCTCTTATTGAAGTCCTGTAAGTTGAAATATTATTACCTAATTGCCACTGAAAAAAGCAATTTTATCTACTTCAGCAGACAAAAAGAAATTAAAATAACAATAATGTTACATTTAACATTTCTGTACACACATACTCTTAATTTTGATCAGATTTTAAGATTATCCTTTCACTATCACCTCATATTTAATTACTGATCAAAAGCAGCAGCCCCACTCAAGAAGAGGAAGACCCTGTGGGACAATTCTGTCCTACCAAACAGAGTGACCACAGGGCAGTAGCATTCTCCCAGCCCCACCGGCCACAGCCATCTCAACCTGGGAACTGCATTTCCTGCTCAATGCATTCAAGACCCTTCTTGCTCTTCTCTTGCTGATTCACCCCCGTTTTGGCCAGGTTTTATTCATTGCTCCTAAATCATACTGAGAACTAGAAAATTCATCTCAGCCTACATGGCTAGAAACCACATGAGAGGAGGAAAGAACCCTGTTGACAAGAGCCATCTGCATCAAACAGAAAACCGCCTGATGTAGCTCCATGAAAGAACCTTGAATTTGGGAACTGCTTGCATTATGTATCCACCAATTGAAGCACAAAATGCAGTTGCTTGGAAAACTCCACCTTATAACTTCATTCCTGTACAATCTTTGTCAACATTTCAATACCCAACAGCAAACAAAAAACAGTTTTGAGACCAAAATGTGACGAGGCACTGCCAGAAGCGCCTGCTAGAGCCTGGAAGCCATGGAGAGCAGGGATTCCATTTCCCTGCATACACCAACATAGTTGCTATAAAGAAAAATCCATGCGAAGACAAGTTCTGTTTGGCATCTATCAACAAGGCGTGCAGGACCCCTGCCAAGCATGGCCACTCCTCACACAGCAACCTCCTCACAAGCAAAGGAAGCAACTTGGTCCTTTTTATATTATCCTTGATATTGTCAGTATCAATACTCATTCTCATGTGCATTCAGGGTATGAATAAGTCAACCCTGTTCTGTAAACATGCAGCATGCTTGAACCTTGATAAAGCTAAAAAGCACTTTAGAATCAGAGGTGTATCTTGCCTATTCATACTACCTCCAAGCCACGTAGCAGTAAGTTCATGATGGGTTGAACGTCATGAATCAACTCAATTGGAGAAGTACACTGTCTAAAGAACTTGGTTTGAGAAATTGAAACAGCCTGCTCTTGTGTCTCTTTTCCCCCTCAGGTGAAAGGCAGAATTACCAGTGACATTAGCCGTGAGGAATTCTGATTCATCAAAGTTGTAGGATGTATCACTTAACATGCAGCAGCACACCGACCACAACTGGTCTATCTACTGGTGCTGATAACAGAGCAGCCACGTGAGGAACAAGGAGCAAGTGGGCAGGCAACTTCAAGGGGTAAAATGTATATGAAAGAAAGCACAAGCAGCATTTTCCACCTCCCCAGCATACATCATTGGCCATTTTTGCTGTGCTTCTCATTCAGAGCTAAATTAAATTTTGTTGGTAAAAACAGTAGATGGTTCATTCTTAGCCCCTTCATTCATTCACTTACAAAGGTAATTGATTCACAGATACCACCACATCCTTCAGGCTACGTTTTAGCATTTAACTGCCCTTACCAAAGCTTCCAATAAGCAAAAACATCTCTCTGAACTCTTTTACTTTTAAGGTGGTGATGGGGATATCAGCAAAGACCTGAGTCAGCCCCACACACCCCCGCTGGCTGCTCAGTCAGCCTCATTTTGTTACTCTGCGTGTGTGCCTGCTTGCTGCAGGACATAGCACCTCACTCTGTCTAGCCAGTGAGCACTCAGAACAAATTACTCACAGGCAGCAGCTCCTGGCAAAGTCACCTTCATGTTGCAGAATTCACAGGTGGGGAACTCTGCATGGCAGCTGCAGCTTGTGAGGGAACTCTCCACAGCCTCTTGTCCCACCTCCTCCAGGAACATGTAGGTGCCATAGAACAGCTTATATTGGAAAGGACCTCAAGGATCATAAAGTTCCCATCCCACCCCCACCACAGGTACAGCTGCCAGCTGCTGTATCAAGTACTAGATCAGGTTGACCAGGGCTGCTCAGATAAATCTAACAATAAAATGGACTGTTGAAAATCATGCTGAAAGAAATGGGCAAGATGTTAAAGATAACAACAATAAAATTCCGTGAGTCTGATGATGAGGTTATTGTCCAGGCAGTCAAAAAAAAAAATCACAGAAACAGAGAAGCATCCAGTCTAGCCTTGAACAGCTCCAGGATCAGAGCAGACGCAACCTCTCCAAGCAACCTGCTTCAGCACACCACTTCATTGATAAAGAACATTACCAGGCTTCAACTAATCATCAAGTTAGACTACAAAATTCTCTCTTTAAGCTTCAACCCAAATTTAGAGGAAACTAAAAAATAAATAAATAAATAAATAAAAACATTTTTTACATGCTAAAATAACTGAAGGTCAAAGAGATTTTCTCNTCACAGGACAGATCTGGCAGCAGAGGGGACCTTTGGAGCAGGTGTAGCTGCTCTACTCTGACATGGGGCACTGCTGGACTCCAGTCAAAGAAGCCACCCCTGCAGCTCCTCTGCTACCAAAACCTTGACATGTAAGCTCCATACACTAAACCACTCAGCATTGCAGTAATGGATGAAGTAACACCTCTCTGATGCATTCAGGAAACCACCTTATTTGCTCTTATTGAAGTCCTGTAAGTTGAAATATTATTACCTAATTGCCACTGAAAAAAGCAATTTTATCTACTTCAGCAGACAAAAAGAAATTAAAATAACAATAATGTTACATTTAACATTTCTGTACACACATACTCTTAATTTTGATCAGATTTTAAGATTATCCTTTCACTATCACCTCATATTTAATTACTGATCAAAAGCAGCAGCCCCACTCAAGAAGAGGAAGACCCTGTGGGACAATTCTGTCCTACCAAACAGAGTGACCACAGGGCAGTAGCATTCTCCCAGCCCCACCGGCCACAGCCATCTCAACCTGGGAACTGCATTTCCTGCTCAATGCATTCAAGACCCTTCTTGCTCTTCTCTTGCTGATTCACCCCCGTTTTGGCCAGGTTTTATTCATTGCTCCTAAATCATACTGAGAACTAGAAAATTCATCTCAGCCTACATGGCTAGAAACCACATGAGAGGAGGAAAGAACCCTGTTGACAAGAGCCATCTGCATCAAACAGAAAACCGCCTGATGTAGCTCCATGAAAGAACCTTGAATTTGGGAACTGCTTGCATTATGTATCCACCAATTGAAGCACAAAATGCAGTTGCTTGGAAAACTCCACCTTATAACTTCATTCCTGTACAATCTTTGTCAACATTTCAATACCCAACAGCAAACAAAAAACAGTTTTGAGACCAAAATGTGACGAGGCACTGCCAGAAGCGCCTGCTAGAGCCTGGAAGCCATGGAGAGCAGGGATTCCATTTCCCTGCATACACCAACATAGTTGCTATAAAGAAAAATCCATGCAAAGACAAGTTCTGTTTGGCATCTATCAACAAGGCGTGCAGGACCCCTGCCAAGCATGGCCACTCCTCACACAGCAACCTCCTCACAAGCAAAGGAAGCAACTTGGTCCTTTTTATATTATCCTTGATATTGTCAGTATCAATACTCATTCTCATGTGCATTCAGGGTATGAATAAGTCAACCCTGTTCTGTAAACATGCAGCATGCTTGAACCTTGATAAAGCTAAAAAGCACTTTAGAATCAGAGGTGTATCTTGCCTATTCATACTACCTCCAAGCCACGTAGCAGTAAGTTCATGATGGGTTGAACGTCATGAATCAACTCAATTGGAGAAGTACACTGTCTAAAGAACTTGGTTTGAGAAATTGAAACAGCCTGCTCTTGTGTCTCTTTTCCCCCTCAGGTGAAAGGCAGAATTACCAGTGACATTAGCCGTGAGGAATTCTGATTCATCAAAGTTGTAGGATGTATCACTTAACATGCAGCAGCACACCGACCACAACTGGTCTATCTACTGGTGCTGATAACAGAGCAGCCACGTGAGGAACAAGGAGCAAGTGGGCAGGCAACTTCAAGGGGTAAAATGTATATGAAAGAAAGCACAAGCAGCATTTTCCACCTCCCCAGCATACATCATTGGCCATTTTTGCTGTGCTTCTCATTCAGAGCTAAATTAAATTTTGTTGGTAAAAACAGTAGATGGTTCATTCTTAGCCCCTTCATTCATTCACTTACAAAGGTAATTGATTCACAGATACCACCACATCCTTCAGGCTACTTTTTAGCATTTAACTGCCCTTACCAAAGCTTCCAATAAGCAAAAACATCTCTCTGAACTCTTTTACTTTTAAGGTGGTGATGGGGATATCAGCAAAGACCTGAGTCAGCCCCACACACCCCCGCTGGCTGCTCAGTCAGCCTCATTTTGTTACTCTGCGTGTGTGCCTGCTTGCTGCAGGACATAGCACCTCACTCTGTCTAGCCAGTGAGCACTCAGAACAAATTACTCACAGGCAGCAGCTCCTGGCAAAGTCACCTTCATGTTGCAGAATTCACAGGTGGGGAACTCTGCATGGCAGCTGCAGCTTGTGAGGGAACTCTCCACAGCCTCTTGTCCCACCTCCTCCAGGAACATGTAGGTGCCATAGAACAGCTTATATTGGAAAGGACCTCAAGGATCATAAAGTTCCCATCCCACCCCCACCACAGGTACAGCTGCCAGCTGCTGTATCAAGTACTAGATCAGGTTGACCAGGGCTGCTCAGATAAATCTAACAATAAAATGGACTGTTGAAAATCATGCTGAAAGAAATGGGCAAGATGTTAAAGATAACAACAATAAAATTCCGTGAGTCTGATGATGAGGTTATTGTCCAGGCAGTCAAAAAAAAAAATCACAGAAACAGAGAAGCATCCAGTCTAGCCTTGAACAGCTCCAGGATCAGAGCAGACGCAACCTCTCCAAGCAACCTGCTTCAGCACACCACTTCATTGATAAAGAACATTACCAGGCTTCAACTAATCATCAAGTTAGACTACAAAATTCTCTCTTTAAGCTTCAACCCAAATTTAGAGGAAACTAAAAAATAAATAAATAAATAAATAAAAACATTTTTTACATGCTAAAATAACTGAAGGTCAAAGAGATTTTCTCTTGAAACTCAGTCAGGATAAATGACAAAGAAGTAGTATAGTTAGATTATACTACTCTGGTTCCAAGGAATAATAACAAAAAAAAAAGTATATAGCAGAGCTCAGTATAGTGGTCAGTTTTATTTTGCAGGAATCCAAATGTAAATTCAGCTTTGCTTTTGTCACGTACTCTGTTAAAATAAAAAATAAAAAAGAAGAAAGACATGCGAAGTGATCAGCAGCAACACTGCACTTTTCTTTCATGGGTTATTTATTGTGGAACAGGTATTGATTTCTCTCTCCGCCATTCAGATCCAAAGGCAAGCCCTAGTCAGGCTGCTGAATTCACTATCTGTCCACAACAGTGTATTATTAATGATTCTCCTGACAATGTATCAGCTAACAGAAAAGTTGACTGCCTTCAATATAAACTACATATATAACAGCCCTCTAGGAAAAGAATATCACATTTCTCCACGTGTACTTAGTGATTTAGAATAAAGAAGACACTATCATTTCCTCCCTAGAACAGCATCATAGAGCTTTCCAGTTCTCCTGACTCGAAGCTCCCTGAAGCCAGCTGCCCTAAGGAGCTCACTGTACTCTGCTGCTGTTCGCTCCTTTCCTTCAGTCTGCACCAACATGTTCAGTGAATACAGCTGGGTTTCCACAGGTCCACTTTTATCTTCCGCCAGGAGCGATTCAACCAGCAGCACTCCACCACCTGGATGAACAAAGAATGTTATGAAAACCCTGAGAAGATGGAAAATTTTTCAGCTGAGTTGTTAAACCAGTTGCTATTCTGTTCTTTCCAGATGCAGCAGCCTCTCAGTTCAGTTCTGTTTCACCATCACAGAGGACAAGAAGGGAGCAAAGGGCATCAGAGCAAGCCACTGCTTGGCTACCTCAGTGCTGAAGCTGTATGATCCATGTATCTAATGGGTGGGAGGCTCCCTTTCTTTTTATCACCAAAGCTCACACCTACCAGGTCTGCAGGCCTTGTGGACTGCTGCCAGCAGCTGCCCGCACTTCTCATCATCCCAATCATGCAGTATCTTCGATAAAATGTAGAGGTCAGCTTCAGGGATTGAATCTTTAAAAAAGTCTCCTGTAAAGCAAAATACACATTCTACACAAAACTCCCAAAACAGAGGGGGTTAAGCAAGTATCATTTACTCTCTTTGGTTCTAAGGACTCTGGGCTTGCCAGGCCCGTGACCCACATCAGATCTCAGCAGTTACTCAGTAAAAAGGGAGCTACACCATAAACTCATGAGGAAAAAGCATATGTTTTGCACCCTCTAACAACTAGTTTCATGGTCAGGTCTTTTATTCAGCTTCTGGTGTACCGCATTCATACTTCTCGCATCTTCCTTTTTCATCACCACTCCCAGTTCTTTGTATCGCTATACACGTAGCCTTTCATTTCTTCATCTTTGCTTTTACATACTCCTTTCCTTCCTGAAAAACTCTCTCTGAACTTCAAGCAATATTAACTCGTTCCAATAAGGATTTTTGAAGACATTAAACGTCCCTACATGCATTTTCATCACAGGTGGTGCAAAGACTACCTGAGGATCGGGTAAGAGGAAAGTGGGTTAGCTCACCCACATTCAAAGCCTGAAACATGACAGGAGTCTAGCAATCCCAACCAGAGAGGGAAAACCCCTTGCTCAGAGCAGGTCTGGTGTTCCATGCATCTGCTAGTAGGTCTGCCCAGGAGACCAGGGAACGTTAAGAAGCCTGCAACACAGCATGACAGTTGTCAAACCCTGACAGATTTGCTTTTGGGAGTGCTCAAAGATATTTAAGCCACTCTGTGCACTAACTTTGGTTGCCAATACTTTTACACTGTCAGGATAAATGTCTAATTCAAGGCGAAGTTGTACATGGGCACTTTTGGTCACCAATCTCCCTGGAGAGAAACTAGCCATAGGCAACCCCTGCCCACCACAAGCCCACAGGCCTACATCACACCACTACTGCCAACTCCTGCCCACAGCGATGTCTGCACCTACCTTCATGGAAGGCAATCCGTCGCTCCTCCTGGGGAACCAGTCGCTCTTTGGCCACTTGTACAACATTGGGCAAGTCATAAATTGTGACCATGCAATTAGGGTACAAGGAAACACATTCTTGGGCCAAAGCTCCTCCACCTCCTTTGTGGGGAGAAAAGTCAATCAGTGCTGAAACAAAACCATCTTGTTCTGCACACCTACTATAAAGCAATGTCAGCAGTGGTGCATCCAACTCCATGGCACCTGATGGCATTGGTTTGTCATCAAGTGCCACAGAAAAAGAAGAGGAAGGACAAGAGCGGCCATTCAGGTCTGCAGGGTCGGCTCCAGCTCTTATAGCCCTTACATGGCACCTCAGCCAGCAGTGGGAATTGAAAAACAGAACTGTTAAACAAGGGATGGAGCAGTAAGTGAGCCTGACAGGTTCCATGAATCTTGGCAGTGCTCAACAGAAATGAGGGAAAGAGAGCGCAGTCAGGCTCAGCCTAACAGCACTGACTGTAGGGGAAAGAGTTTGGCAGTGAAAGAACATATCATGCAAGGAAACAGAAATAGCAAATTTGACATGTGAACAAGGAGATGAGCCACTACACACACACAGAGAATCTCTAGACAAACACTTAAGCTTCCTAATACTCACAACTAATCTACTACTTTTTTAAACAATCATAGTGAGAAAACACTCCCATCATAACTGACAAGACTAAGATATATCCTTCTTTCCACTGCTTTGCCCATCATATAAAATAAGAAGTAGTCTTCTGTATGTGTGTGGTTTATTGCTTTTTTCTTTTCCAAACTTTGAAAAAACAATAGTCCGGAGTTTTTTGAAGATCTACTGATGCTCACCTCCCAGGTCATAAATCCATGTGAAAGGGGAAAGGTCAAATGCAGTAAGAACATCTCTGCCACAGATACTCCAGATGGAGTTCTGGCCAGCCAAGAACTTCAGCATTTCATCTTCTGATCTAGTAACACAGACACGGTATGCAGAAACATAACTCAGAAATGTAACTCACAGTATTCTTAGTGACTCTTATCATAGAATTCTTATTAAGAATTTTAGTTTAAGCATTAATATCTCATTTTATTTGTAACCAATACCTTCCCTTTGCACATAAACCTAGCTTGAGACTTACTGAAGCAGTAAGGAATAGCTGTGCATTGATGCACTTGAATAGGGAATTAAATCTAGCAAAGTCAGTGAGTGTATTACTGCTAGTTCTTGGGCTCCAGGGAGACTAGAGATTTGCTTTTCACAATAGGAAATTATACATTCCTATTCAAAATATCCGAACATTACCAGTAATGGATATTGCTGAGAAGGGAAATCTCTTCACGATGTTTCTAATGAATGGAATTCTCACATCATGATATGAATACTCAATCATAATTGAAAACAAATTTTGCTTACCATAAGAAATATATTTCCATTAATATACTGATACCTGTACATGGCTCCAAAAAGGTCTTTAGATGAAATGCCAAAAGCTCTTTCATATTGATTTCTTCCTTCTCTATAATGGCAATCAAAAAAAGCATATGAGCATGGATTTCTTCTTTACTTCAAACACACACACGGATTGAAGCTGATAGATAGACAGACATATCTCTGTGTCACGGTTGATATGACATCACCCACCAGCCACTCCCAAAAGATGGTGAAATATTCAACAAGAATGTCTTGTTTTTCATGGAGCTACATCCAAGTCAGAGGGGCAAAAGTGGCGTGACGATCACCAATCACCACCTTCACACACTGCCAGTTTGTTCATTTGTTGCAGACCGGAATAAGTGAGATTCCACACCCCATATTGAGCTACTCTATTATGTCTTTGCAATAGACGAATCCTTAGTCATTGCTACTCGTCATTTATTTTGATGTCTTCAACAGTAAAATCAACTGCAATGAACAAATGTTTTTCCAAATAGCAAAACGTACAGAGATCCAATGTCTAGACCTACTCTAGGGAGGAGACAGGAGGAGAAACAGACAAACATGCAGTAGTAACAGCAGTAGATCTTAACTGTTTTTACTTTCTGAGAACCACCCAGTGCGCCCTTCCTAGGAACACTGAGAAGAGAAACAGAAATGTAGCAAAGTAGCCTGCAACACAATGCATGCAATGCCCGCATCCTCCTCCTCACCTCACAGCATCAGTCAGGTAGTGCCAGCACAAGTAGACAGTATTGGAGTAATACATCATAATATGATACTGAGACTTGGGACTTGACTTTGTAAGGTAGATATTGGAAATTTCTGTGTTTCTGTAGAAGGCTAAAAGGAGAAAAAAATACATTTATTAATACATATGTTATCAACTTGCCAAGCCTATTGTACAGTGTGATATATACACATTATCAGAACGTATCTGTGTGTCCCTGTAGAAAAAGTTGTTGCTTCTATACTCAGTTCTTACAAAGGTAATTTGTAGCATAGTATTCTGGTGATGGAAAGGGCTGGTGAAACCTGCAGTGTCAACACTAGCTACTTATGCTTTCTTCAGAATTAAACATCCAGGAACAGCACGAGGAACATTTTGCAAGGTTCATCATTTATCTACAATCTTCTGCTGCCAGAAGCAGCTCCCTGAACTCATGGGACATTTGCTGTAAGTTTGAAACAGGGCAAGAAAACATGAACCACAGCAGGACTCAAGCATTT
Organism: Odontophorus gujanensis; assembly: GCA_013399175.1. Lineage (NCBI taxonomy): Eukaryota > Metazoa > Chordata > Aves > Galliformes > Odontophoridae > Odontophorus > Odontophorus gujanensis. The sequence continues at coordinate 759,221 of VXAB01000458.1, forward strand.
CAAAGTTCATCATCACTAGCTGTCTGATGAGCCTTTTCTGATTACATGGACTCAAAGACTCCAGTGAAAGGTGGAATTCATGTCATTTCTCAGTTCAGATCAAAAACCTAACAAGCTCCTTCACACAATGGTAAAACTCCCACAGAAAATAATTGTGCTTTTAAGTTGTCTTCACATTTTGTTTTAAAGTTGAAAATCATGCCCACGCATCAGACTTCTCTTGAGACAAGCTCTGCAGAGGTAGTTATCTTGTGCAAGGTTATCTAAGGCTCTTGTACAAAGAAGTTTAGAGATATGGAAACTTCCTCCTGGGATTTTCTTTATGTCTTCAATCATGCTGACATCTGTTGCTTCTCTTTTAGCTGAACTTTTATCTTTTAGATAATCTCTTCTTTCAGCTATGGAAACCAGCCTAAGACTAATTATCACCTCTCCTCACACTTCACCTCAGTTTCAAAACCATGAGAACTCTAAAAGTTTTAGTTTCTCCCTTCCACCCTTTAAAGGGTATAAAGAAGATGGAGCCAGGCTCTCTTCTGTGGTTCCCAGTGCTAGGACAGGAGGCAATGGGCACAAACAAGAATATGGAAGTTCTGAACTTCTGCATAGTGCAAGTGAAAATGTACAGACTCCCCAGAGGCTGTAGAATCTCGCCTTGGAGATCTCCAGCAGCTGCCTGGACATTGCTCTGGGTGGCACTGCTGAAAAGGGGTTGGACCAGGTGAACCCAGAGGTTCCTGACTATCTCAACCATTCTGTGATTCCCCTTCATCTGCCTTCTTTACCTCCTTCTTGTCTCAGCTCTACTGCCAGAAGCTTCAATCCCACACAGGCATCCAGAAGTCTTTCCATTCCCATAATGCTTGTACCCAAGCGTGTAGCAATGACATCTAAAGATAGAGGTTGTCCTGACTCCAGCAGAAGATCAAACACTCCTAACTCACAGGCAGTGAACATAACCTGGAAGTGAGAGAAAGGGGGTCAGGTGAAAGCACTGAGACTAATTGCATGGTTTTGTCAGAGAAAATACAATAATATTTTTTTTCAGGCAAAAATTGTTTCAGTCCAGCTAAAAATTCTCTAAGCACTAATAAAACCATACAGTATACCTTATAGTGCAAGCTTTTTTCAGTTTATTTTCCTTTGTTGGCCAGCCCAATGAACTTTTCAGACTTACAAAGTTTAAGTATAAAGGGCCATTCTTAAGTTAGAAATGTTCTTGACTGTACCTTAGCTTCAGAACACATTTACACATTTCACTCGCTTTTTGCCTGGAGAACTTAAGCAAAAGCAGGACTGTGAGTTCATTGGCTTTATGTTTTGATGGTTTGGTTTTATTTGGGAGAAGGAGGTCATTCATTTTTTACTTTATTTTCCCCTTCAGCTAATTATCTAACATATGCTATAGCAAAGGAGTGGATATTTCACACTGTGGACCCTCTTCGATTAATGCCCACATGCATGACATTTATTTTCAGGGACTGAAGTCCTAGGCTACAGCAGACTCCCTGTGGAAGGAAGTTTTGTCTCAGCCCAAAGGGCTGCCTTGTTCAGGCCAACAGAAACGTGCTATCTTTTCAGAAAGAGGGATGGTGTGCATATCAGTACAGGGAGAAGCCTTCAGACAGATAGGCATACATAAATACACAGAAAAAGAAAAATACCCTTCTCCAGCTGTAAACAGTTAATTTTGTAAGTAGAAGATAATCTATTTTATTGCTCATCTAAAAGCCCTCAGAATGTGCACAATGTCAACAGCTCATTGGACTATCTGTATCTAGAGCGATTTGATGAAGTCCATGGGAAGCTATTTTTGACCTCAGTGAAAACAACGTGGCTTAACCAAAGTTGAGACTGTTTCTCAAAAACATGGCATTGCCTTTAATTTTGCAAGTGCTGGGCAATCTTGTTTCTCACAATGCAAAAAGGTCTCTCATCATCTATTTTTTTCCTCCCTTCATTAAGTGTTCTATACTTCTGGAGCCTTTGGATGCACCAGCATTTGAAGACCTCTGGAGTGTATTCCTTTTGTTACCATATTGGCAAGGGATGCAGCAGGAACCTGTAGGAAATGTAATTAGAGTTGTACATGAAGAAAAGACCTCCATTGCACTGGAATGCAGGATTTTTCTGTCTATATGCACAAGCAAAGGCAAACAATATCAGCAAGCATTAAGAAAATTAAAACTACTCATTCTTACCTTGTGCCTTAATCAGATGCTGTCTAGAAAAAATATAGTTTTGAAAAAGACCACCCTTTTAAAGTTGAAATGGGACAACACATGGAAGTTACCAAAATTGCCTTCTGCAAAATACACACCAAAGGAAAAATCACGTGAGAACGAAGGAAGCTCTCTTGAAACATACTTGAAAAATCTCACCATCTGTTGGGTATGAAGAGGGCAAAGGCAGAAACACAAGGCAGTCTTCTGAGTCTCAAGCTCCAAACACAAAAAAATTAAATGAAATCCTGTGATGTAAGGAGCCTTGCTCATTTAAGGTAGTCAGACAACAAGCTCTCAGCTATAAACCACTGTATTTCAAAGCCTCAAGCAGAGACAAGATCAGCTCACCCAATCTTTCAAAGGTCAGTGGGATTTCAATAAACATTAACTCTAACCTGAGGAGTCAAAATTCTCAAACTTTTGTCTTTTCAAATTTCCTTCACGGCTAGATTAGTAGATAGGATCATTTCCTACGAGACCATTTTCTTTCCAAAGATTTAGATTAAGGAACTAAGGTGAGATTCCTTGAGTATTTCTTTCAGTATGTTTTTAAGATTCCTATCCAAGTCTGATTTACGGTTCTTACCTTTGAGACTAAAAATCCGTTGCTGTATTGAAAGATGATTTGAGGATAGACAAGGTCTTCTGTGGAGCCCATCTTTCTTTAGTACTGAGACACAGATTCTCTGCTCCTCTTAATTTAAATAAGCTTCTTTCCGCTAGGCACAGCATACCAGCTGATCCACTTAATCTCAATGTTTCTGAGAAATACTTTGGTTGGCAAATACATAAGCTAAGTAATTTAGTTTCAATGGGGTTTTTTTTGTTTTTTGTTTTGTTTTTTGTTTTTTATCCATCTTCAACTATTTATTTGCATCTTTTATTATTAAACACAAGGCTAAGAAGTGGCGCAGAATCAAGTTAAACCATCGATTCAGTGATCAATTAGTATGATGTTTCTGAAGTACCAACTGAAAGTTGAAAATATCTGTGAAAGATGAGCTCTGAAGAACTCACTACAGAGCAATAATGAGGAACCTGAACTCATTATATAGCATCAAGAGTTCATAAACCAAACCTGAGTCTTACTGTAGGCTTTTTCAAACACAGTTCTATCCCATCGCACAGTTGTCTTGATGCTGGGAGACATCCCTACAGCAGGGAGCCCAATGAAATGTGACCAAAGGACAGAAGACAAACTGGTGACATGCTTCTTCAGAAGTGAAACTGGGACATGGGTTACAAATGGAGTGTCCACTCAATTCTTATAGTGGTCTCAACATCCTACTGGCCAAGCCCAGCATCTTCGACCTCCGCAGTTCTACTCATCCATCAATCACTAGGAGCTAGCAGCACACACACAGCATTTACCTTGATCTCACTGAAACAGGGACCTGTTCAGATCAGCGTAGTGTGCACAGAACATCAAGGTTTACCCATGCAAATAGAAGACCAGCATTACTACCACAAAGCAGGCAGGAGGAGACCTGAGAAGTGCCGTGATGGGCACAGGTCCACAGACAGCCAGAGGTATAGAAGCAGCAAGGCCAAGCAGAGGCTACAAGAGCCTGTCTGCTGTCCTGATCTGTCACAGTGACCAATTTGCTCCGACAATTGTTAACTCAAGCAAAGTCTACAAGGAACTGTTTACTCTTTATGCTTTCCTGCATTTTGCAGGTGACAATGAGATGATCTGCAAATGACACAGATGTGGAATGGATTCTGAGGATGCAAGAGAAACTTCAATAACTGAAAGTTTCTATTATGTAATCCTTTTGACAGTCCACATTTTCTATTACATTCTTTTCATTATAGCCAGAAGATACTGCATTTGTTTAGCCAGTAATGAAACAACAGTGACACACAATTAACTAAGTCTTGAAGTAGGTCATCAGCCTTTTCCCCTTCTGTATACAACTCAGAATATAGGAAACATAGATGGTTTCATAGATTCATAGA
>VXAB01000459.1:0-166448 GCA_013399175.1 Odontophorus gujanensis
AAAGAGGAGGGGTGCAGGCTGCCTTCTACTCGCACCGCTCGCTCCTCTGGCGGCCAGCGCAGCCGCCGCCGGCTTTTCCCCGCCGAGATACGGGAGGAGGAGGAGGAGGAGGAGGAGGAGGCGCGGCTCTGCCCGCCCCCGCCGCGGTGAGGGCGGTGCGGGGCCCCGGCGCGTCCCAGTGCGGCTCCCGACGCTGTGCATCTCTTAATGGGAGCGCCGTGCGGACCCTGGGGCGAGCCCCGTATTTTTGACTTTTCCCATTTTTTTATTTTTTAGCAAGAGGAGACGGACGGTCTCCTGCCCTCCGACCGCCCATTTGCTACTTCTTGTCCCATCTGCTGCATGGAGTAATGTACCCATCCAAAAATGGAGTGTTGTGAGGGCAGGAGGCGGCAACCGAAGGTGTTACAGAGGGGAAAACACACCGATGAACTGGACAGAGTTTTTCCTTTCAGCCCTCTGTGTTGTATATCAGTGAGAAAGACAAAAATATAGGAATGCTGCATTGTCCCAGAGATTGTAGGCTGTTTCAGTCATAGAACCACAGAATCATCGAGGTTGGAAAAGACTTCTAAGACCACCTAGTCCAACCACCAGCCCATCCCCACCATGCCCACTGACCATGTCCCTCAGGGCCACATCCACATTTTTCCCAGGGACGGTGACCCCACCACCTCCCTGTGCAGCCTGTGCCACTGCCTCACTACTCTGAGAAGTAATTCTTCCTAATATCCAACCAAAATATTTCAATTTCAGTCTTCCATCCAAAGTACATAGTCCAAGTTGCTATAAATGCATCTCCACAGAGATGAGGTTCCAAACTGCTGACCTTAGGACTTCATCCCTTCTCTTCCACAGCTCTTTTTGTACAGGGTTTTAGTTCAGCCATCACCCAACAGCAGCACCCAATACCTATGCTCTATTTGCTATAGCATTTGCTGTCCTTCCTCCAACAGTTCAAGCTGCTGCAGAGCCCTTCACCAAGCTCTCCCCATGTCTCTGAAATAGATTACAGTGCTTCTTTGGGGGATGCCTGACAAGGCTGTGGGTTTGGTAATTGGTGGCTTGAGAAGCCCGCTACTGGTATTCTTCCCTTATACCTGGATCCTTCCCCATTTGGGTCACATTCACCCTTCCAAATGCCAGCGTTGTCCATGGAGCACACAGGGTAATACTGTATGGAGAAGCTTGTGAAATGGCAACAAAAATAAAGAGTTCGGGTTCCACAGAGCGTTGTGCTCAGAGGTAAAAAAAACCTTACCAAACAAACAAACAAAAAATCCCAGCTGCCAACTCCAGCTGACCTACAATCTTAAGTAATTTCCAGCAGCACTAATGAACATGTGGTATTTATATCGTGTGCTGAAAATAAACAGCACCCTGAAGCCTTCTGAAGTAGAAACAACAGAAAATGACTCCAGACTCTCTAAAAGCATGCGTGTTCATGGAGAAGCGTAGAGGATGCCACTGGTGCCGTGGTGCTGCTGTAGGGTCCAGGGCATGTTTTTAGGGTCATCCCTGCAGGTCTCCGCCTGGACCATCTCCATGGGATGTGAATGGGGAGGGCTCACTAGAGAAGTCACTTTCTGGAAAAAAGCAGCTGCGCGTTTCGAGCTGTGGAATGTCAGGGGAAGAGGAGAGGGAATATTTGTGGCAATGCTGAAAGCTATAAATGTCTCATCATGCATACTTAATATGCTTTTGAGTCCATTTCAGCCTTTCAGGGGGTGGCAGCTCTCACTGTGGAAATCTAGTTAATTTGCTATAGGTTTTCAGTGCTGTCAGCTAATTGCAGCATATGACTGCAACCTTGTGCCTCCCACAGTAGTTCCTGGCAATTACTCTGCATGCCCCATGTTGCAAACTCCCTCTGGCCTCATCAGCCTTCTCTTTCAGAAGATTTTTTGAACCTAAGGTTGCAGATGTAAATGCCTCCTTCATTTTCAGCCTCCTCTCTCAAGGAAACGTTCTCTGTCCTATGCAAATACATGTGCTGAGGGATGTAGGAGCTGTTTCTCTTGGTTTCTCAATACTGTTTTGCATAGCAAACGTCGAAGTCTAATTCTCTGCTGTCACTCCTAGCCCTACACGCGTTCCCACTTCCCTGCTCTCAGGGCTGCTGCTTGCCAAAGGGAAGGCTGAGCAGGTTTGAGGATGCTCTAGATAAAATCTTTGCTCCACACAGTCCTTCTGAGCATGCATTCATCATGACACACATGCTTTTGAAAGGATCGGGTCAGTCATTCCACGTGTGTCTTGTTTTGCTAATTCAGTGGAAAATGCCAGAGAGCTCTGCCTCCCTCCATCACTAGGCTGGACCCGAAGCTGCCATTGTATTGTGGCCATGGTCATGCTACTACCCCTATAAATTATTCACTGGATTGCAGTGTAATCCGCTGTTATGTTAAAAATAGGTCAACACAAATGTCCTCAGTGCAATTTCCAAGTGACAACAGCAAAACTGATTCTGGCTTTGTCTCCACAAGAGAGAGTGACCTCTGCAAAACAGCAATTGCTGGTTGTGCTGCACTTACATATCCCTGCTGGGCTTCTGTGCTCCTTTACAAGCAACTCTTCCAGCAATGGCAGACCCACGCTGTACTTGAGAGATCTAAGCCCGAGTTCCTCAATTACCTGCTGGGCTTCACAGGAGCACTCTGCGATTAGCTCTCAGGCCAAAGAGCAAATCAGGCTTAGCAGGGGAGAGATTAGAGCACGCCTAAATGCTGTGCTACTTCCAGGGCTGAGCAGGATACATATCATAGGATCACAGGATGGTTTGGGCAGGAGGGGCCCTCACAGCCCACGCAGTCCCACCCTGTGATGTGGGCAGGGCTGCCCCCAGCAGCTCAGCTGCCCAGGGCCCCATCCAACCCAGCCTTGAGTGCCTGCTGGAAGAGGGCACCACAGCTTCTCTGGGCAGCTGTGCCAGTGCCTCACCACCCTCTGAGCAAAGAGTTTCTTCCTGATGTCTCACTTCAGTCTCCCTCTTGACTTTTAAACCATTGCTTCTTGTCCTGTCACTACAATCTCTGATAAAGGATCCTTCCTTTTCTCTCCTGTAGGTCCTGGTAGGTGCTGGCAGAACAAAGCAGCTCCACCATCCTCTACAGAACATGGAAAGATAAAGCTTGGGGAGAACCTCTCCCCATATTAAATGCTCTGAAGGAGGACCCGGTGAGGACCACAGTGAGAGTGTGGGCTATCGCTGTATCTTCCCTGTTACACCACAGGGACATGTCTGCCATGCAGATAAAGACATCCCAGTCCTAGCTGACTTGAGACACCTGGAATCTGGGGGCTGGAGTTGGCAGACAGCTCAGTGGCAGTGCTCTGCACAGCGTGCAGACAGCAATTTGCATGAATGTCTCTCATCAGCACATTTGTGTCAGCAAGAGGCGAGAGGATGTGGCCGCTAGACGGTGGCCTGGGGCTTTGGATGTCTGAGGTAGATTAGGCCCACCCCAGCCTTCATGGAAGACTGTTTGTATGTGTTTTTTTTTTCCTATTGTAACTCCTTGCCCCGTTTCTGTGAAAGTCTGCATATCCTTTTGTGTGGGAGGGAGTGCCTGGGTTCATCTTCACCTCACTCACAGTCATCCCACAGGAGATGCCTACAGCAGGTGGCATGCCCAGGAAGGCTCCCCTAGTAACACAGGTAGCAAACCTGGGACCTCAGTGTAAAAAGGAGGTGAGCAATCAGGTTTGAGAGCAGAGAACAGGACAGGTGCTGCCACTTGGAAAGGCCTTTACTGGAGGGTAAAAGTGATGCTGATTATTAGGAACCTGGGCAGGGCTGGCTGTGCACAAATTCACCTTTACTTTTTAGCTTGGATAAACACGCAGCTCCTTGAGTTGACTACTGCATTCCCATGTGTCCACCTTCTCTGCCAGATGAGGCTGCTCGGTACATCTGGCCTATGCTCACTGTCCTCCTCTGACACTTGTTGCTCACCTTCTGCAGGCTGTTGGTACTCACTTGTTTTTCTGCTCACACCCTTTAACCACTGTGCAACCATTTCCCCCTTGTGCTTCCCGTCACTGTGTGGCTGCTCCACCCTCAGGTTCCCCATTTTACTTTCTTCTTCTCATCGCTTTTGCAGCTCTCACAACTCTTTAAGGGAAATAAAAAGGTCACTTCAGCTGATGTTCTGTGGTGATTCAGGAACAGATGCAATCTCCTGGGACCTCTGGCCAGATGCTCAACACTGCTGGGTCTTTGGGAATGACTGACATGTACATAAGGCAGTGGATGTACCTCACAGTAGTGGAAATACTGACAAGCCTATACCCTACCTGCCCTCACATACCTGTCCTAGAAAAGCAGGAGGAAGGAGCCACTGACCGTACTATTTTCCCCCAAGAACCATCTCCCTTCAGAGTCAAGGCAGTGGGCAGCAGCCCCTCTCCCAGGCAGGTTTCAGTGGCCATGGTAAGGAGCAGAGAGGCTGGAGGGAGCAGCACATTCCAGCTCCTCAGCCTGCTTAGCAACCAGGGCAGGCTGAGTTGTTCTTGTGCACACTGAGTGTGTGGATGGCATGTCTATTGCTGCAGCCCTACCCTTAGCTTTGTCCCTTGTTGTTTTCAAAATGTGTTCCTTGTTTGCTTATTTAAGTCGCACAAAGATCTGCTGGAAATTCATTTTGCTTTCCTGAACAGCTGAAAGTCAGCAATGCAATGCAATGATCAAAGCCACGGTAGTGATTAGAGAGCTAAAGGTATGATGATGTCAGGATGCTTTTGGGAGCGTAGCTGTCAGCCTCATCTGTGCTGAGCTGGACAGCATCAAAACCTCATGCCCATATTGCCCAGAGGGGTGAGGAAAGTGGGGGGGCTCCTGTGGGGAATGAGGTCTGGGCCCACTGGTCAGGTGCCTCCTCAGGACAGGAGCAAGAGGGTCCTATCAGACTGTTTCCAGGACAGGATTCATCCCTGTGGACAGAAGCCTTCCTGCTGGGATCATCTTGAATGTTTATGCCCTCTCTTGGCTCCTTCCTGCTTCTTGGCTCCTGGATGCTGCCTGCCCCAATCCTTGCAATGTGCTCCTGGAGCAGGTTGAGCTCCTGCTATGTTTGGGTGTCTCTTCAGGATGGATAATAATGGCCACTTCCAAAACATGCTGGTTTCAGCAGAACTGCAGTTTAAATGTGGGCCCAACCACATCCAGACTGCCTGGAACTGTCTGGGCCACCCTATCCATTCCCACCTCATGTTATGTCATGGTTTTATGATTTTTGGTACTGGTATTCCAGATCATAACACCATGTAGTGCATTTAGAGTTAAAAAAGAACCTGTGTGGGGAAACTCCATTGGATTTCGAATCATTAACTCTTTAACTCTAAATACACTACATGATGTTATGATGTGGAATACCAGTATCAAAAATCATAAAACCACAACATGTTACCAATTAGGCAGCAGGCCCAGAAGGTCACGAAGGACCGTTGTTGTATGGGGTGAGGCACTGTGGGGTTGGAAGGGACCTCTGGAGATTGGCAAGTCCAACTCCATGCTAAAACAGGTTCTCTAATAAGATGGCTTCATTACAGAAACCCAAGAGGAGCCCTCTGGTGCAGAGGCTCTGGGCAGTTCCTGTCCTCCACATAAAACCAGAGTTGTCTGGAGATCTCTTCCAGCCAGACAGCATCATGTTTTCCCACACTGGGTCCCCAGGGAGAGATAACTCTGAGATACCCCACAGCCTTCTTCCTCATTGCCACATATTTCTGTGGCTTAAATATAGCAGACACAAAACAAGTGCAGCACACATGAAATGCCATTCGGGGGAGTGCGCTGAACATGCTGCCTCAGTAACATAAGGAGTCCAAAGAGCATCTGCCAAATATTTGGGCTGAGATGCCAAAGAAGAGAGGGCACCTCAGAGCTGACGAGACCCTCAGGCTGGTGCTGTGAGCATCTCTAAGGAGGGGTATCCCTTGGTGGGAGGGCAGGCTGCCCGTGGTCCAGCCAGCCCTGCAGCTGAAGGAGCTGCCTTCCCAGGGGTGTGGCATGGCAGTGCAATGGGGTTACACGACACCAGGGAAACGAGGATGATTTTTGAATGATGGACTCCGGTAGTATATTCAGCACAGTGCCTTTTGAGGCGATTAACAACAACAGCTTGGCACTGACCAGTGGCTGGTGTTGCTGATTAAGCTAACTCTTCTTTGGCTCAGGGCCAGCAGCAGGAATAGAAAGGGCAGGAAGCTCCCCAGAGCGGCAGGAGAGGCAGAGCAGCTCAGGACCTTCCCAGCTGCCTGCTTTTCCGTGGGAAAATTGAAAAAAAAAGCAATGACCACCCAGCTCCAGAGCTGTGCTCAGCCATGCTGGAGGCTTGGCTTCTTCAGCTTGGTTTGCAGTGGGATCCCAGAGATGCTATCCAGCTCCAAATCTATCTCCATCCATAAATCTTTAATGCAAGGTGCTCCTGGGAAGGAAATCTGTCAGATGCGTGTGAATGCCACATGTGATGGCTTGATCACCAGAGCTGACATAACAAAAGTTCCCCTATCTGTTCTGTTTATAAATAAGGTAGCTCCTCCAGATGCCACCACAGAAGCCAGCGGTTCCCTAGAGGAATGGGCTGTGCTCTGCACATCATCTCCATTAAGAAAATGCAGTGAGCTCTGGCCTGCTGATTTCCGAGGCAGCAAAAGATCTCATTTGCTTTATGCTATCTCTGTTAGCTCCATGGCATCACCTGGATCCTCTCCTATTTTTTTCTTTTTTTTTTCCCAAGTAAGAAAATATAGGTTTGCTCCCTGGAGGCTGTGTGCAGAGGTGTGCTCATATGATGAAACGGGAGGTGTTGCAAGCACTTGTTTGCAATGCTACTTGCACCTTGGGCAGGCGCAGGCATTTAGAGAAGTTGGGGGCTTTGCTTCCCAGGACATTTCACTGCAAGACTTGCCTCAAGGAGGGGCTTCAGTATTTGAGTCTGGGTTATTTTCAGTGTCTCCTTCTCCATAAGGTGGATTGCTATTAAATAGAGGAAAGCTCCTTCTCAATTTTTGCCTTTCTACTTCTACTGTTTAAGCTCCAGGGATAATTTTCAAGTTCTATCTCTGAATTTTCCAATTCCAGGCTCCTTGCACTTAAACCAAAGTGAGCCAGCACCATGCCCTCCATCCATACGTTATACAGCACAGGTCTTGCACACAGCATTTCGTGGCAGAGCTGCACCACCTGTTGCCCAGCCATCAGGTGTAGGGGGCTCTCTCAGTGGCTGCACCTCCAACTCACCACAAGGGCTGTTTTTGAGGTAGCAGTCACAACGGGGCACCCATTCACATCATTTTACTGTTCTCAGGTGGCGGGTCCAAGGTTAGGAAGTGCTGCTCTGAATTACGTGGAGTATGACAACATCCTTCTCCTCACTGTGATGATGAGGCAGCACCATCAAAAGAGGGGTGGCTAGGAGGGAGAGAGTTGTCCCTCTCTACTCTGCCCTTGTGAGGCCCCATCTGGAGTACTGCGTCCAGACCTGAGACCCCCAGCACAAGAAAGATATGCAATTGTTGGAGTGGATCCAGAAGAGGGCCACAATGATGCTCCGAGGGCTGGAGGATCATTCCTATGAAGACAGGCTGAGGGAGTTGGGCTTGTTCGGTCTGGAGAAGGCTCGAGGAAGACTTAATTGTGGCCTTCCCATACTTAAAGGGAGCTTATAAACAAAAGAGAAAACAACTTTTTACATGGGTAGATAGTGGTAGGCCAAGGGACAACTGCTTAAAACTAAAAGAAGGGAAATTTTTCCCTGAGTGGGCAGTGAGGCTCTGGCACAGCTGCCCAGAGAAGCTGTGGTGCCCCATCCCTGCAGGCGCTCAAGGCCAGGTTGGATGGGGCCCTGGGCTGCTCAGCTGGGGGCTGTGTGGGCTGTGAGGGCCCCTTCCTACCCAAACCATCCTGTGCTTCTATGATTCTGCAATAAAGTCCTATCCTCAGGAAACCATCCCACTACCAGAACTGCAGTGCCCCTGCAACATTGCCAAGTTCTCGGCTTCTCCGTCCTACCCCTTTAACTCATGTCATCATGCTGTTTTGTCTGTTTTTCTCTTATTTTCACTCACAGCCTTTAACCTCACGCTTCCTGATGGGCTGTGCTGTGGTGTCACGCCCTCAGCACGCCAGTCTCAGGCCTTTGTTTTCAGCACAGAGAGGGGGAAGCGTTCCACATGCAGCGAGCTGTGCCTTGCATCACTAAAGCGGGAAAGCTGTTTACTCTGTCAGCCCACCCCAGCCGGGCCACATTCATTTTGTGGCTTTAAGAAAGGAGCTGGAGGACAAAAATCTTGTGTTTTACAGGGCTCTGTAAGGGGGCTATCTAAAAACAGGAACCATAATCTGGGAAGGAAGGCAGTTTGGCCTCAGGCTTCGGTGAGATGCTGGTTTGGAGAGCCTAGAAAGTTGCCTAAGCACCAACACCTGCAGTCTCTGACTGGCTAGTCATTTCCTTTTCTGTGAGGACTGGTTAAATGTCACTTGTTTATTATTCGACCTGTTTTTTTCCCTCGTTGCTGTTATTATTAGTGATCTAGAAATACTGCTGACAAACAGAAAGCAAACAAGCTGTTTTCAAGACTTGGAGAAAGGGAAAAAAAGATCAAAGACCTTCAATTAAAATATAGGGAGACAGCAAAGCAGAATGCGGCCCTGATTCCAGTTATTTTTAAATTCCAGGACTGATCATCCCCGTGGCAACACCCCATTAAAAATAGGACTCCAGCTGCCTCAGGACAGCTGTGGGATTTCCGGGGTGGTGACGGGCATCCCACACAGCCCCTCTCTCTGGATCAGCTTAGACCTACCCACACAGCCTGCAGACCCAACCCAAAACAGCAGCTGTGCAGAGCAGGAGATCCAAGCACTCGCATAGACAGGAGCAAGAACAGCTGCTCCATGCTGTGCAGCCACCTTGCAGCTCTGCCTTCCTCTATGCTCAACAGATCTGTGTCTGCTCTTGGGCCAATGTTCTGAAACCCAAGTTTATAGGCCAAACACATCTTATTAAAATCCATCTATCTGGTTCAAGTAAACACTGTTGCCTTGGTGATGAGGAATTGGGGCTTTTCCTTCCTCTGTAGTGCAGTGAGCATACCACACGTCTGCTCCATTGCGGGCATGGGAGATAAGCTAAAAGGGCTGGTGGGAGCTGCAGGAGAACCATCAGTGGTCCCTCAGTAGTCATGCTGGGGATGCAAGACTGCTCATCTTTGCTAAAGGCTTCCCGTGTGCTGGGTGCTCGGCATGTTGGGAAACAGACATTTCAGACACAGCTTGGGGTGAAAATATAAGGTAAACTAAATCTCTGAGGTACACGCCTGCTGTGATATAGCACTGCTATGCACATATGAACATCTTTAGTGGATGCAGCTTGCTCAAGATGGCAGCAGTTTGGTGTGCTCCATGGGGTATGCAGTAGCTGGATCTAACCAAAGAGTCATGGAAGGGGGACTGGCCACATGGAAAAACTGTGACACCAATCTCCTCATGCAGCTTTAGACATGGTGCCTGAGAGGTACTTCCAAGGAAAGTGTAATGCCTTGTGTTGTTTTAGGGGAGAAAAAGGTTGCTTAACCTGGGGCATTCATAATGCTCTGTCAGTGATAGTGCAACAGCCTGGCAATGTGTCCTGCCCTCCTCAAGGAACAGCTGATGTAGGAGTAATGTAGGTAAAATTAAAGAAGGAATACAACCAGCAGCACTCATTAGAGATTTTTAGAAAAGAGATATGTTGGTACTATACTTGGATTTCTGTGAGAAATAGCACTTGGCACTGCCTGAGAGTTTGAATAGGAAACCTGAAATGATGTAGGTCAATTTGGGGCATGCTGGATGGATTCAAACCAAGTCTGGGGGACAGAAGTAAACCAGCTGAGGAGTCATCAGGGATGCCAGGATCTTGTGGGGCCCTGCATAGATTGGTTCTATCCCTGCAGAATTTAACTTTCTTTATGCCCATGACCTAACTGCAACCATATTCAGAAGGCCCCATGTCTGAGGAAGTGGTAAGTGACTGGGAGAAAAGACTACTTTGAGAGTGAGCTTATTCACCTGGGTTTAGGATAGGCACATCCGCAAGAGGAGGATATGGGCCATGATTATGGGATAGCATTGACCGTGATCTCAGATTTTGATGCTGAAAGTGTTGGAGATTATAGAGGAAAGCCTTATGAGGAGGATATCCTCATGTGATGCTGGGGCCCAAAAGAATTCAAGTGGTCCTTGTACATATTTACTGATCTTTGAAGCGATCCTGATGTAGATATATATACACATGTATGAGTGACAGATCACCTAGCTTCTGGATTTGTCCCTGGTGTAACAGGAACAATCTGCTCCATGCTGGTGTCTACATCTCCAAGATACTGGTCCCAGGAAGGTCCATGAAAATGCTCAAAAGCCTTAAAACTCACACTGTATACTGAAAGAGCCATTGACAACAGTCTATCTGACAAGGATAAGAGTGGTGTGAGTGCAATCTGTGGACAGTTGTATGAGGCACACACCTACAGCATGAGAAAGTCATTTGTTCTCCTGGGCTGCAAACTCTAAAACCAGGTCAAATTAACACCAAAAGTAAGATGTAGCTTTATTTTTTTTTTTAACTGTGATAGTAACTAATCTCTAGGACAACCTTAATAGGTTGGGGGGTAGCTCTACCATCACCTATTTCCAAATTATACCGGATATGAAACAGAAATAAAAAAGAGAACAAAACAAGCCCACACCCTCAGAGCTATGGTCTAAAAGTCCCAGCTCAGCAGCTGCCAAATGGCTCCAGCTGGCCCAAAAACCCACAACCAGGTTTTAGCTGGTGTGCGCTCTCTGCAGTTTGGGGTTTCAGTTGTTGTATTGGTTCTGGCTCTGCCTAATGTTCCCTGTGGGGTACCAGAGAGGGTGTACCCAGCCCCCAGCCCTCGCATTTACCAAGCCTCTGACAGAAATAGAGCCCTTGTGTAATTACACAGTGACAGTGTTTTAATTTCCAGTCTCACCCTAAGCGAGCATGAGAGCACAGGTGCTGGCACAGCCCCCTGCAGGATTAATGTAATTGGGAGAGTTCATGTGATGAGCTGTGCTCCTCCAAACCCTAGCAGGGAGGATGGATGTCTTACCCTGATAAGAAGAGTATGTCTATCCCCAGCATGGGTGCACTTACATGGTCTTGGGAGCTTGGCAGAAGCACAGCAGCACCAGCAGACCCACCAGAGGTCTTGTTAGGCACAGGTCTGCCCCTACATGTAGGCTGGGGCTGGAGAGGTTCCTATCTTTGCTGTTGCCCATTCTTTTTCCCCCCAAACCCTGTAATTGAAACTGGTGTCAGTCCTCCCTGTGCCAATCCCAATCAGCCAAAAATACGGTGTTTACCTGCTAACCTGCTCAGGAGAATGAAGAGAGGGCTGAAGGGGAAGGTGAATGCTGTGCCATACTAATGTGGGGCTTCCAGCTTCAAGCCTGGGAGCCTGGATCCTACTGAGAGCTGCATGCAAATGAACGGAAAAGGTGGGCAGCAACCCATAGGCTCACAGAGTGATCCAGGTTGGAAGGGACATTGTAGAGTGACTTTTGCCCCCAGCAGGGCTCTGGAGAGGTTCTGAGAACATGCCTGTCCTGGAAAAGCCAGCCTCCTCTAGTTGTGCTGGATCAGCCCTGCCAGAAACAACGTAACTGGGAGGCTCCAAGGAACTTCTTAAGTGCTGTATCTTTCCTGATACAAATATCATATACCTACCCCTCCTACCCTGTTGGTTAAGATCATTAGCTACAGGCTTCAGAAACAGCAGCAACGCCTAAATCCTGTTGCAGAAACCCACCTGGAATAGGAGCAGGTTGCTGATCATTGCTAGAGGCAGCCTCCCCTGTGTGAAGATGAGCTGTGGGCATGCATCTCCTAGCACAGGCTGATCTACCCAGCAGTGCCAGCTCCTCCCTGGGCTGTTGGGATTTTTGCCCAAATGCAAATGCTCCGACCTCTCCTTTCTGCAAATCCATTGCCCCTCTGAGCCAGGACTATGATACAGGGCAAGGAGCCGGGTCATATATACGTGAGAAATGTATCTGAGCACAGACAGTACATCACTGAAGTTGCTTTCTTTTCTAGACTGATGCCTTTCAGTGAGGCTCAGATAACTTGATTTGGCACCATTCACTGCTAGGTTTTCCATACCAACCGCAGCTGAGCTTTGTTTAAATGAGGTTTGCTGAAGCATTGCTGCAATTGAGTTTAAAGGGTCACAGTCCCTGGAGCTGGTCCAGCCAGCTCTTTGTGCCTCCAGCTCCCTTGGAAACTGCTTGGGGCTGGGAGATTCGCCTGAGCCATGTCCCCCAGCCTCACTCAAATACAAGGGAGAGCAATGAGCAAAGTACAAATTACACCCTGTGGGCCCTCCAGTTGTAGGGGCAAGAAACTACAGCACCAACTCTGCCCTGGGCTGCAGAGGCT
This sequence comes from Odontophorus gujanensis, assembly GCA_013399175.1. NCBI lineage: Eukaryota > Metazoa > Chordata > Aves > Galliformes > Odontophoridae > Odontophorus > Odontophorus gujanensis. Next base: position 12,447 of record VXAB01000459.1, read on the forward strand.
GGAGAGGAGGAGGCTGATTTTGCAGAGATTATTTAGGTAGCCCATTGTCTTCAGCCCCTGTAGGCAGCCCCTAATGCTTTAAGGACAGCTGCACGTGTGGCACTGAATGGTGAATGTGCAGCTTTGCAGCTGTTGTAAAAAGCACACTTGGTGTGTCCCCCCAGCTTCCTTCTTCTGCAATCAGCTCATTGCCGAGGAAGCAAGCTGCTGAGCAGTGTGCAAGTTGTTTTTATTGTGTCTGGTGTTGCTTTTGTTCCCCATTCTCTCAGGGAAAAAAAGAAAGCCTGATTACCCTGACACTTTGCATTCAGTAGAAAACTTTAGATTTACCCAAGAAATGCCACCCAAGCTAAGAACTGCCTTTATGTGTGCAGGAGAAGGATTAGTTGAATAAAAGATGACTTTACCTTCCTCAAAGGCATCATCTTCTTCCCCAGATGCATTTGGATCCTCTTGGGTGTGCTGCATCGTGGCGAGGGCGCAGCTCAGGGCAGCAGCCAGAACTGAATGCTTGCACCGGTTCCTACACTAAGAGAGGCTGTTTCTTCTTGCTGGTTTCCTAAACATCGTGGTTGCAACAGCTTCCGCTTCTGCCTTTGCAAAAGCAGACTCATTCATGCAAATAACGCCCCACAGTCTTACTGATGGTCTTGGGAGCAGTTCTGAGTTGTGGAGAGGAGGGGATAGGAGGGAAGAGGAGAGATCAGCAGAATAACAGATATGTTATTTGTAGATCTCTCACTACTAATTCTGCATCTCAGCATCCCTTTCACTTACTGCTTTCTGAACTTTATGAAGCGAGTTGAGTCCCTCCTGCCAGTCCCTCAGTTTATGAGAGGGCCGTGATCAGAAATTACTCTAGACTTGTCCAAAGACACACTTGGTGTATACACTCAGGTGATGCTCGAGCCTTGGATAGTCCTATTGCTGCGTGAGGCCACTCACATGGCATTCATATACATGAGTGTACCCACAGGCGTGGGAGCTGAAAGTGGTAGCCTGCCCCATCTCTGCCATCAGCATGGGGGCATTAGATCTGCTCTGAACTCTGGTCACTTGGTTTGTAGTTACCATGTGCCACCACACCCTTGAAAGTGCGACTCCCAACACAGCGGTGGTCACTGTAGTTTCCAGCAGGTGAGTCACAACCAGAGATGAGTTCATCCCTAATTAGCATGGTTTGGGGTGGTTTTTTTTTTAATCTTTTTGAAAGCTCTGCCACTGGGTTTCTGCAGGGCTGAAAGTGGAGACAGCTGGCCTTCTAGGTGGCACACAGCTTAAAAAAGCCCATGTGGAGAAGATGAGACAGAAGACGGGGCAAGTCCCATTAGGGCACCTAAACTTAACCCCATGCCTCAGAGCCATGTGCCTCTGTCCCTAAGTGAATCCTGTGGCTGTACTTTTGATGATATAGGTAGGCCTAAATCTCCTTCCCAGCTTGAATACACTGTTCCCCTGCTCCCTGGAAGGTTCCTCCTCCTCTCCCCTGCCTTCATGCTGTCTGCTTGGCCAGTGAGACTTCCTTCTGCCTCCTTTCCCAAGGGGAAGCTATTTTCCCAGTTGGGTATGGCAGAGGCTGAGAGCCTCCTGGGGCTGAATTTTGGTGTAACTGCTGTTTGTTCCAGGCAGCAAACCTCTCCCTGAGGAGCTTGAGTCCCATGAGGCTCTCTCTTGCTTGGCTTTGCTATATCATCACACTTGTTGGAGTCTCCATGGGGAAAATAAGGCAGTTTGGCCTAGTGACTGAGGGAGAAGACTTGGCTCTGACCTTGCTGGGTAAGCTTGGGGATAACACTTCTCTGTTCTGAACTTCCTCCCTTCATCTTTTTTCTTCTCGCACTTATTGAAATGATTTCTGCAGGTGGGGACCATTTCTGACTAGGTCTGGATGCTGAAGCCTATTTCGTTCACTCCAAAGGAGCATCCTTCAGCCTCAGTAACACTCTCCTGACCTTGGGGTGCTGGCTAGGAGATGAAGAAAGTGGTAAAAAGAGAGAAGCTGGGATGCTAAGAGGAAATAGAGCAGAAGAGGGGATCAGTAAGAGAAAAGAGAGAAGTACTGATGTGAGAGAAGGGTTGGCTCCTCCCTGGGCATTCCTGATGGGGAAATGCAGGGTGGTGGGACAAAGCCATGAGAAGGCTACGGGTCAGTCACAGAAAGGAGAAGTGCAGAGGGAAGGGCAGCCACAGAGTGTACTTTGCATCAAAGTGCTTCCTGGCAAGAACTGCTCCCAACAATGCGTAGTTGTTGTGTATGACTTCCTTGAAATAGGAGAAATGTGAGTTTCTGAAAAGCCATGGAACACATAGAATGGTTTGTGTTGGGAGGGACCTCAAACCACCCAGCCCCACCCCATGCTGTGGGCAGGGCTGCCCCCAGCAGCTCAGCTGCCCAGGACCTCATCCAACCTGGTCTTGAGCGCCTGCAGCGATGGGGCACCACAGCTTCTCTGGACAGAGAGAATCCTCTGAGGATTAATGAGGGCCAGAAGAGGTTTTTTGCTGATCCTGCTGATTTTTTTGGAGCTCAATTCTGATAAATGTTAAGGTTAGTTGTGCTTCACATAGTGGTGTAAATTGCTCAAACCACTCTGTCAGCCTTGCAAGAAGAAACCTGGGGAATACACTGTTACAGAAATACTGACTCTGCTGTGTTATCCTGCAACAGGAGCTCTTTTGTAAATTGGTCATGGGAAGTGTTAGCCATTTACTGCTTCCTTGAGAAAGATGAAGGAGCAAGCCACTCTATCCTGGTTATTGTAGCAGTTCCCTTTTGTGCTGCATTTCCCCGGGACTTAAAGTTATTTCCTCACCCACTGTTTTCAGTCAGCATCTCCGGATGCCTGTTACCTTGACAGCTCTTTTTGTTTTTAGTTTTGAGAATTAAAAGGGATCAAAAGCTGTCCTCTCTCCCAAAAACAGCTGTCACAGTCATGAACACACCAGCCAGGCTGGTGATGAATGGTAATGACTCAGTGCCCATTGCAAATGCACCAAGACGAGTCACTTTGATTCGTTCCCGTTTGCCTCATCAATCTCATGATGGCAGCCTCTCCTTCATCCCTGCAGCACACGGTGTTCCACCAGGCCTCAAGACAACCATCGTGCCCTTCCCTCGAGATGGGATAGCTCAGCATGGAATACCACTCGAGTCCCTGCCCACCTTTGCATTTGGGAAGTTGTAGTTTCTCCCTGCTGGTTGGTGTGCTTGTGTCTCTGCTGCTCATGGATCTCTCAGGTTGGATATTAGGAAAAATTACTTCTCAGAAAGAGTGGTGAGGCAGTGGCACAGGCTGCCCAGGGAGGTGGGGGGGTCACTGTCCCTGGAGGTGTTTAGGAACTGAGTGGATGTGGCACTGAGAGACGTGGTTAGTTGGCACAGCAGGGATGGGCTGACAGTTGGACTAGCTGATCTCAGTGGTCTTTTCCAAACTGAATGATTCTGTGATTCTACAATTCTATGATTCATCCATACGAAGTGGCTTCTTCCCAGCTGTATTTTGTAGCATCTCAGCGTTTTTTCTGCCGTCTGTATGCACAAGTACTCTGTCTTATTCTTTCTGAGCTGTTTCAAGCCTTAGAAACTACTTTTCACCTGCTGGCTAGTGAGGCCCTACTCCACACCAAAAAAAAAGAAAACAACAAAATCCAACCTGCAGTCACTGCAGAGCTCTTGTGTGTGTGCTTTTCATGAAACCACATCTGATACTGCTACCAGAAAAAGCCAACACCCATCATCTAAGAACCCATCAACAAAGCACAGGGGAGACAATGTCAAAAACAAGGGCGGATCAAGCAAGAGCCAGCAACTTTTAGAATAACAATTTTTCAATCTCCCTACCTTTGCTTCTCTTCCCTTGCAACTTGCTTTAAGCAATTCCTGTCTCAGCAACCTGCCCTGCCATCCAGCAGTGGCCATGGGTAGCATGTGGCTTCAGCCTCCACGTGTCTGCTGTTCCAAGAGCCACATCTTCTCTAGGGGAGCCTGCTTAGTCTCACTAGTGTCCTCAGGAAAGCGCACTGGGTCTGAGCAGGATGCATTAGTCATGTGCTAAATATGGGACAGAAATAATAATTTAGCACTTGCAAGGAGGACAGTAGTTACTTTGTGGTTAGCGTGTAGCCCAAAAAAGGGGAATTATGCTCAGTGCCACATGTGTAGATGGGAAAATTGCCCTCAGTGGTGAAGGGTTGGGTTCTTGGGCAGTATTTCTACCACGTTGCAGGTGGTCTTCTCAAGGAAGATTTTTGTCACATCAGGGACAAAACTCTACTTCTGTTCAGAGGGAGGATACAAGACAGCCTGGATGAAAGCCTTGCAGAATGAGTATAATCAGAATGAGTGTTATCTGGAAAAAAATTCTCAGTAAGTAGTTCCCAGTAGTTCATTATTGAAAGAGATGTACATGGTCAAGTGCAATTTTGCAGGGCTCAGCTTTGGACCTGGTACCATTCAGTGTATCCTTTAATCCTGCATGAAATGAATGAAATGGGTATGATAGCTCTTGTTACATTTGCCTGGCTTCCCAGGAGTGCACATGCGTTGCTGTACAGAATAAAAATTCAACCAAATTTTGACAGACTGTAGAGGTGGTCCAGAAAGAATTAAATGCAATTCAAGAGGGAGAGCTGTGAAGTACTATGCTCAAGTAAGGATAATTAATCTTATAGATGCAGGTTTAAGTATCGTGTTTTCAGAAAAAAAGGCTGGAGGCAACCCAGTGTGAGTCAGCAACAACAGTGGAAGCAGCTGACAGTATGCTACCTGGTGTGATCAGAAATGGAGGCATGAAATAATTCTCTCACTATGATCACGGTCAGCAAGGCCTCTGACAATGGAGATGCCATTTGGGAGAGGCTATTTGGTGAAAGCCCTGCGAAGAGAAACAATTCTGATCAGAAAGCTAGAAAATTGGAAATTAAGGAAAAGATAGGAGGAACTGAAATCCCTTTGCTTGAAGGAGAGAAGATCAAGACAGGATATAAAAGTTGTCCTGAAGCTCTCTTCTTGACCTCTGTGTTGCACAAGGAGTCACGAACTTAGACTTTAGAAGGGAAGAGGTAATTTAGGTAGGACTAGCAGAAACAAGGAAGAAGCAAGTTTGGAATAAATCTGTGAAGCAGAAAAATAGCGCTTGAGTGAGTCAGAGCTGATTGAATCAGGGCTGCCATAAACTTAGAAAGCATCTGTAGGGCTTTGAAGAGCAGAGTAGACAAGTAGCTGTTGGGAATAACACAAGAATAGTTGATTCTGTCTTAGGGAAGGGCAGTGGGAGTAGGGGATCTCTTGAGGTTACTCTCAACACTATTGGATACAGCAGCAGTTGAATAATACTTCATTTCTATTTGTTGGCTTTCTTTCTCAGTGATGCTTAGCTGAGAACTTCATTGTCACACTGCTTGAAGGGTTCAACACATTCCAGTGGTTCTCACTTGGTATGGTAATATTTTTGCTCTTTCAAATAATGTAAGTATCCCTATCATCTTCACCCACCTCTAAGAAATCTTCGCTTTTTTTTTTTTTTTAACCTTCTTTCCTTTCTCCTAGTTATTTTCACACCTATTCTTCTGTAATCCAGCAAGTTGAAGTATTTTTTTCATCCTTTGATGTCTTAACACCAAGGGTTTTCTCTCAGAATTATTTCAGATTGTTTCCATAAATTGTAGAAAAGAAGAAATCTGCACACAGTATTTAACATTCAAACTATCTGATGCTGTCCTCTGCAAAACCAGTACATATGCTTGATCTCCGTAAGCATTAAAACCTTATATCTCAGTAAGGGTTACTCATCAATCATAATCCTTTTACCAACTTGAACAAAACTCTAAAATTGACTAGAGAGGTCTATGCTGTGCTGTAATGCTGTTACCAAATCCACAAGACTTTCCCCATTCCCTGTATCCTAGCATTTTTTAATCAAATGATTATACCAAATAATCATTGTCTTGGAGCTTGGAGGAAAAACAGGGGGGGAAGCTCATATTGTTGTTAAGCTATACGTCTCCAATCTTAGGTAAGGTAAATTCCAAGTTGATTCACAACAAATTTTGCTAATATTTCCATAAAGATGTGGTTTCTTTTTCTCCAGGAACACTATGAGAAATTGAGTTAAAGCTTGGGGTCACTTATTTTAGACTCTTACTTCACACTGTCAAACAAATAGTGTCTGTAGATGAATGCTTCTTCATCACATTAATTTAAATCTGCTCTGGGGTCTTTACTACTCTGCACTGTGTGCAGTTTCTCCATCCATTGGAAAGAGTTCAGGAGCTGACCTTCTCCCTTAATCTTCTTCACATCTTTCAACTCCAGTCAGCATAGTATTCATTCTGCTGCAGTGAAATGGATCTTTATTACCCTGGGGATGCTGTACCTGGCAGATGTAAGGAAATGCTGCTGATTTCTGTGGAACCTGGCTTAAGTTCTTTCTTTCAGGCTGTCTGCCACTCACACCTGCTACCAGGATCCCAGAGGTCTGAGCATTTAATTCCAAAGCCATCATACAGGTGCTTGTTCCCTCCTGTGCACTGCTAGCAATCATGGCACAGTTTGCTGTGGGGACTCACTGAAGTATGACCAAGGAACTTGGTCATAGAGAAATATACAAACATATGTCTCCAAAGGATGGAGAAGCTCTCCTACATTGCTTGTTCTGAATGTGATAGTGAAGAAGAAAATATTGTTAAGTATGCAGAGCTGAAATGGGGATGTTCTGTCCTGAATTTCAGCCCATTTTTTTGAGAACTCTTTCTGAAAAATAACCCTGCTCTGTGCTTGCAACCTCTTGGTACACTGGTGCCACTCTGGGATCGAGTTCTCCGAATAATTGCAACAGCAGGATTTACTTCTCTTTCTTCAGCCCTAGAATAAAAGCACAGCTGAGAACGGAACCTGCGGTAAAGGAAAGCTCACCGCAAGGCATCCCCGCCCTGCCTGCTTTCCTCCTTGGGCAAGCCTCACAGGGCAGGCGTGGGGGCTGGATGTGCACAGGGCTCTTAACAGCTCTCCTGGAGGAGCTGCTTCATTTTTTACTCCTACTAAGTAGGACATAGAAGAGGAATGCATAATTTCTTTAGCACAGTGCTTCACTTTTGCAATTTGCTGAATGGGTTAGCAGCTCGGAAATGGTGTAAAGACCACAACAGACTGCATTTCCAATGCCCAAGGTACAGTAATTTAAGATGGGACATAAAGAACGGCTTCCTCACCTTCATAGGATGCATTAAGACATACACCTGGCTTGTACTGACCGTGGTGTGCTGGTCAAATTTCACTTCTTAAATGCCCCTGAAGCTTACTCTGGTGGCACATGGCTAGGAGTTTGTTCCCCTCCTGCTGTACTGCTGCACAAATACTTTGCTGGCTCAGGATAAGATCACCACCCACTGCATCAGTGTTTCTTCAGCAGACTTGGTTTTGTTAATCAGTCTTTCATTCTGGCCTTGTTTGCTGAGAGAGCTACTTCAGAGAGAGCCTAACAACACAAGAATAAAAATAGCAACACAAGTTTCAGCAAAATGTGGCGTTTCATGCAAGTTTTTTTTCTGCTTTCATCCCCTGAATTTTCTTTTTCTTATCAGCTTAACTCCTGCATAGAGGACCCCTCCCCCCTAACATATTTAGTCTACGTAGGAACTCTTCCAAATAGTGGAGGAACATGGAGTTAGCTTCTCAAAGACAATAAAAAAACAGCTTGGTTGAGGTACAGGAGTTAACAGGTGTTAGTATTTTATACAGAGGCAGCTCAGAAATAATACTCATGACGGACAGAAAATGACATAAATGGGCCAGAAAGAAAATCACCAACGAACTAGCTTATCCCCAGGGGCAGACTCTTTGTTCCAGTTCAGGACGGTACTGATCTGACAACCTTGTACAGGCTTCAGCACTGCCGAACGAACAAGACATCGGTGACAGCAAAGCAGTGTCTTCTAGAGAACAACAAAATAGCTATTGTGGGAGATGCACCAGTGTGCCCTACATAGGGCTCTGTGCACAGAGAGCTCAGCAGTCGGTGAAACTGCTCTAGGGGGTGGCAAGGGGGGAAGAGAATATTGCATCTCCCTTTGACTTCATGCTGCCCACCCGCCTGTGATGACAGGCAGAGAAACACAGGTCACAGCACAGGGAGTGCTGTAGGGATGGAGGAACCCAGGTGCTGGGGATGATGTGGGGCTAGGAGTCCCAGAGTAGGGAGCTCTCAGCAGGCTTTTGCAGTCTCTGGTCTGGGACTGCTGGAAGGCAGAGATGTGTGGAGGACACCCACTTTGGCCACAGGAGCTGCACCCTGTGCAGCCAGTCTATCTGCAGGCTCATCACCCCTCCTTGTTGCTGAGGCTGCTGCTTTCTTCCACACTGTGATGCCATCCAATGCAGAGCAGTGAGGGGCAACTGTTGTCTGCAAGAAGGCTGGAGGGCTTGTTTCACTTTGGCATATACTGTGTGTAATAGTATCTCCTTCACATGAAGCTGAAAGGGTTGCTCTACCATGTCCCTCTCCTATGTCCTTTCCTCCAGAAAGGAAAAAAAGGTTAATTTCTCTTTTATCCTGCTTCTTAGCAACAGCACTTATATGAAGATCTGAGCGTAAGATCCTCTCCCTCCTCCCAACACCCATTTCCAAGCAATTAGCACACTGAAACATGGGCAGGAAACAGGATGGCAATGTCAAAACTGGGACACATGAAGTCTGTTGCCTTTTTGCAAGGCTTTGCACCATATGGACCAGACTGACTGAGAGCAGTTTCTCAGTCTTTCTTCTCTCTATGGGGACTTGCCTCCAGTGCATCTTTGGTTACTGCCCCAAACTGCCTGCTTTTCATACAATCATAGGATTGCACATATCCCAAGCTGGAAGGGGACATAAAGATCATAGAATCACAGAATGGTTTGGGTTACATAAAGATCATAGAGGGTTGGAAGGGACCTCAAAGCCCACCCAGACCCCACTCTGTGCTGTGGGCAAGGCTGCCCCCAGCAGCTCAGCTGCCCAGGGCCCCATCCAACTTGGCTTTGGGAGACTCCAGGGATGAGGCATAAGGTCATCAAGTCCAACTCCTGGCTCCACACAGGACCACTCAAAATTCATACCCCTTATCTGAGAGTGTTGTCCAATCCATGGGGAATCGAATCATGAGTGGTCACAGCCATCGAGGCTAGGCCTGGCTCTGAGAGTTTGCCTGAGGCAGCAGGGTTCTCCCTCACAAGTGGGATGTTTGAGAATTCCATGAGCAGCATCAAAGGAGTGCTGCATTAGAAGAAGTGAGGCCGTACCTGGCAGCAAACATTTCATGTGGGAGAAGTGAAAGAGGCTGTGGTAGTACTAATGTTCCTCCTAGCTTTCTCTGCCCTTGGGGGAGGCTGCCAAGCAGAGCTCCAGGCTGTGGCTCAGTGAAACTAGGTTGCTCAAAAACACCTGAGAAATGTGGAAAATGTTTCTGTTTGAAGTCACTTGTCTTTTGGAGCAAAGCAGAGCAGAGAAGAAAGGCAGCTGGTGACATATCCAGTGCAGTGCCAGCGCCGCTGAGCTTCACTTAATCAGCCAAATTTTAAATTGCTTTCAATCTGGTCTCTGGATCTCGCAGAGAAATTTGGAAGAAAATTTATGACTTAGAAGAAAACAAAGGAAGATTTGGGTCAGACAATTCATGTTGGGATTTCCAGATGTGACCAGGTATGCCTACGCTGAAGGGGCAGGGGGCTGCTGTGTAATTTGTGGCCTCACTTATGATTGCAGGTGACGGAGCACTGGCACAGGCTGCACAGAGAGGTGGTGGAGTCTCCTTCTCTGGAGACATTCAAGACTTGTCTGAATGCCTACCTGTGCAACCTGGTCTAGGGAGCTGCTGTGGCAGCAGGGTTGGACGAGATAATCTCTAGAGGTCCCTTCCAACCCCTACAATTCTGTGACTGTATGATTTGCAAGTGGGGTGGATGAGCAAACATCTGAAAAACCTCCAGATGTAGGTAGCTGCCCACAAACCCAGTCTGGATGTGCTCTTGAGCTGGTGGGAAGGACCTGCATCTTGAATAGAGAATCAAGTGAATCCAAGCCCTGTGCTTTTGCTGCGTTTATATTGTAATATATAATAATATTGTAATATATATATATAATATGATATATAAAAATAAATATGTATGTATTTTTTAATTGTACCCAAGCAAAGTTATTTCCACACAAGATTTTGTCCTTCAAACTCAAATTTGGGAGCTGAGCAGATGAGGCAGAGCATTGCAGTGTGAGGAGAATGTCACTGGGGGCAGGAGAAAAGGTGGAGATGAGTAAGAAATGCCTGATAGCTTTCTCACACAAGATTTTAAGAAACTGGAATCTCCACAGGGTTTTTCTCTTTGTTTCTTGGCATTCATTGAGATTTGCTCTCTGAGTGCCTCATCTGACAGTCTGACTCTCCTCTGGCTCCACATGGCTGGGAGGATGCATAACACCAAGCCACCCAAACGCCTCTTCCCAAATTTCTTGCTTACCCCTGTACCAGGTCTGTGGCTTTGTGACTGATCAACACATGCTAAATGGTGCTAAGAATTTAATAAATCCCCCAAGAACCACCACTTACATTAGCAGTTATGTCAGTGGCCATCACTGCTGTGAGGCAGGCCTAGCTCTGTAAGTACACCTGGGTAAGGTTATTGTCCTTTCCAAGGCCAAAACCAGCATTTTGAAGCAGTAAACCTGAGATTAAGCCACTGGAGTAGATTGTGTTTTAGAAGCTGCAGTAACTTGTGGAATGAATTACCAGATGGGATGTTGCCTGGCTTTTTTTCCTTAGTGGTCAGAGTTATGTATAAGAAGAGAGTAACTCAGTGTAGGAGGACCACATATTGACCACTAATTGAAGGTCTGACCCAGCCCTGTGAATTTGTGGGGCTTGCTTTTTTAATTGCTATTGTATCTCCAGAGAGCCACTGGAAGAGCAATATGCCGAGCTTTTAGCCCATGCTCTTCTGTTCTTTCACCCTCATTTCACCTTCAGTCAAAGCAAAAGCAGAGCTGGTTGCTGCTCTTGCCAGAGCTGTGCTTAAGGTGATGCTTCCTGTGCTCTAAAAGAGTGAGGTGCCCAAGAGCACAAAAATATATTACAAAGCAGCAGAACCCTCAATAATTAATTTTCATCACAGACTAGATTTTATTCCAACCCAGAACAATGTAAAAAACCCTTTGGATTCTCACAGACGGTAAGGGAAAAGCTGAGACCATTCAATCCAAAAGCTGTCATGAAAGAGGCTACATACGAGATGATCTTATCCCCATGCAGTGGCACTCTGACTCGGGGAAAACATGCAATTTTCAGTGGTATATGTCAGTAGTAGAAATACCAAGCTGCAGATCCCTTTTCAGTCCTTCTGTCTCATTTTGCAATTCAAAATGGTCTTGCAAAGTGTCAGTATTACAGCAGCCCAGGAAACTGGGACATTCTTTTCCATTATCAGAATACTGTGCTCATTCCTGGCGTTACTCTCTGCTCATGTACAGCACATTGGTGATTTTGGAAATTGAATATTTTGAGTACATCGAGGCAGGACGGGCTGATATTTGTACGATATCCATACTACTTTACGTGTATTGTGAGCAGCTAAATAATTCCTTTGCTGAAGTAATGAGGTAAATAGAAGATCATGATATTCTCAGAACGAATAACTCAAATAACTCAGCTCTGTGGTCTGACAGTGATAGGACTGCTTTAAACTAAAGGAGGGGAGATTTAAGTGAGATGTCAGGAAGAAATTCTCTATTCAGAGGCAGTGAGGCACTGGCACAGCTGCCCAGAGAAGCTGTGGTGCCCCATCCCTGCAGGCTTTGAAGGCCAGGTTGGATGGGGCCCTGGGCAGCTGAGCTGCTGGGGGCAGCCCTGCCCATGGCACGGGGTGGGGCTGGGTGTGCTCTGAGGTCCTTTCCTGCCCAAACCATTCTGTGATTCTACGATCCACTCAAGTAACTCGAGCTGGGGCCAAATAACTGTTTTCATGTACACTTTGAGTGGCAGAAGGTGGAGAGGCAGTTATGCTTGTGTACAAAAGCTGTGGTGCCTATACAATATAGCTAGTTTAAGAGAAGAACTAACAGAAGAGGAGATTTTTTAATGGACTCAAAAATAAAACTCACACATGAGCAAGGAGTCTGCCACAGTGATAGCTATTATTGGTACTTTTCTCATTAGGGGGTACATAGAGTCTCAATTGAATGACATAGGAAACACCTGTATTATTGCAGACAGTCCTGTGTGTACATGACTGGGACAAAACCATGGAGAAGCCATGCTTCACAGGCATGCAGCTAAACCCCTACAGCCTCTGTAGGCACAGCACTAATGCTGTTTTGTTCTGTGACCACATTCAATACCACTCTGACCCTGTGACTTGCTGTCATTGCCAGTAGGCCCTGCCTGGCTGCGGCTTGGCACCAGCTTGGCACTAGCTGGGCAGGTACAGCCCACGTGGCAGCATCTTTCTGCAGGTGCTTCCTCAGCTCTACCCCAATCTACAGCCTCATTATAGAAACAAAAGCCAGGCATCCCAGCTCCTGCTGTAGCTGCTGAGGTTGGAGCCAGGAAGGTTTCACGTGTGGCTACCATTTCCTCACCTCTTCACCCAGAGGTTGTGGAAATCGGAGACCAGGGAGGCTCGCCTTTACTGAGGGTGCTGCCATTAAGAGGTGATCATAAAGGCATAACGACTGTGTGGCTGACAGCCAGTGGCAGATTTGCAGCCCTGTGGCAGGGACAGCACCCACAGTGACACGCTATAACAGCTCTCTCCCTACAACCTGGTAGAAAAAGCCATTTCTCCTTCATACCAGTGGCACGTGAGTTCTTATGGCAGCTGCTTTACAACTCACTTCAGCGAGTTTCTTCAGATTTCCCCAGTCTGAAATGCTGTGTGTTCCTATAATCAGGATGTCACTCATCGCTTGGAGGCATTTTTTCATACATTATTTATTCATTCAGTCAATGTGACGAATGTGGGGAGTGTTAGGAATCTGTGATAAGGGGCCTGAAAGTGGGCTTGTTTGCATTTAGAGCTGTGCGATTAAAAAGAAACTCTCTGCTTGCGTAGGCAAGGAAGGTATTGAATTTCTTTTATCACCGAGGTGATAAAAAAACTCGATTTCTTTAATTTCCTCTATCAAGGAAGCAATGACTACCTGCACAAGCACAGGGTGTGATCTGTGCAGAAGATACCGTGTTACAAGACAGAGCTGTTCTCGTCACTGGCAAAATGAAGAGCAAGGAAGTTTGTAGCTAGGGGACAGAACCAAATATTTAGGAGATAAAATCGGTGTAGAGTGTAAAATGAGAAATTTAATCTGTACCTCAGCTTGAAGCCTGGGTCTGGTTTTCTGTCTAGTATATCAAACCCAAGATGGAATATTAGAAGAGATTATGTTTGGGTTCAGATGGTGCAGAGTTCAGAATTGCTGGGTCTGGGAGTATTCTCACTCAGAGTCTTGTTTCTGCCCTTGACAAATGTACAGACCTTAGCAAACAGATGAGATAGTCCCTCCTCAGATGTCTGATGGTGATGGTTGGTTCATGGTAGTTCAGGAGACAGTAACTGTGGCTGCAGAGACACCAAAGGTATTACTGGAGACATTGTGTGGATGGATGTACTGTTGGTGTGGGAGGAACCTGCTTAGCCAGAAAATGCCCATAGGGCCTCTACCTCCTGCGTGCTCTACCTTAGACTTCCCCTGCACATCTGAGGCCCTAGAGGCCAGCCATCCCTTGGCAGAAATTCCCAGAGCCAAGAACTCAAAGGAGGTTCGTTTTGTGCAGAGCTTTCCTCCACTCAGTGTGTAGTTTCATTTTTGATCATGTTCAGAATGTTCTCTCTGGTGAATTGTAGCACCTTGCTGGAATGTAACTTGCTGTTTTGCTGAGTACTTAGCACTGAAGGAGAGGTCTCAAATGGGGAGATCCATAAGTATAACATCCTTTATTAGGAGGCCAAGCAGCCTCCAAGTTGGAAATCACAGACAGCATGGGAAGACCTGCTTCTTAAGGCCTGATATATCAAAAGTCAATGCTGGCTATTGGGGTAGGGGTTCCCAAGTCACCTGTAAGCAAAGGAACAGTCACAAGATACAGCAGACTGAAGCCCACCCCTGGAGACTGATGCTCCATCCCCAGAGGTGTTCAGGGCCAGGTTGGATGGGGCCCTGGGCAAGTTATCTTGTACCTGATTTGGTGATTGGCTACCCTACCTGCAGCACAGAGTTGGAACTAGAGATCTTTGAGATGCCTTCCAACCCAAGCTATTCTAGGATCCTCAAGCAAACATCCAAAAATTTACTAGTTTGTTTTCTTTGTTTTCCAGAGAATATAGGATGGCAAACACCATCAGCCCCACCAACAGTAATGCACCTTGCACCTTGCATCTGCTTGGTGTTTTTCAGAGAACAAGGAAGCTCTTCTGGCATGTGGCAGCACTGTGCCACTGTCCTGGACACGTGCTTGCAGCTTTTGACTAATCCTATCTCAGTGCTTGCAGGGAAAACAAATTCCTCACCCAAAGGTTTTCGGTGAGGTTTTGGTGATGTTCCTGGGGACAATCCAGCAGTGATTATGAGGTGTCACAAGATGTGTCTGTCACATTTTATGAGGTGATGAGGTGGCACCCACAGCAGCAAGCAGTGGGCAAGTGCTGTGTAAGGGTTATGATACCATTGATCTCACCATCTCCCAGAGTGAGTGGTAAAAAACCACAGCACTGCACCCTTAACTGAAGCTGCTGGGTACAAAAAAGCTAAGTGGTCTACCCCTGACAGAGAGTGGGTGAAGGATATAGAACACAAAAGTTGGGATATGTGAATATTTAATCATCCTGGAGTAATTGGAAAATGAAACCTAGTGATTAGCCCTATTAAAAGCAATGAAATTTTGAACTACATGAGAAATAAGAATACATTGCTACAGCTTTCTAAACACATTTTTACTGATAAAAATCCTCCCCTGCTATTGAAATAATGGGAGTTAGATTTTTACTTCAACGGCAGGAAGTGAGCTCTAAAGACAGATTTCCTATTGTCATGCTTTAAATTGATGCCAACTACAAAATCGACTGAAAAAGACTCCCAGAATACCCATAGCAGCAATACAGAGTTGTACAACTTTTTGCTATACGGTTGACATTTTCATCAAGGTGTGCAGGATACTTTTTTCCTATAAAATAAGAATCAATTAAAACAAATGCAGTAGGCAGGAGGGTGAACATATATGCCATGAAATCAGTGTGCTCACAGGGCTGGGAGCTTGGCAGAGCTTTGCTGATGCCTTAGTGATGGCACCTCAGAGGGGCTGCAAGCACTCTGGCAGATTCGTGGGCAGCTTCTGACATCAGTGTGCTCCTGTGAGCCAAACCCTGATTCATACTGGCTGTGCAACCACTTAATCTGATTACGGGCTGGAAACACAGCTGTCAAGAAGACAATCTGTGATTTATAGATAAGTGGTGGGGTTACAGGACTGCACAAGGAGGGTTAGGAAGATCCATGGGCACTACAGCTATGGTGTAGTTATGTCTTCACCAGATTTTTCCCCTAAAAGAAAGGAATAAGAGAGAAGGGATGAGGAAGGAGGAAACTTGGAGAACTAGAACTTAGCATCAGCTAAATAAAGAGATCCCAGCCCAGCTGAGACTCAGTAGCTGGATCAGAGAGCCACTCCCCACCAGATAGAGATGCTGAAACCCTACATAGAAATTGAAGTTAACCTGATGTTGCAAATCTCCTTCTTAAGAGATAGCTTTCTGACAGGACATTTTTTCAAAACCATCTCAGCAAACTTCTGATGGAGGCAGAAATAACTATCAGTTATAACATCCATTTGATGTGATAATTGTGGCCACGTGTGGGGCTTGTAAGGGCCCCTTTTACCAGAAACCCTCAGCAGCTACGAAATTCTCTCATAAACATTTGAAAGCTGACAGCACCCAGGTGATAATGAGGAAAATGGTTATCTAAAGTCATTCAACAAATCTGTGGCTGTGAATGGAAGTGAAAGGACTTTTTTTCCTGAAACGGCTTGGCAAAATATCTCTTCAGAGCTGAACTTCAAACATGCAAGCCAGTTAGTCTTTAAAATGCAGGAAAAATGTTAAAAGATAAAACAATAAAGCAATTACAAAGTATTGAGCCTTCTACTCAGTAGCTTCATGCACATTCCAAGGCTGTGGGAGCTCTAAGAACAGGCAGGACTCCCCACTCACCTCAGCCCCAGGATGGCACCTGCCAGTGACTGCCATGCAACTTGGGCTGGGGACATAAAGTTAATAACAGAGTTGCAGAGAAGAAATCTGGAAGTGTAGAAAATAAATTCATAGAAAAATAGGGCTGGAAGAGACCTCAAGAGATTCATTCCCTGACCCAAGGCAAGGCCACTCTTGATCACAGAATCATAGGGTCATTAAAGTTGCAAAAGACCTCTAAGATCACGTAGTCCAATTGTCAGCCTACCACCATGCCCACTGACTACGTCCCTCAGTGCCACATCTGCACGGTTCTTGAGCACCTTCAGGGACAGTGACCCCACCACCTCCCAGTGCAGCCTGTGCCACTGCCTCACTGTTCTTTCTGAGAAGAAATTCTTCCTAATATCCCACCTGAACCTCCCCTAGTGCAACTTTAGGCCATTGCTTCTTGTCCTATTGCTGTAACCTGGGAGAAGAGGCTGACCCTCACCTCACCACAGCCTCCTTTCAGGTCATTGTAGAACATGGTAAGGTCTCCCCTGAGACTTCTCCAGACCAAACAATCCCACTTCCCTCAGCTACTCCTCCTAAGAACTGTGCTCCAGATCATTCACAGCTTCATTGCCCTTCTCTGTATGTACTTCAGGGCCTCAGTGTCTTTCTTTGATAGATACCATCCATGTTGTTCCCAAGGGTCTTTGTGAGGGGGAGCTGGGTCTTCCTAGGCAGCATGTCCCACTGCTTGTTGGTGTCCACCATTAGGAAAAACTGCCTGCAGAATGCCAGGGGCTCCCCAGCCCTGTCCTGCTCTGACCTCACAGATGGTTTTGCACAAGAAAAACGAAGCACACCTGCTCTGTTCTACTGCCAGGAGAGGAGGTTTCGGATGTTTAAGCATGGCCACAGCCCTCGCATTTGGCGGTGGTTCAGCTCTGCTTGTTGCTGGCCACATGCGCAAGCAAGCATCTGATATCATACATATATCACATCAGGCATAACAGAGAACGAGCTGCCAGGAGGCATGGGGTGACATGGAGATCAGGCAGTGTGGCTGAAGTTGGTTGTGGTGGGAACACTCCTTCTGTACCTGACTGAGAGGGTTGAAACTTGTGCTGCTTGCAGTGAGGAGTGAATGGGCTGATTCAACTCAACAGCATCAAGCATCACCTGTTGCTGCTAGTTTTCATAAGCAAAGGAAGTACTTTGAGTAAGTAAGGGATTTTTAAAGTCAGTAATCAAACAAACAAAAGCCAGAGAAGTTCATATCTAAGTCAGCAAACATTAGGGAATGTGGAATGCCCAGCTGCAAGCACTAGAGCACTCCAACCAGCAGCACACATAGATGATGCTATGCTGTACTGCTTTCATTAGCTGCTGCTTGGGAATGTCTCACGGAGAAAACTGAGGGAAGTCATAAAATTGCTGCACATTATTTATTCACCTAACTGTTCCAGCAGGAGAAGGGATTGAAATCTCAGGGAGGATAGAGTGGGAGCAAGGGAACACTACCCAAGACTGCAAAGTATGGACCAGCATCTCCAGTAGCCCCTGGGGAGAAAAACCCTCCTAATGAAATGTTCTGCTTGCCTCCTCAGTGTCACAGAAGGGTTTTGACAGGAGCAAAGTCTCTCTGTGTGTTGTCAAGATGGTGGGTGCTTCAAAGTACTTGTTAAAGCTTCTCTAAAACCATTCCTGGATGTCACATGGCATGATTGCGTAGATGCTGATGTTGCTGTTTCACAGGGGTGCAAAGCCCAGATTTCTGGGGAGATGCAAATAGTTTTTCCTCACTAGTACATGGTATGGTGGAGCTACTGAGGTCCTACTGTGTGCGACTACTTCAGCCACTCACTCAGTGTTGGGCTGAACACACAGTGCTCACCTTGCCATGGCCAAGTGTTGTCAGCACTCTGGAGAATCAAGCCCAAATGTTTCCAGGGTGGAAAAATGAAGCCCTCTGCTTTCAGTGCCTGCAAAGCTTTTGTCTGGAATGTTGGCATCTCACATTTCCACCTGCCTGCATTCCTCACCTGAGTCTCACCAGGACCTGTGTGCCACAGGTACCAGGCACCGCACCGTGCTGCACCAGAAGCACTGCTCTCCGAGTTCCTCCGTGTCTGGAGACAGGTCACAGCAACATATGGTTTGGGAAACACCTTTCTAAACAAATAATCACATATCTCCTCCAGCTGAGCTACTGGAGCAGCCCAGCTAAACTCCACTCCATCTGCATTATGCGTGGGAGCTCTGCAACTGCACAATAAGGAATCTCTAATGATGAGATGCATTAAGAAAGCATGTTGGAGATGAGATCAAAATAACTTGAAACTGGAACACTCTAAAACTTGGCAGAGAATATGCTTAGAAAATTTACGTGGCAGGAAGGAGTGTGATCCCCCGAATGCTGAGGATTGAATTTCCAAAATTACTGCAGGGCTGTGGAATAACAACTCCATAATATTTTGATTCAGAAGGAAGGAAATAACATACTGCAGGATGCTGCTGCCATAGCACACCCCTTGACAGCACCCTCTCTAAGAAAAAAGGAAACAAAGGGAAACCTTCCCATTGCTTGAAGATATGTAGGCGTAGAATTCAGTGCGCATTTTCAAGAGCTACTTCCCTTGCTACCATTTTCCACCCTGAATTTACCCAACAACAATCTATGTTAACAGAAACCCAGCTGTAGCCAAGCAGAAAATCTCCTGTTTAAATCCATGGCAGCCAGCAGTGGTTTCTTTGGGATCCAACCAGTCTGACAGGTTTTTCTCCTTTGCTTCCATAGGATTTCTCTATGCCTAATTTCTGGTCAACCCCATTAACTTAGCATGCACCTTTCCCTGGCCGTTGGCTCTCAGACAGTAATGTGCAGTGGTCTCTGAAAGTTAGGAGAGGACAACCTGGTTTTTAATGTTCTGTTTCTGAGTCTTCTGGTGTTCAAGGCATTTGAGGCTGGGGTTTAAGATGCAGCCATGGCAGGAACCCAGGAACTGTTGTTGCTTTGCAGGCTAGCTTGTCCTTGAAACCACCTTGCTGGGTGTCAAGTAGCACTCTCTGTTCCTCTCTCATGGGTGCTCACCACATCACATAAACAGAGAGGCATCCCAGAGACCGTGTGTCTGACCAGGGCACAGAAGGAAGGCTGTGTGATGTTCTCTCCAGTGCTGCATTACCCACACTGCCCACGCTTGAGTTCTGCTTTTATCCCAGAGGAGCTCTCTTGCAGCATGTAATACCAGGCTCCAAAAAACAAAACAAAACAAAACAAAACAAAAACAAGGTAGACCAACAAAATGTTTCTAAAGACCAGATAAGCAACTGAAATTCATAACTCCACTAATTTATTTTAAAAAAATGTCAAATACAGCAGAGAAATTGATTCCATACACACAATAATTCCTTGTTGCTTATCCCAGTTAACTCCTCAGTAACCTACCACTCTCTTGCTCCTTATATAACAGGAGCTGATGACTCCGTCACTCTATTTCTTCCTAGCTTTCCCCACTCTTCCACAGGCACAAGTCACCCTTTTCTCAGATAGGATTCTTAGGGTAAACTCTAGTTTTCTGAAGCTAACGGATGCTTAACTCTGAATGCATTTGTCTTGGAGCCAAAATCTTTTGCTTTAAATCTGAGGAAGAGCTCCTGTGCCCCAAGGTGTCTCTCTATTTTCAGTTATGCCTGTTGATTTAATAAAAGAAAGTCCCCTCACACTGGTCTCGCTGCTAGCATTAATTTGTTGGTTTCTCCCACCAACATCAGAGGTTCTTGAACCTGTTGAACTACATCACCTCTAGCGCTGAACAGTTTTACTGGGGAAAAAAAGCAATGAGTGTGTATGTGAGCATTAAAACTGCCCCCATTTGTGGAGAAATGTCTTATTTCAGATAGATAGCTACCTTGCACTTTGAGAACAGACTTTGAAAACACTGAAATTCAGAACTGGGTTTATTCCTGACCCCTCCATTATACAATTTGTGAAATTAGACATAATGACCAAGTTACTACTTTGTATCTGGCATCTGGTCCCCCCACAGACTCCAGTAACTTAACATAGCTCCATAGCTTTGCCGTGTTTTCCTTTCTACGTGTTCCTATTGCCAGGTATTAAATGTCAGCAGTTAGCAAGTAAAACCGCTCACATCTAAATGGTATTCCAGCAGAATGCCTTCCAACCCAAAACAAATATTTGGTTTTATTCCTGACACTATAAAAGTATCTTTTACCAACCACTAATCTACTTGAAGTAAATCTCTAGAAAACACAGTGGTTACCACTGATGTTATCTTGATATCATCCTCCAAAGAGAAAGCAACCCTGAATTTAGCAATGGTGAATTCCTCAAGAACATTGTTACAATGATAAAGAAGTTGCAGAGGAAACAAAGAGAAAGGATGATTCTTTTCAGAATTATGCATAAGGCAGTGAGTGAAGTACAGTGGAGTCTCAGAAACTGTTGTGAAACTAGAGTTTCAGTGACTCTCGTGTGTGATCCTGGCTGCTTATTCATAATGGACAGGCTGAGTGAAAGGAAAAAAACAAGGCATGTTTGCACCCAGAGAGCACCTTTGGTAGGACGTGCCTGCCATGTCCCCGATGGAACTGAGACCCAGACCAGCCAAAGCTCCTCAGAGATCATAGGTGCCCAATTTTCACCAGCTTCACACACAGCTGAAGACCCACTGCTGATTCCCAATGTTGGCACCAAATATCTCAGCATCTCTCAGACCTGAGGCCTCTTTCAGTGCATCCAGGTGTCCCCAGGCATAAAGCCCTTTATGTGGGCTTCTAAGGGAGCCATCCACCCTAGTGCTGGCATCATTGCTTGCCTATTCCCACCAGCATCTCTCTGATGGAGCTCAGACAGGAAAACCCAACCTACAAAAAATTCCCAAGAGCAACTGGGTCTCCTGGGTGTGCTCATGGAACTCCCAACGTATGCACCTGTGTGTGGTTTGGCACAACACAAGCAGCTGTGTCAGCTTATGATTCAAAAAGCATAATTGTCAGGGGTGCTGGCCACACTTAAATCCTCTTCTATCTCTGAGCTTTAACTAGCAGCGAGTTCAGAGTACTTTCAGTGCTTCTAATCAAAAGCTGTAGGTGCCTGCAGAAGATGTCTGGTGGTGTCAACAACCTCGTCCATAGTGGGATGGATGTAACTTAATGTTAATGAATGTCACAGATGCTTAGCATCACTTACACAAGCTAAAGAATGAATTCCTAACAGCATCTCCATTTATAGCATCTCTGAATATTTAGCAAAGGAACAACACTGGCAAGTCTATTGTAAAAAGGACAGAAAAAGAAGGTGTTTAATCCAGTTAAAATCTGAATGAAACTACTGTGGTTAATGAAGATGACAACAGGAACTGAAGATAATGAGAGCAAAGTCAGCTATGACCACATGAGTCTCTGTCCATGGAGGATTGCAAGAGACATGAAGATGTGGCACCGAAGGACATGGTTAGCGGGCATGGTGGTGATGGGTTGATGGCTGGACTAAATGATCTTGGTGATCTTTTCCAGCCTTAGTGATTCTGTGGTTCTACGTACAAATGTGGAGGAGTCCCAGTGCGAACAATTCACCAGAAGCACACCGTGGTGCATGCACCTTCCAAATTTGTAGCAAACTCTACCCTGTGCACACTCAGAACAGTGCTAACGGGAGCACCTCGACACTTTCCCAGTGTTCAGTCTGGCGAACTGCTGCAAGAAGTTTGCTCTGCTTCCCTCGTTGACTTTCTTATTATGCCACAGCCAGAAATGTGCTCAGAAATGGACACTGCTGAGACATGGGTGCTGTGTATCTGCCTGAGTTCACAGAGCACCCATTGCTGTAGCCATGCTCCTTCTCCAGCAGGGAGCTGCTGTCTTGTAAGAGTCACAGCTCTCAGAAAGTTATCTCACATGAGGTGAGAAGTGCCTTTCTTACTGTCTACCACATCATCTGAACAATGTTATATTCATTTGTTTTGTCTTGCGTTTTTATTTTATGAGCTGCAACATTTCAGCATAACTTTTTTTTGCCAACTGTTGATAATCTTGTTTGTTTTTTTTTCCATCTAAATTAAGGCCCATGATGTCTAAAAGCAAAAAGAAATCACGTTATGATGTATATTACAGAAATGCTGATGATCGTCAGCTGCTCTTCTTGGAGCCAACAGACATGCAGGCCTTGTGAATAAGGCAGGCTTTTGTTCTTGGAAGAAACAAGAAATTCTGTCTTACCTATGTCTTATCACTTCAAAATCCTACTTTTGGGACAGACTCAGTAAGAAGTGTCTCATTCTTCTGCAACAAGCAGAAGCTAACTGTATCTCACCTCCCCCAAGCAAGAGTTCCTTAGGGTCACAACTCTACAACAGACCGTAAAATTTTCAGCAAACTTTCATGAGTCACAAACTCTATGGGGAAAGATTCATTCAGGCAGAGCTGGTAATTCTGCATATCCATTGGTGGCCCTCAGACCTGGTGCCTAGGAGAGGAGGCTGCAGCTCTGTGTCTGGGTGCAGGATGGGCAGGTACAGGCAGCAGGCATTGCTCTGCTCCCCTTCCTGGGGAAGCCACAGCATCCTGCTAGGCCCACAGGGTCTGGGAGGAACAAGAGTTAAAGTCATCTCTGCTCTCTGACTATCTCCTCTAACAAAGATGTGGCACCAACAGCACTGATGTGGACTTATCAGGGAGTATAGATTAATTATTATTTTTGCAACTTTCTTTTAATGAAGAGTTTAATTGGAGTGGTCTGGAATAAGCAACTCAGCATCTCTGCCACAGTCACATCATAAGGTCATTATGAAAATGAGCTCATAAGTTGGCCACACATGTTTGCCTTCAAGGAATAAATGCCCCCTAAATGCCATCTGTCACCAGAGCAAGTAGGTCTTAAGCTTCTGCTTAAGCTTCTGCTTAGTAACAGCTAGAGCAAAACACTAAAGAAAAAGCCCCCCAAAAAACTGAAGAAGGCCTCCAAGGGGGGACTAATACTGCAGGATGAGCTGCTTGGAACAGAGAGTGATGTCAGGAGAGGGAGAGGGCCATTTGAGACCATGTACAAGTGCAGACTCTCCATTCTTCTCCAATACCAAATAATACTAGAATAATTGTGTCGTAGTACAAAAGCAATACACACATGCCAGAAAAACAAGATCATGACCCCCAGTTATAGTTGCAGAGGAGACAATGCTTTTCTTAGAGTTCCGACACAATTAACCTTTAAGGTCCTAATAATCAGCTTCAAGTAATGTCACATTCCTCGTTTCCTTTCCTCTCCCAAGCCTTCACTGTATGCAAAGTATCATGATAGATAATTTTGTTGGTATGGATTTCTTGCCTTGTGCCTGTTTAGATACGTCTTCCACCGTTATCAAAGGGAAGCTCTCATCTCATCTGAAAAGACAGGTTTCCTTCAAACAGAAAGCCACATTCTCCAGAAAAGCTAATTCATGCATCATGGCTCTTGAATATATAGCCCAGCAATACACAAGTGCTGGAAGTGGGACGAAAGATCTCTGAGAGCACTTCTAATTGATTAATTCTGTGGGGTAGTGCAGTACAAATGATTGATTTTGGTTTACCAGGCCTCTCTCTGACCTTTCCAGAGACTGCTTATCTGTGCCTCAATAGACAAAATTGAGCACA
Organism: Odontophorus gujanensis; assembly: GCA_013399175.1. Classification (NCBI taxonomy): domain Eukaryota; kingdom Metazoa; phylum Chordata; class Aves; order Galliformes; family Odontophoridae; genus Odontophorus; species Odontophorus gujanensis. The sequence continues at coordinate 36,295 of VXAB01000459.1, forward strand.
AATGGCATTAGACAAAAGTATAACCACATTAGTTAAGCACAGTTTTGCCATCGCTGACTGCAACAGTTTAAAGATGCCACCGTTTAAAGATACAACACAGCCCTGCCGAAAATGACTTGGGTGTACTGGTGGATGGCTAGCTGGACATGAACCACCAATGTGCCCATGCAGCCCAGAAAGCCAACCATATTCTGGGCTGCGTCAAAAGAAGCGTGGCCTGCAGGTTGAGGGAGGTGAGCCTGCTCCTCTACTCTGTGCTGGTGAGGCCTCACCTGGAGTACTGTGTCCAGATGTGGAGTCCTCACAGGAGGGACACAGACCTGTTGGAGCTCATCCAGAGGAGGACCACAGAAATGATCCAAAGGATGGAATACCCCCCCTACAAAGACAGGCTGAGAGAACTGGGGCTGCTCAGCATGGAGAAGAGAAGGCCCTGAGAGCAGCCTTTCATTATCTAAAGGGGAACTGTAAGAAAGAAAAGGATGGACTCTTTAGCAGAGTCTGTTGTAATAGGACACAGGGAAATGGTTTCAAAGTAAAAGAGGAGAGATTTAGACTCAATTTAAAGAAAAACGTTTTTACAGTAAGAGTAGTGACACACTGGCACAGGTTGCCAAGAGAGGTGGTGGATGCCCCATCCCTGGAGACACTCAAGGTCCCTCCTCACTGCAGGGGAGTTGGACTGAATGACCTTTAATGGACTCTTCTGACTCAAATGATTCTATGATTCTATGCTCACCTTAAGTACCTTCAGCTGGTAGTTGCAACATCAAGAAGATACTGTTTTCCATTTCCTTCTGAAAAACTTAATGAAGTGCTCTGGTGCTTCTGAAGAACATCTGGGTGTATTACAAAGACCCAATATTCACGTGTAGGTAAAATATTAATTGCGTATATTTCAAGCCATACTGGATTTATCCAGCATTCTCGCACTACGAAAGCAGAGGAAATGTAAGCAATTACAGGCAAACTGAATCACTCCATCTATATTCCTCTTAGAAGTTTTTTTCTGTTTCAAAGTGATGTGACAGTTTTGGGTTACACTTCAGGAGCTCAGTGCAGGCTCCTGGCTTTGTACTGCCGCTCCAAACACGCAGCAATTCAATTATGCACCCTCCCACCCCTTCCCCAAAACTAAACCCTCTCAGGTGTATTTAAAACTCTCTTCAGCACAGGTTTTAAATAGAAAGGATAAGTAGGGTAAAGCTGGTTGCAGGAGCTACTTTATCTTCCATTTTTCTCCCTCACACTGATTCCCCTGACCTGGCCGGCTCTCAGGTCCCTGGCATTTTTCTCCTGTTATCACTACGTGCTCTACAAATGACCAGAGGTGGGAAATGGAGACAAGTCTGAGTCGAGGAGCTCTCCGCCCCAGCTACGGGTACATCTACTGCAGTGCTGCATGTGGTGACTGCAACAGCTATTGCCTCAATACAAGGGCTCCATCTCAGATGTCATACTAAATGAAAGGGACAGTATTGCCGAAGTACAGTTGTTTCAAAGTGTTTTAAGGCTTTACATTACTCCTGCTAGGCAGTTTTGCAGATTAGGTGACAGGCTTATTGGTATTCTTTTACCACACACTGTTTCCTTAATACTTTGAATATGTTCACCTTTTTTCAGCACTTGTACTAGTTGCCGAAAATCTGGATTTTGTTTTCTGAAAGGCTGGTTTGCACCTCAAGTATTTATCCCAGCAGCTTTACTCCTATCAGAGCAAGCGGTGTAAAGTTTTTGAAAGTGGAAAGTTTTGTTTTTCACAAACACGAAGCACTTTCTGGTCGGTATTCTGGAGAGCACCTGATACGAATGTTAGAAGTGAGAGCTGACTTCAAATAGTTTGTCAACTCGTAGTAAAATGAGAAGTACTTTTCAGTCTGAATATTGCAATCATAATATTTCACTAGAAGGCTGTATTCCTCCCAGAACTGCTGTGATGCATGCAGACATTCGTTATGCCTGTCCATCACTCAGAAAGCAGCTGCTTTCCATTATTTAATGCAGATGCTATACAAATAGTTCTGCAGTATTTCTCCTTGGGAGGAACACCGTGTTCCTGCTGAGCTGCCTGAGCTCAGCTGTGGGCCACTGCAGCCCATGCTGTCTTCTGAATGTGACTTGCAAAGAGGACTTCAGGATTCTGTCACTTCAATGGGAAGCTGCCACCAGCACTCGAAAGCTCTGACAAATGCAACCTCTGCCTATGGGACAGGACTGTAATCTGCAAGAGACTACAGTTCATTTATTCATAAACACCATGACTTAGAGTCCCTGCCAATGGCATATGTGTTCTACTTGGGTTTAAGATATCTTCTGCTGAGGTCTGTTTTGCTCTTTTAAGAGATGCTCCATGCTGCATCTGGACTTCCCAAGCCTCATACACAAGTTAGTACCCACTCCATGCCTGGCAACTGTACTACTGCTTTTAAGCAGTAGTGTGTTTTGCATTTCTTTAACCCTACTCAGGCATAATCTGTTGTTCCTTTTCATCACTTTCTCTTTGCTTTCCAGCTTAGTTTTCCAGCATGTCACTCCTTACTCAGATCAAAAGAATTAACAGAGCTAAAAAGCTTACATAAGCCATTCATTCTGCTTGGTGCAGGTTGCAATGCCTGTGCTGTGGACGCTGAAAGCACTCTGTAAATGACCAGCTCTGGACCAGCTCATTACTTTTTTAGCTGACTTTGAATCCCCTACCTATTTAGATAAAGGTTGGGGCTTAAATCCTCTTTAGCAGATCACTATGAGTGAGCTTTATCTTGACTAATTTTATCCATCTTAGGGTTTTGGGATCAGCCCAAGCCCTCACTGATCTCAAGGAGCAGAGTGGAGGAACCTGGGATCTTCAGTCATTCTCAAATATAGAGGATGAGTTGTTTCATTGTCTATGAAGCAATTTCATTTCCTAAGGAGCATAAGTGACCAGCATTAAGTGGATACTCAGCAATTAGGAAAGTGAAGCAAACCCTACAAGCCTTTGCACATTGCCTTCTGACTGCTGTAGCAGGCCACAGCTGCAGTGTGCCTGAGTATCACTTGGGCAGGTCTGACAGAAAGTAGTGATATAACATAAACTGTCTAGATTGCTCCACTCCCTTTGTCTTCAGAGGAGGACCTCAGAGGCCACATTATGCTCAGAGCCACATAGAAGGTGTGATGAGGCAGTCCCCTTCTTACCCACATAACTCACAGAGTATATGCTTCTCACAGCATGCTGCAAATGGGAATTAAGAGAGATTTACTCTCAGCCCATTGTGGGATTTAATTCACTAGGATTTTAAGTAAGCAATTACCAACACTATTTATCCCACAGCATTAGGTAGCATGCCCTGAAGGTGTTTTTGGGTAATCCAAATGTTCAGCAGAATGTTGATGTCCTCTGTTATGAACAAAATAGTTTTAATGTCCCACCACTCCTCCCCGACAAGAAAACAACAACAACAACAACTGTAAAGGAAATATTTGGCTGTAACAGAACGGTGTTATTTTTTTGCACTGTGTCTAGTTTTCTTAAGTATTAGAACATAACATAGCATAACATAACAGAATAGAACCAAATAGAAATATCAAATGGTCTGAACAAGAAGGCCCCTGACAGCCCACGCAGCCCTATCCTGTGCCTTGGGTAGGGCTGCCCCCAGCAGCTCAGCTGCCCAGGGCCCCATCCAACCTGGCCTTGCGCGCCTGCAGGGATGGGGCACCACAGCTTCTCTGGGCAGCTGTGCCAGTGCCTCACCGCCCTCTGAGTGAAAAATTTCTACTGTTTCCACCTGGGATCGAACCAGGGACCTTTTGCGTGTGAGGCAAACGTGATAACCGCTACACTATGGAAACCTGGTACATGCTCACTTTGGGCTCCATTGGCTTCAGAGTGGCACAGATATGAAGAAGTGGTGTAACTGTGCACAGCTTGGATGGTATGGGAACAAGGCAAAGACACCCTGCAGCAGCAGTTGCAGCAGTTTTCATGGTGTCTCTTACATTTGACTAAATGTCAGACATGACGGAATGGCTCTGAGTAGAGTAGAGTAGAGCAGAGTAGAGTAGACTAAAATAGGACAGAATAGGATAGGATAGGATAGAATAGAATAGTTCATTTAGAACCTTCTTACAAAGATCATGATGTCCCACAGCCCCATCATGTCAGGGTTCACCAAAAGTTAAAGGACAGTAATGAGGGCATTGTCCAAATGCCTCTTGAGCACTGACAGACACGGGGCATCAACCAGCTCACTAGAAAACTTATTCCAGTGTTTGACCTCTCTTATGGTGAAGAAATTCTTCCTAAGATCCAGCTATTCCACCATCACTAAGTATTGCAGAGAATGAGACCACCATTGCTCTGTGCATAAATTTTCATACTGGCTGAGAATTCACCTGAGAATTGCTGAAGCTTTGTTTTATCCAAAAGGGTGAGGTAGAGGAGGGCTTATATGTAGTCTTTAATGATAAAACAGATCATAATCCCCCAAAGGAGGAAGGGAAAACAAGACCAAAATAACTGTTCCTACTCATTTAAGTTGCAAAATTTTGTCTGGCTTGTACAGGTAATTGCAATTGTCACTTGTTTCTTAGCACATGCTAATCGTTACATATATGAAGGTATCTTATATATCTTATACATTTTCTTAGCCATGTGTGCTGCCAGGGGGCTGCTGCAAACTCACCATTATGCTGTCAAGAGTCTCTGACTGCAATGAGCGATGACAAGATGATTTCAGCTTATCTGAAACACACCTTGGACCACTGAGTGATGGTGGAGGGGGGGGTGATATTAAAAAAAAAATAGAACAGAACAAAACATGGAAGGATTCTTAGGGCTGCATTCAAAGACTTAGTGCTGTGAAATTCTTAGCATGTTAATTTGTATTCAAAAGGTACCTGGCAACCCCTTGTGATTTTCCTGTTAGTGGAGAACTGAGCGTAAGCGTCACATGAGTACCACTAACAAAGGCTCGGTGGGAAGAGGTTTTGCACCACGGTGGCTCAGCATTAGTCATACTTGCATATTCTTCCTTCCACACATTAAAAGTCTGCAAAGACAAAGAACTGTGCCCTTGACATTTCTGAAATCCATCAATTTCTGTTGGTCCTGAATGGACCCCTTGAAGTGGAAACGCTTTTTGCCCACACAAGTATCACAGCACTGCACGGAGCATCCCGCCAGCAGATGTGTTACACTGTGCTTTCCAATGAGCATTCTCCTGAGGTAACTGGCAAAATATAGTTCTTGCATCCAATATTGCTTAAAGCTTACTTATCTACAGGAAAGCAATCTCCTTCTCCTTTTCCAAAGGAAAAACACCATTTATAGTCACATTATTGCCATGAATGAGGAGCACCAACAATATACTTTCTTTTTATTGCCATTTAAGGGTAGTTTAAAGCAAGACTTGTCTATTAACCTATAGAAGGTTATTTCCATTTATGAGTATGGACGGTATATATGCACCACCTTCCCTTACAACAGTAACATATATAACTTTATTGTTTTTCTTCCTATGGACAATATATGCCATGAAGTATGGTAGGTTTTAATACTGTGTTTGGCTATGAGAGATTATGTACAATTATGCTGTTGCCATTTTTCTTTTCCAGATGACATTTTTGCTCCTTGTTTCTTGCTTTCCTCTGAATTTTTGTGGCAACCGATTGTTGGTTTGTTTGGTTGGTTGAGTTTCTTGTGTGTTTGGTTTTTTTTTCCTACTTGGAGGCAAGTCAAGCTACAGTGCATACATTTTTCTGTATAATTTTCACAGCTAGTTTGGAGCAGAAATAAGAAAGGGCTGTTTATAAAATGATTCTGGTAAACCTTTCTGGTGAGGAGAAGTGCGTAACAATGAATACTTAACGAGATTTTACTAAAGTGTGTCATCAGCTCTTTTCCCTATGGTCACAGGCTGCATTCGCACCAGTACATAGGTGATTAGGCCCACTCTTGATGTGCAAAAGCACATGGTTGGACACCTGGTATGCAGCAATGTCCTAAGATGGGTATGCAGCGATGCCAAGTGCTGGACCCAGCTTGCCATTAGAATGGCAAGGTAGAAAAAGCCATTCAACAACTTAACAGTCCCACTGCCAGCAGAAATTTCCAGTTCCTGCACCAAGGAAGAACAGTCAGCATCCTCCATATGAAGCCTTACCTTTTTTTGTGCAATCAACATCTGCTAAAGTTCAGGAAAAAACGCAAATAAACAAACCCACCCCCCAGGGCTTTAACATGTTTTGGTGACCAGAAGCCAAGTACATTTTGGGGATCAGCAGCAAACAGCTGTTTTTCAGACTCTTCCCCACGCAGCTTTAAGATTTCTTGCACTCCTGCAGTTATTATTAGGGCGAATCAGTCTCAGTTTCTAACACTGACAAAGCAGGGCTTTTTAGACTGCTTTCCTAAGGAAACATTGCACATGTGATGGCACTCCGGCTCATCTTTCCATCAATACATGGAACTGGCCAGCTTCAATCAAAGCAGCAAGCCATCAGCTTTGACACCCCTAAATTCCTGCAGTACTCTGAATCACGCATGTCTGGGCATAAGAAAATGAAATAAAAAGCAGTACAGCCTGTACGAGTCCCCACAGAGCCCACAGAGAGGTGAGGGTATGGATGTCCCCCTCCAGGAAAGCTTTTTGAGAGATTCCATCTCCTTGGACACTGATGTGTCCAGCAGGAAGGCAGATGCCATTAGTTCCATTATCAGTTTTTACAGCGCTATCATGAATTTAAGCTTTCTTTCCAGTTTCTCCCACATCTATGGTGTTAGCCCTTGCTGTGAAGTGAAAACCAAGAGTAAGTTTTGTGAATGTCAAGATTCTCTCAGAGGGCTTTTCTGGCACAGGCTGCAGTTGTTTTCTCTTGGCTGGAGGGAACAGCCAGATCCACCAGGACTGTGAGGAAAGCTCTGCTCGCCGTTTGAAAATGTGTCTTTGTTCAAAGAGGCATTTCTGCCATGAGCACGTGTGCCTGCAGGCTGCAGGGAGCTTCCTTCAGGGAGTCAGCTGGAGAACAGGGCCATGGGGGCAGGCACAGAAGTACTGCAAAGCCTCCGTCTGTTCCACTGAATGGGTGCTTTAACAAGAAGGTACAGTGACAGCCTGTGCTCACAGAGACTTCAGAAACCAGCCTGCAGTACCCTAGCTTCCTTACTAGATCTTTTATTTTTTTTAATTCAAAAATTTACCTGTATAAGCAGCAGAGTAGCACATCCCCTCTAACAGCAGCAGCCCAGAGGCAGTGTTCAGCAGAAGACATCTAGGAAGAACAAGCTGAACCTGGACATGAGGAGCTTGTGAGGAGCAAACACTCATGACAGGCCTCAGCATCAGCCATGTCAGCTCACACAGAGCTGTGCTCCTTCACTGGTGCAGGCTAAAACACTCAAAAATGCTACGAGTTATAGCAATGAAGCCACCATTCTTCAAATTGATTAATATTTTTCGGTCATTAAAGTATATAAATATATCTGTTCATCTCTTTTTTTCTTCCCGTTTAGCACTGCAATGCAACCAAAACCAGAAGCAAGAGAAAAAAGAGGGGCTCTGAGCGATGTGCAAAATTAGCACCATTGTCAACCAAAGAAACCTCCTTCAATTATTCAGTGTCTGCTGCTCTTGAATTTCTCATTCTTACAGCTTGAGCTAAGACGTGCTACACACATTTAGCAGCAGTTCTTGTTAACTCAGAGTAAGGTACGTATGTATTCATAGGACAATTAATGTTTAAAGATTAATTTCACGGTAAGATATTTCCATATACATTTCCAAACCATCTGCCAAATACATATTTGTCAAGTATAGGGAATTAAATTGGAAAAGGTAAATATAATCCTAAGGAGACATGAAGCAGAACTGCTTCTTTTTCCTACTTCATTAACAATGAGAAAATAAATCATTAAGCTCTGGCACACCAAATTATGTGCAAAGCAGCAAGCATTGAAAATCAGCGAGCAACTGAGCATAGACAACCAGCAACTAGGAAAACCAGACATTCTGGCATTTACCATCAATATTTTGAATCTGAAAGACAAACTGGATCTGAGTTCATGGCAAAACAATGTTTAAGAAGTTAGTGTGACAGTTTGGTGTCTGTGCTGCAGTGTTAAGAGTCCGAAAGATTCAAACTCATCTCATTGAAAGGTAATATAACTGAAGAAAAGATAGACTAAAGAAAGATAGTAAATGAACTAGGATAGGGAAATGACATGAACTCTAGGCAAAGCTATTGACAGGTAGCATACTCATTTTATCATGTTTATCCTTTTGCAGAATGGCATCCTCTTTCAAATCCCTTTTACAGTTTAACAGGAGAGCGGATGCTTCACACTACCAGCCAGCATTCCCCATTCACCTGGTCTGCTGTGCTCATAGAACTATGGAATATACTGAGTTAGAAGGAACCCATGAGGATCAATGAGTCCAACTCCTGGCTCCACACATCACCCAAAACTCAAACGCTACATCTGAGGGAGGTGTCCAGACACTCCTTGAATTCTGGCACTGGGGGCCATGCCCACTGCTCTGAGCATCCTGTTCCATGCCCACAGCCCTCTGGTGCAGAGCTGTCCCTAACCCCCAGCTGCCCCTCCCCTGACACAGCTCCATGCCGTTCCCTCGGGCCCTGTCGCTGTCACACAGAGCAGGGCTCTGTTCCCTCTGCTCCCTGTGAGAGCTGCAGCCACCATCAGGCCTCCCCTCAGCTCCTCTGCTCTGGGCTCAGCCAACCTAGGGACCTCAGCTGCTTCTCATACATCTTGCCCTTCGGACTCTTCACCATCTTTAAGAGTGACCAGACACTACAGTTGCCTAAACCAAAGAAATCCTCTTTGTTTTCCCAGTTTGTCAGGGCTGCACTGCCCTTACTGAGCCTCTGCAGAACCACAGGCAGCGTTTCCCTCCAGCACAGCAGCCATCACAGCCCATAAGATCCACTATGGCAGGAACGCGACATACCTCCAGTAAACCTGTGATGAAGTGACAAATAACACACTGCAGCAACTCCCAGGAAAGCTATACGTAAATTATCTCAGCAATGTGCACAGCTTCTACCAGTTGAAGAAGAGGGGAGGCTCAGGATGTTATCTCTACTGCCTCACAAACCGCAGGATCAGTTGTGTTCTGTTCAACCAAATGCTTTTGATTCATGCAGCTGATCAAAAGAAGATGGTGGTGAGGGTACTTCCTGCCACCTCCACATACTGTCTCCCCTTAAAAAGGCAAGGAAGCACCTTTCCATTTGGAAGAGATGCTTCCAAGCCATCCTCCTCCGAAGAAGGTCCATCAGGTGGAGAAGGGAAAGCTGCGCGGGGGATCAGACGCCATACTTACTGCAGAACCGCCGCCGCCCAGCCCTGCGTCGCCACAGCCGCGTGCGCACCCACTGCAGGCAGGGGGCCAGCTCCATGGCCGCGGGTGCTACCCGTGCCCGGGGCCACCTGGGACTCTGAGTTACGAGCCAGGCAGACCGGCGGCAGCCCCAGGAAAAGCTCCAGGCATCTGGAAGGATGCGGCGGGGGGCCACCAAGGCCCTGCTGTCCCGGTGTCGCCACGCCATATTTTATGCATGAAGGTGATGGGGCGTAATTTCATCCCGGTTCTCTGCGCCCAGTGTGTACGTGAGCTCCTGCGACGACGCGGAGGAGACAGAGCATCAGCCTGCGCCTCAGGCCCCTGAGGAGCCACGTGGGGAAGGAGCCCATTGGAGAAGCAGAGCCTTTTGGAGCCACTTGGATCTAGTTTATCCGAACCCAAGAGAGTAGATTGTCATACAGAAAGCGTGGTCTATGCTTGAGGCCTCACTATTGTACATCCCTGGCAGCGTGTGGGAGTAAGAATGATACATAACGTGTGTGTGCTGGTACTAGACTTATACAAGTGGTCTGCTTTTATGATTTATATTCTAGTTTTATTTTTGACTTTACAGTAAGCCCCAGAGTGCTACCAATAGCCCCATCATTGCTGTGCAAGGCTCTTGTCTGTACCATGATGAAGTAATTTCACAGAATCACAGAATTGTAGGGGTTAGAAGGGACCTCTAGAGATCATGGAGTCCAACCCCTGCCAAAGCAGCTCCCTAACCCAGGTTGCACAGGTAGGCGTCCAGGTGGGTCTTGAACATCTCCAGAGAAGGAGACTCCACCACCTCTCTGTGCAGCCTGTGCCAGTGCTCCGTCACAGCACTGTGAAGAAGTTCCCACACACATTTGTGAGGAACTTCCTATGCATCAGTTTGTGGACCTCTCCCCTTGTCCTATCACCACACACTGCTGAGATGAGTTTGGCCTTGTCCCTTGGCCTCCTGTACCTTGGATACTTACAGACATCGATTGGATAGTTTCAGATTTCTGTGCCAGTGCGTTTACAACTTCCTGATCTATAAGATTTGCTTCCACAAATATGCGTGTTGTTTGTGTTTGTTCCATAAATGTTTCCTAGATCACAGGAAAGAGGTTAACATTCATGTACACTGGCACGTCCCTCATCAGGTGAGAGCAAAGCTAGGAAGTGGAGCTAGAGTTCACGAGCTGTGCTGCAGACCCATAGGTGATTTTCTCCCTGTAGGACCCCTGGAGGCTCTCTTTATCAAGGGTCCTGCTGTGAGACCACTGAACAGTGGCCAGGAGAGTTGCCAGATATGTCAAAAGTACCCAGCATAACTGGAGAGATGACAGGTTGGGTTTTGGATTTTATCACTATCTGAATCTCATTATAAGGTCACTCAAAGGCCATGGATGACCTTTTGGTCTGACATAATCAGGTAAATCTTGTACTCTCATTGTAATGATAGACAATAGCTAGCAGATGCATTTGATCTTAATTTTAAAGTTCATTTGATTCATCCCGGCTTAGGCTAATATTGCTATTTTGAATCCCTTATTGTGAATCTGAAAACCTCAGTGATATTTACACTTGAAGTTTTCATTAAAGACCGCGTGTAGTTCATTCCCACTAGGAATTCACACAGGATTCAGAGTGACAGCCCTGAACAGTCTGGAAATTAAAAGAAATAAACCCAAATCACTGTCAAAGGGAGCTATTGCATTCCACGGTCCTCCATTTAATGTTGTCAGACATCAGTCACATCAGATTATTCATTCAGAATTTATCAGAAATGAAAGTAATATGTGATGTAGAAACAATTCCGGAACTGTGAAGAATTTAAGTTTCGATTTATTGTGCAGTAACTTCATTTGGAAGCCAGAGTGAATAGTTATGTGGTGTGGTGGACAGCACTGCTGGGATCACAAGGAGCAACAAATCTAGGTTACTATCTCCATCATCAAGTTTCTAGTGTTTGAATAGGCACCAGCATCTATTTCTGCTCCTGTCAAGTAGGGCTCATTGTATTATGTCTTGTCTCTGCTGAAATTGTTTTGGTACCAAACTAGAAGGGGTTCCTGGGTCACCACATCCACCCACTAGCTGTCTTAGGCAATCCTAGAATGTATCCAGCCTTAAATGCACCACGTATCAAAATTAGGCTTCCTGTCCATCCTTTACTTGAGGAATAAGGAAATCCTCATCGAGGGGACTTTTAAGTGGTGAAGAATGACTTTTTGATTGGAATGCAGCACAGCTGTGATCTCAGTTTCATGAGTTACTTGCAGTGATTCTGATGCACCTAATTTACAGTAATAAATTAGCTGTAACAGCAGGTAAGTGTGGGCTGGAGGTAGAAATTATATCTGAAGCAAGAGAGGTGTGACAGCTCTGGTACACTTTATGCTTAAATAGTGCTTATAATTGTCTTTTTATGGTCACACAGGCTAATAAATAAGAACAATGTAAGAGACTAGTTATGTAGCATTACATTTTGCTAGTTTTAGGGAAATATGTTGCAATGACAAGTGTATTTGTGCTGACCATAGCTTGTTTTCTTGTTGCTTGTCCTGCTCCTTTTTGTTCTTTTACTTTTTTTTTCAATCACAAACTCATCTAACCTTAAATCAAGGTATTTGCAGTTACGTTTTTATATTTGAGCAGCCAGAAGTCAGCGTTTTTACACTTGCTTGGTTCCACTTCATTACTTTTTCCTCATAACATTTGGGTAATTTGCATGCCGTCGTGTGGCATCAAAGTGTAAAAGAGAGAATCAGAGAAGTTTAACTGTAAAAGTCGTTTTCTTCCCCCTCAACACATTCAGTTTTCCTCCAACCCATTTTTTTTTTTGTAACCAAAGTTGATGTCTCAAGGCAGGGCACCCAATACATGTCTTCCTACATCTTGAAAATCTCTGCAGAGTGAAAGAGACGTGCAATTACGCAGTAGAAATAGGAACTTCTGAGTCAGTTCTTACCCAGCTGTGGTGCTCCTTTAAGTCCAATCAGCAAGAAAAACTTTGTAGTACAAGGGGGTAATAGACTTGATTAAATGTAATCACTCGAGATGTTGTTGATTACTGACATCTCAGCACAATGTAAATTTCTGGTGGCTGCAATTCCTCCAGAGAGACCTCTTGCAAATGGCAGTAGCTGCACGTTTTTCCCCCAAGTCATGACAAGTATCTCTTCTAGCTTTTCCCCAACACTCTGTTGACAAGTAAATCCTGTTAATGAACCCTTTTCATCAGCAGATGGAGCCTGTTGTGCACCTAGATTTCCCCAGTTCTCTTAAAATCTCAGAGATACTGGTATTTCATTTCAAACAGTAATTTTTTAGGTCAGCAAACTGCAAGCCTGCTAAAATGGGCATCGCGTGTCAGAAGTGAGTTTTGATGGATAGTGGAATTCGACCTTGTTTAGCTCTTGAAAGCAGTTCATAAGGTATAGTGATGTTGTTGCATGTCAGGATACCCTGTGCTCTCAGGAATGTAGTAACGAGCGTTTCAAGAGAATTTCCACTTAAGCCACGCACCCTGTGCACTTCAGTGCAATGATGTAGTTAGTCAGTTGAATCACAAGGTAACATGGTTTATAAAATACTGTATAACGTACGGGGGGAAGGATGGGGGAGGCACCTTTAATGGTTCAAATAAACCAGATAGCTCAGCTCTCACAGCGTGGCGAAGTCCTGTGCTGTTCTTGTGCCACCTACTGCCCAGTTCCTTGCAACATTCAACTCATCATTTTCCTACAGTGGAACAACCTTTCCGTTTACTTTTAAATCCAAATATTCATTGCTGGATTTTCCCTAAGTAATTGATAGCTACTTAATAGAGTCAGTCTTCGTGTCGTGGTAATAAGCTTTAGAGCTGAACCACCCTACTCCGGGTGGATAAAACTCAGACTGGCACCTAGCCTAGTGCTGTGAGCTGTGCTGCCAGCTGGTGAAAACAGGCTAGAGAGTGGCACATGGACATAAGGAGCCAGGGACTGGGGGGAAGGGGATGTTACATGATTGTGTCATTGATATAGAATTTTTCCAGAATAACAGCATCGGTGGAGCGTACAGGTTGCAATAGTATCAAGTAGTCCTTACAGAGCTTCTCATAAGGAAGGTGATACAGGTTCAGTTGCTGCCCAGAGGCTGTGGAGTCTCCTCCTTGGGGATGTCCAGACCACCTGGCTGTGGGCCTGGGCACTCTGCTCTATGGTGGCCCTACTGGAGCTGTGCTGGGATCTGATGGGCCCAGAGGGTCCTGCCCACCTCAGCCTGTGAAAAGTGCATTTGATCACCTTTTGAGGCCCTAAAAGGTCACTTTGCTCTGCAGCCAAAGCAACCTTTGCCAGGCCAAGGCGTGATGCTGAGAAGTCATTACCTCCAGCTGTGTTTGCTGCCTCCTACTCACAATCTGCAGCTGCATGTATCAGTGGGGCCATGATCTCCCCGTGTACTTTTGAAAATATGTGCAAAACAAGATTTCTTCATTACTCAGTGCTCTGCCTCTTGCAACCCTTTATTCAGCAGAAAAGTAAAAATTAGGAAAATGGGATGACACACTTCTTCACTTTAAAGTACAGTGAAAATTTCATATACTCTTATAAAGAAATGATAAAAATCAAAAGAAAGTTAATAAATTTTCTTTTTGTGAACACCATCTTTTCTTTTGAATTATTTAAAGTTCAGGATTTGCTCTTAATTAATGTTCTTCTTGCATTTCTCTTCTTCATTTCTGGGAATTCTTAAGTCCCAACATGATTATCATGTGTTTATTAAATATTTTTATTAAAAAATTCCTGGAGGCTGGCAACTATTTGGATAATCTTATCAACAAACGAACTTGTCACATCACTTTACTGGAAAAAATCATTCATAAGTAACTTTATCTAATATCTTTTTTGTTATGTTCTCAGCAGACCCTCAGGTTCCCTCTCCAGATAGAACCCACACAAAACATCAAGTAGATGGCTTAGAAATAAGCAAACACTGCCCACCAGCACATGTAGATCTGAGTCAGAAACACTGCAGGGAAGCTTCTGAAAAAGAAGGGATTTCAGAATGTATTGCTGGGACAGTATAACAGTGGGAAAGATAACAGTCATAGCCCTTGACGTATTTTTCTTAGCATTTCTCCATCAGATATCAAAAATACAGCTGCACCACTTGTGGCTCAACAAATAAATATTGTACTTAAGGCACAGTTCTGTTGATTCCCTTATGTTCTTCTAAGCTTGCACTTCAACACTCACAGTCAAACAGGTGGTTCAGTAAAGCCAGTTCAATGAAGGCAAACTTTCAGGCTACCCAGGCTTCTCCAGGTGTAGGAGTTAAGCCACCTGTTAACATCTTTCAGGTGGTTAAAGCCAGGTTGAATGGAGTTGTCCTTCTGTTAGGGAGGAGATCTAAAATGGGAACTGCTGTGAACGCAGAGCGTATATGGAAGCTCCTAGAACAAATTTAGAACTGTTTTTTCTCTTAGAAAAGAGGCATCCAAGTGAAACATCAGAAAGGACACAGGATTTAAGTGAATTCTTTATTCAGAGGGCAGTGAACTAAGACAGCAGGGTGCCTTGTCCTTGAAGATGCTCAAGGCCAGGTTGAATGGGGCCCTGGGCAGCTGAGCTGGTGAGGGGCAGGCCTGCCCACGGCATGGGGTGGGGCTGCGTGGGCTGTGAGATCCCTTCCAGCCTGTTCTGTTCTTATCTGGTAAGAATACTTTATTATGATATTGTAGCTATGCTGTAATTAGGTAAGAAGTAGGTTTAAACATGGATCAAACTAAGCGTGTTTTTAAGCTATATTATTTCTCCCACTTGCTGAGCTGCTTTTTATCATAACCTTCAAAGCCTACTTCCATTGTTTATTTAAAGTATTGCTTCTGATAGCCCCTTAATAACCTCTTTATTAATTTCATCTCACTTTTTCTAGCCCCACCTCTACCCAGTATCTTTCTACTTTTTTTATTATTTCTTATTCTTTTTAATTGTATGCAGACAATGCCCATTACTATTATTTTATTATTCTATATATTCTTCTTTGAAATTAATTTTTGGTGACTGTAACAACAACAAAAAAAAAAAATCCAGCACCAAATACAGCACTCTAAGAGCTTCACAAGGACTATAAAGGCTGGGATGTTATTTCCTGTTGTACAGTTATGATTTTGCAAGGCCCTTCGTACATAGCCCTATATCAAAAGGGAAACTCATATCCTCTTTATCTTTCAGTCTTCGTAACTGGTTTTCTGTAAGATGTTTTTTAGGATTCAGATTTTATGTCTGTATGAAAGTGGTTTTTGTTATCCCTCAATAATTTTCATAAAAATTCACAGATCTGTATTACCTTATACCAGAAAAAGCAGCAGCAATAATAATAATATTTTAAAAGATGAGTTACAGCTCACGCTAACAGTTAGCTGAAAGATAACTGTTAGGTAACTGAAGGTATGGCTACACTCTTGGAATGGATACAAAAAAAGAAGCTACAGATACTGCTACTAATATTATATGGTCCTGCTGCAGTCATTTGGCTTCGTAATTTCTGGCTTTATAAAGCTGATAAAGACCTTAATGGTATGACTCAAAGTCAAAGAAGTGTAAAACTTTGTTCTATACCACTGTGTTTTGAGACAAAGTGTGCAAGAAATGTGGTAGGAGACGGGATCAAGTTACTCTATAGGCCACCATTAAGAATCCCTTTTATGGCTCAGATACTTGTACTCATTGACTGCCTTAGAAATGCGTGCCTGAGAAGACATTGTTGGGCATTGTTTCTCACCCTTTCTGAAACAAATAATTATTTTATGAAAAAGTCTTTCAGCCATACTCCAGGGACCTGCGGAAAGTCTAACCCTTGAATTCAGTGTGCTGCTGTGTAGATGTATCTGTTGTCATCCAGTAAATACAAAATAAATAAATAAATAGTCTGCAAAGTTATCTTTCAGAAATGCCTATTCTCAATCATACAGGCCATAAGTTCATTCACTCTCTTCAAAGATTCTGACCTTCAAAGGTGAAGTTTGAAAGTTATACCAAAAATACTTGTAATAGAAATGCAAAAGAAGGCATTCTGTGTTTCCACTGGAGCTGTGGCATTTGTACCGTGAGAGGCTGAGGCTGCAAAATGGAAATAAACTGAGTTAGGTTTGGGCTTCACTTCAAAGTGAATATCTTGATTGCGTCTAATTTAAAAGATTTCGATTTTGAAGTTTAGTTTGAAAACTTGCAAGGATTTCTGGGATAACCACAATTCAGAGAATTATAGGAAAAGGCAGGTTGAAAGGAACTTCTGAAGGTCATCTTGTCCACCCCATGCTTGAAGCACACTGAGCTTCAAAATCTAAGAGGGTCTCTAGCAAAGAGAAAATAAAGAGAACAACTTGCAGCATGAAAGTAGAACTGTTATTGCTGCTAGACCAGAAACGTGGTTGGTGTATACTAGTGGGACATGTGATGTCCAGGGGGACAAATTCTCCTGGACTGAAGAGCTATTAAATAGGTTTGGATGAGCCTGTTGTCTCTTAAGTTCATAATGGTTCTCACACAAGTGGTCTCATAGCCCATATAGCAATGGAGCTGGGAATATGTAACTAGCTTCAGTATGTTGCAGATGTTAAAGCCTCTGCCTGCTGTCACTATGAGCAAACAGCTGTTTGAGTCACTAGAATGGTTATCCATGTAGAAGAGAATGAACATTTTTCCAGGACTTTTTCAGCCATTGAAGAGATGACTATATACTTTGGAAGAAGCTGTGAGCTCTGCACAAGCAAAAACAATTGATCTTGGGTCAAATAATGGTCTTGTTGTCACCCTCTGAACTAAGGCAGGAAACCTCTCAAGAGCAGGAAGGTGCTTTGCTGTTTTTCCTTTCTGCCCACTGTTCCTGCAAAAAGCTTCTAGTCAAAATCTAAAGAAGGTAAACATATCTTCTCTGATCTCTCTATTTGAAATTCACCTTTCTTAGGCTAATGTACAAATTGTATTCATCTGACATCAGACAGACTGGGTAGATAAGCAGGAACGTCTGCTTTTCCTCCTTTGCTCTATTGTCTCTTCCTCTCAGCCCACACTCCTGCCTTTAATCTGTTTTGCCTAGCTGCCACTTCTTGTCTGCCACAAAGTGAGGTTGCAAGGAGGTGTCTAACTACCTTCTGAGTACTTTGTTGGTACAATCCCCAGCACGCTGTGTTCTTAGGAGTCAGTGTAATTTAAATGATAAAAAAATACACCTCCACATAGCAGGAAACACAAGGTTCAGTAAGAGATGTTTCAAGTCTGTTACATTTCATCTTGCTTGAACTAAGATGTCAGAGTCCTCTGAAGCAAAGTCTCCCAGTGAGATGACCACTGAGCTGTCCTCTTTCTGAAGGATGGTCTGTCTGAAGCTGGAATTTCTTCTCTGGATGCAGGAGGAGCAAATCCTTCAAATGTGTTTCTCTCTGTACGGAAGGAAGGAAATTGAGTTGGACGCAACCACACAAAAACACGAAGGAAGGACCACAAACCCAAATTGAGGCTGATACTTCAGTGGTTTTCTGAAGAGCAAGTAAGCGTTACTTGAAAACTTTGTCCTACTGGGATGGCTAGATGACTCAAAATAGAATAGGACCATTTTCTTTTACCTCTTTCTGACCACAAGGTGTCAATCCTCACTCACAAGAAGAACTAAGGTCTGGTACATTTTTCTCCAGCTGAACTGTAGCAGCATGTGTAACTCTTCCAAGAACAGTGGTAGTTGGGGAAATAGGTAATGAGAAACTAATAAATGCAAAGGATAAGTACAGACCTCATGTGCAAAAATCTTCTTCCTTCACCTTGTAAGGACATCAGACAAGCTTTGTAGTGTTAGGTATGCAGCTGCTCCTACGTAACTAATAAATCAGTTAAATCAAATCTCAGTTCCATTGTTGTCTTACTGCAATTTTTCAGTTGATATGAAATGTTAAAAAGCTGTACTCTCTTCAGAATATTGTTTAACAAACGAGGAGAAGGGCAGCGAGAAAGGACTTTAGAGATGCATCCAGAAACTTTTAATGCTTATGAGTCACAGAACAGTGAGGAAAACAAAGTAAAGGGAAAGCAAGGTCTACAAAAACTTGATGCCTTTTAAATGTCAGATAGGCAGATTTTCAGCAGGGCTTCATTAATGAAATACCATTTTGCCAACTGATGCTGTGTAAGCAGTTTTATCTTCAGAAAAAATCCTGATGGAGTACTGATAGTCCAGCTGAAGTATATCAGAGATATTTTTCCCTTCTGCCATAAACAATGAACACTGAATTCCCTCCAGGTTCATTCAGTGAACATCATTTCCTCTGCATCCAAGTGCTCACCCTGAGTACTGGCGTGGGAGGATAGTGCTGATCTGCCCCAATGGAAAAATTCATATTAGGCAGTGTGTGTAATTTAGTGGTATTTTGAACTGCCTGTTTCAGTTCTGCTGCTTTTTTTTTTTTTTTTTGCATTGTGAGCAAGTGTGTTATTTGACTGTTAGTACTGTCTGAATATGCATGAATTTACCCTCTACTGTGTCATGTTCCTTTTTGAGGAATAATAAGGTATTTTTTTTCTCTTTAAGAATTCTTGCCTGGGTTGGGAAAAAGGAAAGAAAGCTTTCTCTGTCTAATCCACAGCAAGACAATTTCTCTGCATACCTGTACTCCAGATAGAGATAGCAACAGGTAAAGAGGAAATGGGTTTTAAACTAAAAGAGGGGAGATTTAGGTGAAACGTTGGGAAGAAATTCTTTACTCAAAGGAAAGTGAAGTGTTGGCATGGGCTGCCTGGAGGGGCAGTAGATGCCTCATCCTGGAGGCATTTGAAGTCAGAATGGACAAGTCCCTGGGCAGCCTGAGCTGGGGGGTGACAGCCCTGCTTGTGGCACAAACTAGATTATCTTTGAGATCCCTTCCAACCTAAGCCATTCTATGAAAGCTGAAAGAGTGAAGACAGCATCATTTCATAGAATCACAGGATGGTTTGGTTTGGATGAGACCTTACAGACCATCCAGTTCCAGCTCCCCTGTCATGGGCAGAGACACCTTCCCCCTGGATGAAGTTGATCAGATATGCTTTGATATGAACTTCAAGATGTTTAGGGCTCTTTGTACCATACCATCATCTATAGCAGGTAAACAAGTCACTTTTATTAAAAAAAACAGTGTTGCCATGTATTAAGATTACTCACCCAGGTAGCTGTCTCCTGGCATTAATCATTTAGTCCTTAGTGATTCCTATGCCTGTTGGCACTGCCCCCTAGCATTCATGGCCATCAGATCTGCCAGCTTCAATGCAATACATTCCCTTGTGTGACAATGCTAGAGCTATCAGGGTCAGCAGGCTGCTACTGAGAGCACCAGCTGATGGACGTGCAACTCTGCAGGCACAGCCAGGATGCAGAGCTTGCCTGCCAGACCCTCTATTACCAACAATGATGCATATGATGGAAGAAATCCAGCTTAACTGCTGGAGATTTGGCTGAGGTGGCAGCTTGTGAAAACACTTTCTCCTTCAAATGCAGCTTGTTTCATGTGGAAGTCATCACTAGATACTAAAGACGGTGCAAATGCTATGAAGTGTCTCTGAGGAGGGTAGAGCTGCGCTTCAGCAAGGAAAGCAGTAGAAGTTAGATGGCTCTTCTAACACAGTGAGGAAAAAACAAAGATAATGCCCTTGGTAAAGAATGTTCCTAAACTGAAAGAACTAAGGAGCTGCTGGGTGCAAATGTTATGGTGAACACAAAGGATTTCACCAGGCAACTTCCACACCCTGCCATTTCCCTCTGCCCCTATCTGACCACAGCATCTGCACTCAGAGAGCTGAGGCTCTCCTGCTGCCTCACAGCTCAGCAGCACTGGCACATACTGAATGCATTGCATGAAATGATCTGGCACACGCTGCATTAAATGCTCTGGCATGTGTTGCCCCTCCCCAGGCTAACCCATGTGCGTTGCTTGCTAGCGCCTGGGCTGTTTCTCCTTCTGTGCATGGCAAGAAAGTCTGGCACATTTTCCCTGATGCAGAGGCGAGGGTTCTGTGGCTGAACATCCTTGTTTTGGAAATACTGCCTCACAGGGGCCTAATTCCTTTGCTGAGAAAGGAAATGAGTCGGTCGGGTGTGTGCAACTGGGAAGAGTGAGGAGAAGTGAAGCCTTTGTGTTTGCAGCAGTTTTTGCCTTCTTTTTGTTGAATCTGGGCTAAATAAATAAACCAGGCCAGGAGAGACCTGGGACAAAATCTGAAGAATGCTTTTATGCACAGGTAAAGCATAAATAAGCTCTGCCAAAGGCCTAATTGTACCTGCGTTCACACCAAGATGCTGACAACACGCATTTTTGCTGCTTATTAAAGAACATTAATTTCAGATGCCATCTGATGCTAAACTGAAAATAGCTACAGCTACTCCCAGAGCAGCAGCAGTAAAATAAGGGCTTATGGAGCTGCTAGCATGCTGGGGAGCATGCCGGCAGCACTGCCCTCAGACAGGGCTGCACAGCAGCCAGCCTACTTTGTGCCAAGCTGCTGCTGCTCTGCCAGGAGGAGGGGATGCCCAGAGAACTCTCCTGGGTCAGGAGGAAGCTGCGTGTGCAACAATGGCTGCTCTGTTTGCAGCTGTGGTAGAAAAACAATGTATATCTCGAATATTTTTTAAGATATGTTTTTTTTTCCGATGTCCAAGCTGTCTGCAATAAGCAGCCCATTCTTTTCCCAAGGAAACAGGTATCTATTCTGCAAATCCTACCCTTCGGGCATCCTGCTACCACTGCTGCAGAGCCCAGCAGCCCTGCTGTTGGTTTCTCTGCCAGGACACCAACTGTGCTGAGCTGGATGCTGAATTAGCGCCTCAACTTTAATTTTCAGCCAGAACCACCGTTTGCTACCTCTTCTTCCTTCCAGCCCTACATACAAATGTTGCAGTACAGAGATTGTATTGTAGACTTACTTCAGGCTATTTTTAACAAGGTTATTTCCAGCTGTCATTCTCCAGATTTTGTTTTTGAGTTGTTGCGGTCTTCACCCTTTACATTTAAATGTGCTGCAGTTGAAGGAGCAGTAGGTAAAATCCAAACCCATCTGTCTGCTTACAGCATGCAGAGCAGCTTTGAATGGAACCGGCCAGCCACTGTGGCCCTGCATTTTCTATGGACCACCAGTCTGCCACATAGGCTTATTTGCCGTGGCATTTGTGATTTGCATGTACACCCATCAGAAGCACAGCTGGCACAAACAACCCATTGGAAGTAGTCTGATAAAGGTTTCGGGCTTCTGTCTTGCTGAACGTAAATGAGTGTGTGTAACATTACCCCAGACGTCCTAGTGTGGAGTAACCTGGGGACAAGGGAACACAGCTCCCTACCCAGATAAGCTCTTCTGCTCAGAAAACTAAACAAAATTCTGCCTTGTATATATGAAGCCATTTCCATACATGTACATATAATTGAGGTATGCGATATGTTACAATTTTTTACTGAAGGTGTGATGGTGTAAATACCATGAGAAAGTGACAAAGGTGATAGTTAACTATTTTCATCAAGTACACACAGGCTTTGCCTTTGCTAGGAAGCTGCACAGATTTGGCTACTAACACATAAGACCAAATCTTTCTGCACGTCAAAGAAGCCTATAGCAACACGTACCTACTGGTTTTTTAAAAGGTAACAAAATTGTCTCAGGAATCTTTATGTGCACAAGAACTAAGATAGGATGAGAAGGAATGGCCTTAGGTTTCACCGAGGGAGGTTCAAATAAGGGATTAGGGAAAACTTCTAAGGAAGTATGGTGAAGCACTTGAGCAGGCTGCCCAGGGAGGTGTGGGAATCACTGTCACTGGAGAAGTTCAAGAAATTTGTGGATGTAGATTCATAGATTCATAGATACATTAGGTTGGAAAGGACCTACAAGATCATCTAGTACAACCATCATGTGGCACGTGGTTAGTGGGCAATATTGGTAGTAGGTGGACAGTTGGATTAGATGATCTTAGTGGTCTTTTCCAACCATTACGATTCTAGGAAATAAGCTTTCCTAGGAGCAGGCATAAAGAAATTAACTGTGCATGGGCAGTGGTAGACCACAGTTTCACCTAGCAATGGCGCTCTGCTGCCTGACCCATTCAGCAAATCCCTCCTTTGGCTTTGTGTTAACTGAGGTAACAGCCAAGGTATTTGACATCAGAGAGCAACGAAATCTTTCAAAGTGCAAAATCTAATGGCTTGTTACCAAACAAAAATTGGTTTTGACCTCTTGCTGGGGAATGTGGAGCTAATGCTTTCTATCAGCAGAGAGCTGTTAAAGCATTGAAAAGATGACGCTGATTCCTTGATGGTGCTGCAAATGAATTAGAATGAGGGAAGGAAAATTACCATCTTGCACTGAGCACCTCATAATTTTGCTATCAGCTGAAGAGCTAAGATTACTGCCAGCAGCAGATAATATATAGTGAAAGGAAACACCGAAAAAATCAAGTTGCAATAAATAAAATAAAATAAAATAAAATAAAATAAAATAAAATAAAATGAGCATTTGTGCAGCGAGGCAGCAAAGGAAGGAAGAAAGGATGATAAAAACCTGATCTAATGAGTACATTAATCACTTGTGGGTGGACTGAAGATTGCTAAACTCTACTGGACCCTTTCTGTAGGACTGAAGATGAAAAAAATTAAATCCAAAATCATCCTCAATACCACTTTGTTTTACTGCACATAATCATAATAAACTGATATATTTGTGTTTCGAGAGATTGTGTTAGAGAAAACGACAGACAAGGCTGGTGGCTCGGGAAAATGCTTCCAAAAATCTCTAATCAAATTCCTGAGTGGATTTTGAGTCCGCTGTGGGAGTAACCATCTCATAATTGTTTTCTGAGATCATTTGAACATTTGAACTCGATTAGAACTGGTGCTTATATGCTAAAAGCAAACTTTGAGCTGATTGTGAAATACACCATTCTTGCTGTGCTGGTTTATTATGCAAATCATCCAGAGGGGGAAAAGAAATGATACAGTTTGACCTGTGTCACTGGTGCAGAGTGAACTGTCAATGTTACAGTCAGATGTACAGTTCCGTATTTGCCACCTCTATGTCCTTGCCTAAATAAACCAGTCCTCCTGCTGCTCCCCTAGCTGGGAGGCATCTGTAACTGAGAGGAGAATGTGAGACAGCAATTAAAAACTGCAAATATTAATTCATAAATTTGTATTTGGCAAATCACTGCTTATTGTGTAGAGATGTATATGGATAATTCTTTTTTAATAACATTCCTTCATTACCTTCGTGATCTTTTCCAAAGTAGTTTGAGATGAGAAATGAAAGAGTAGAATAAGGTATTCACAACAAGATAAAAGATCAGCATCTGGAGCATCTACCCTCCTGAATATGATCTCAATACCACAGTACACCAACTTGTTGTTTACCTCTTTTCATCTGGTTTGCAGCTAAGCTCTGCGAAGTGTTGCAATGGCCTGGTCAAGGGCCTGTGATGTGTGGCAATAGGGCGCGCAGGAACATCTTAGGGTGTTTTTTCTGGTGGGGTTCCAGGGATCTGCAACTCAGGCTTTCCTTCTGCAACCTTGTCATATTTGTGGCTTATCTCAGGAATTTTACAAGTGTTTTTCATTCTGCTGTTCTCAGAGTGCTCCTTTGGCACTGCTGCCTTGATGCTGTTGCCTCTGCAGCAAAACATTCAGTGTTTCTATTGTCCTGCAGTAGTCCTCTTGCAGGGGAGGAAACACAGAGCAAGCCATGCTAACCCTATAAACTTGAAACAAACCATACCAGGAGCTGCACTCAGGCTCTGAAAAGCAAATGTCTGCACCAAAGAACTGTTCCCCATGGTCACTGCCATGTGCCACCTTGCAAACAGTTCTCTATCGTGGTGCATGGTTGAAGATGCTCCTTTGAGTGCACTCAGAAGATGCTTTGCTCACCCCTTTGGAGGCAGAAGGGACTCATTAACACAGGTGCAGCCCCTCCATTCTCCTCATTCTTGTTATTCAGGAACAGCACCAGGACATTCAATACAGCCTTTCTCTTCACATAGATGGCATGGCAGTGCTTCCACTGATATGACACTTCTTACTTGAATCTTGCCTTACTGGCTTCAAGATGTGAAAATGAGATCCTTCTAGAGGATCCTTGCCATTTCTGTAGTGTCCAGATTTGTCCTAGCTATTTTATAAAACAAAACAAGGAAAATCAGTCATCTTGTTATCTAGACAACTTATGACTGTTTTAGAAACATATAAAAGAACTAGCAAGCAGGGGAAGTAGCACGAGCAAGTAGCAAAAACACCCTATCTACATGTTCCTAATATAAAACAGTGATAGGAATTTACTGGCAAACTGAGATAGCCATTGCTGGGTCTGACCATAACAGGATGCTGACACAGGGCTGATAAACACTGTAAAGCTGAGCTCACTTTGAGGTACTTTTCACTGATGTAAATGCAAGTGTTCCTCTGTGTAGATTTGTCCCCACAGAAAGCCATTTACTCAGTCTTACTGAAAAAGTGACATTCAGCTATTAACTCCAGGCCCCATGTTCAGTTCCTAAAGGTGGCCAATGTATGGGGACTTCTGCTGTCACTGAACCAGATGCTGTGAGAGATTCTGGTTTGCTGAAGGGGGCAAGAAACTGTTCTTGCCATACCTCTTGGCCCTTCAAGGTGCAGCAGGGAAACTCAACAGCCTGCTGGACTCACTTTGTACATCAGTCAGCTGTTATGCCCTTCAGCAAATGATAGGAAAAGTTCACAATATCAGTAGAAGTTCATCAGGTTTTGCAAGATTGAGTGGAGAAAAGGGAATTCCCCAAAACAGATCTGAACGAAGCCTAACAATACACCAGTATGTGAAAAAGACCAGCACTTTGTTGGTCACTTTTCAGCCAGAGATCTGTAGGTGGTTTACCAACATAAATGGGAGAATGATCTCAGAATACATTTTGCAGGCTGCTCCACAAAGTAGAAATACCATACAAAACATTACTTTTGCAACTGATGTTGGAGTTCAGAGAACAACTTTTTGAAAGGAGGAAACTCTTGCAGTCATACCATGTAGCCATATCCCAGTCTTTCCCCAAATGTGTCTGAAACACAAAAGGTTGTTAGCTTGATATAACTAGAAAGCTTTTTGGTACTTTAAATTAACCTGTAACTACTGCAAATCTTCTGTTTATTAACCAAAATTCAACATTTTCTGCTCCCAGGACAATACAGTCCAAGATAACTATTCATCCACACTTCTCAGCCTCTCTTTCCTGTCCCCAGGGCTACTGGTTGTGAGAGGGAAGGTTATTTGTCTACTCACACAGGCTTAGCGTGCTGTTTTAAGGCTCTTGTTGACAACTTGCATGGTCAATGACATCTCCAGAATATACTGCTTAAAGTTAAAGAACGTATTTTTTGCAGCAGAGGTTTTTAGGTTGAATGAAAGATATTGGTAATGATAGAAAGGCTGTTAGTAGTTTCCGTGGGGGAAGGATTAAGAATAGCAAAGGCAGAGAACGAAGCTCAGACTTTTAAAAGGGAGAGAGAGAATCGTGTTCGGTTTGAAATTTAGGTCAGAACTACTCCAGATTTATTTTTGTACAGGTTCATTTTCACCTGCTTCCCTGGCCAGGAAGAAAAACTGCCTTCTCTTTCAGTTATTTTGGGCAACACAAATAATGTGTACGGAGCATGTTTCACCACCTCGATTCCAGGGGACAGTTAATCTCGCAGGGCTGATGGAAACCCAATCAAGGCGTGCTGTTTGATTAAGTTGGAGTCAACAACAAGAAAAAGGGACTTGCTGTGACGTGGAGAGTAATGAAAATCTGCACGGAGGAGAAATGGGATCACACAAAAATGGGGCACTTTGCTTTTGTGACAGATGAGCTGAAGAGCTGCAACACTCACAGACCCGTTTTAAGTGATTTTAAATGTTATACTGCCATTCAGTGTCTTGCTAATCATATTCCACATGTCAGTGGTAATGCTGGTACAGAACAGAAAAAGCTAGGATCCCAAATTAAGCTCTGTGTTTCAGAGTCATTTGCTTTTGCTCTCCACTTCCACATCTGAAGTCATAGAAATTGTAACAGTTTCTAACAAAATGTGATGGGATATTCAAAGATTGTGCTTTCACGTGAGAGCTAAGTAGCAGAAGCAGATGAGCTCTTAAGAAACAATGATCCCGGTTTTATGCAAATATGTCTGCTAAAAGCAAATGAGGGAAGGGGAATATGGAAATAGATGATAATAATAATACAGTAGAGTAACCAGAATTATTCTGAATACATTTCTTCTATTAAGATTTTCATGAGGCATCAGCTGCTCTTTGTAATTCTTTTCTTAACATTACCATCAAAGTACGCCTTACCAAAATACGCATCTTTGCTGCTGCATTTATAGTCACTCAAAGTTGAGACAAAATGTTATTTTGTACAGGGTACTGAAATAATTGGAAGAGCATACAGCAGCCCAGAGTAAAGGGCTTGAAAAGATTAAATCGCAGTTAACAAGAGGATACTCACAAGTGTGCCATTTCCTTTGCTGAGCTCATGATAGACAGAGCATGTACGTTTTTCCCTATCAAGTTTGTCACAACTGGTGAAATGAAAAACAAGTGTTCAATCACTCAGAAATCTATGAAATTTTTATTATTTTACAATTAGCTAGCTAGTTTTTATTTTATTTTATTTTATTTATTTATTTTTACAGGTTTCTGAATAGATGCCATCAATGTCTGGGCCCCAGATATCACATTTAGCATTATTCCTAAACACAGGCGATGCATTTAAAGATAAATATTGGGTAAAAATTAAAGCCAAATATCTGGAGTAATCTTCAAACTGGAAGTGTTACGCACCATTTTTAGGCTGAGTGGAAATTGAGCTGGCATGGATGGGTAGAATTCCTGAACTTCTGAGCTCACTATGTGACTTTGCTGTACTTCACATACAGCTATACAGCCTCAGGTTAGCTGCCTCTTGGTCTCCAAAATGCCCATAATAATTCTAGTGATTGAAATACTGATGCTTTTTTAAGCCTGACTAGCTAGTGCAGTGGCATGTGAGAGAGTATGGCCCAAATCTGTCTGCAGTTAACCGGTGCAGTAAACAATACCTGCGGAGATGCAAAGGCATAGCTGGGGGAAGAACACTCTCGTTTCAATTTATTCTTAGAAATAAAGCTTTGCAACTAGCAAGGCAGGATCTTCTATATCTATAGCTGTTTTCTGTGCTGTCTTTCATTGAGACATCTTAGGCTTTTGCTGCACACTGCAAGGCAGCTTTGCAAATCAGATTTGATCATTTGATTCCTCCTATTGCAATGCTGCTCTGCAACAGGATGGCTCCATGTTGTGTCTTGAATGTCAGTCCGACACCTGCTGTCAGCAACAGAAACCTTTCCACTGGCTTCAGCAGGAGTAGGAACGTGCTATAGATCACATCATCACATTGATCGCATCGTGCTGTTGCTCCTAAGGAAAAGGACTAATATTCTTCAGTGTTAAAGCCACAGTCTGAGTGACATAAAGGTTAGGAGGGAGGACATCCACCCGGTGGGATTACAGGCAGCCTGCCTTCTGGCAGTGTGCGTGGCTGGCACCAGCTCACACTGACACCTGCCTGATCTGCAGGAGAACCCAGGATTTAGGCTGAGGAGGATGTGGGCAACAGAAAGGCTGAAAAACAGGAATGTGGAATAGTGTATGTCAGTACATGTTGTGAGGTGCAATTGTAATACAGAGACCTGGGAGAGGTGCAGTCAGAAGTTCTTGGCACGCTGCTTTTGCGCAGTTTATGGTTAATGCCACAGTTCTGAGGACATTCCCCCATGCCTTTCTCTGTCTCATATATCTCCCTGACCAATGACTCCTGAAGTCCTTTGATTCCCTTTTGCTCTGTCACTGTCAGTTAAGAATAAGCTATGCATGCTGCTCCACTCCCTGCAGCAAACAAACACACACACAATCCAACCCATTGCTCTCATTTGAATTTTAATCATGCCTGAAGCTACAATAATTTGAGCAATCTTTAGAAAAAGAGTGTCAAACAAAACCACACAGACCCCATTTCTGTAGTGGGCAAACTGGTTATTCTTTGAATTGCTTTATTTTTATTTTTTTATTTTTATTTTTTGACACTGTCTCCCACAACATCCTTATAACAAAGCTGAGGAAGTGTGGAATAGATGAGTGGACAGTGAGGTAGGTTGAGAACTGGCTGACAGAGCTCAGAGTGTTGTGATTGGTGGCACAGAGTCCAGTTGGAGGCCTCTACTAAGCGGTGTTCCTCAGGGGTTAGTGCTGGTCTGGTCCTGTTCAACATCTTCATCAATTACCTTGATGAGGGGACAGAGTCCACCCTCGGCAAGTTTGCTGATGATACAAAGCTGGGAGGAATGGCTGATACACCAGAAGGCTGTGCTGCCATTCAGTGAGACCTGCACAGGCTGGAGAGTTGGGCAGAGAGGAAACCGAAGTGGTTTAACAAGAGCAAGTGTAGAGTCTTGCACCTAGGGAGAAATGGCCACATGTACTGGGACAGGTTGGGGGATGACCTGCAGGAGAAGAGCTCTGAGGAGAGGGACATGGGTGTCCTGGTGGATGACAGGTTGACCATGAGCCAGCAGTGTGCCTTCGTGGCCAATAACATCCTGGGGTGCATTCAAAAGAGCATGGCCAGCAGGTCAAGGGAGATGATCCTCCCCCTCTACTCTGCCCTGGTGAGGCCTCACCTGGAGTATTGTGTCCAGGTCTGGGCTCCCTGGTACAAAAAAAAACAGGGATCTCCTTGAAAAAGTCCAGTGGATGGCTGCAAAGATGATAAAGGGCCCGGAACACCTCTCTTATGAGGAAGAGAACCCTTATGGGTCTGTTCAGCCTTGAAAAAAGAAGATTCAGGGGGGATCTGATCCATGTCGAAAAATATCTAAGGAGCAGGAAGCAATGGAACAAGGCCGGACTCTTCTCAGCAGTGTGTGGTGATAGGACGAGGGGAGATTTCCACAAACTGATACATTGAAAGTTTCCCACAAATGTGCGTGGGAACTTCCTCACAGTGCAGTGATGGAGCACTGGTACAGGCTGCACAGAGAGGTGGTGGAGTCTCCTTCTCTGGAGATGTTCAAGACCTACCTGGACGCCTACCTGTGCTACCTGGGCTAGGGAGCTGCTTTGGCAGGGGGGTTGGACTCGATGATCTCCAGAGGACCCTTCCAACCCCTACAATTCTGTGATTCTGTGAAGCATCCTCCTTTTCACAGGCAGGCTGATGCTGCAGTCTAGCTGATATCTCAGTGTTAGCACAGATGCAGGAGCAAGAGGCAGCAGCCTGCCTGAACAACTATTTCCTGCCTCTTCTCCGGGGAATAAGAAATGGAAAACAATGCTTTCTGCTGATTGCATCTGGCCTTGGGGGCACTGATCCACCTAAATTTAGTCCATACTTTCCCTACCTTAAAAAATATATAGTCTCCAAATGCCCAAGAAGGAATTATACAGCAGCCTTGGCAGTGCTTCTTCATTGTCATGTTATACTGATGATTAAAAAACAAAACAGAATAAAAAACTCTGCCCACTACCATCCTTCCCAATTTTTTATTCTTTATTTTTTTTTTCTTCTCTCTTTTATTTCTTCCTGTGTATATCCTGGTTTTGCTGTGCTGGCTGGCTTGTGTGGTAGGAAGCAGGGATGGAGAGAAGCCTGCAGCACCCAGCAGCACACTGAAGGCCTGAAGGAACACATCACTGCTGCAGCTGGTGTATGCTGAGAGCCCTGCGGTTGCCTGGCAGGAGCCAGGGAAGCAAGGCCTAAGCTTCAAACAATGTATCAGATAGAAATGAGGCAGGGAAACTGCTTGTGCTTCGTTTGTGAGCAGCCATAGGTCCATAAATACACGTTTCGCTTCCAGTGAAGGAAGAGAAAATACGTTTCTGGAAGTTTCAGTCAAACACAAGGCTCTATATAGAAGTAATTGCATCAGTGCAGTTTTATAGAACCATTGAACCTTTTGAGCTGGAAGGGACCTTTAAAAGTCATCCAGTCCAGCTCCCCTGCAGTGAACAGGGACACCTGCAGCCCCATCAGGCTGCTCAGAGCCCTGTCCAGCCTGACCTTCAGTGTCTCCGGGACAGGGCATCCATCACCTCTCTGGGTGACCAGAGCTGCAGGGATGAGTGGTCACCAAGAGGAAGTCAGCAAGTATTCTGCAGAGAGAGAAGGATGTGGACACAGAGAGGAAAGGGGAGCAGAGAACTGTCAGCAGAATGTGAATATGGAGCATTCTCTCTCTCTGTGTACACATCTATATCCAGACAAATTTTGATTGGCAGTGCAATATGTCAAAGACACACAGCTTCTTCATTATATATATATTTTTACTAATACAGGCTGTCTGCATTTGCTTTGTGTAGTTAAAGAGCAAAATGGGAAGACAAAACTGAGGCCATTTCTGTAGTAACCATATCCGTATTTGAAGACCAGGGCATGTGTAATCTCTCAGAAACGCACTGCAGCAGTACGGCACTTCACCAGGAAAAAAGTCTTTTTCTCAGATTTCTGCCGTTGCTCTCACTGAATGCATTTCAGGTGCTTTAACCAGACATTAATGACTTTGATCTTCCAGATCTCCTTGCGGAGTGCTGAAAGGTGAGGCTGGTGCAGCCACCCACCCCTCAGGATGCAGGACTGAAAGCCGTCCCCACTGAAACCGTGCACCGGTATCAGAGCATTTCCAAGGCTGTCTCACCTATTCCCTCCCTCTCCTCCAGTAAGCATCTTCGTCTCCTCATTTTATAGGTGCAATTAGGCAGCCCACGTGCCGTGCTTCTATAATGTGGCTGCTACACCAAGTGCAGCAAGCAGAACGCCGCGATCGGTGGATATTTCTGCGGCCCTGGGAAAGGAGGCACACTTGTGGCTCCCTTTGGTGTGGTATAAGCTCAGGAAGCGGCCTTTCCGCTCGCGGCGGGGGTGCCAAGCCACCTGTAACAAGGGCATTGCCTCGGAGCAGGTGCTACAGCGACTGCTGTCCCTATGGAGACGCAGCGGCGGAGTGCGGAAGGGGCAGATGAGCTCTGGATCAAAGGTTGTCCTCGCGGGGCTTGAAGGGAGCCGGGCGACGAGTGCTCGCTCGATGGCAGCCACTCCCCGCCCTACACCAGCGGTGTTTTAAAGGAACGCACTATTCCAGGGGGGCAAAGCCCGCGAGGGCTGCAGAGAACAACGCAAACGCCCGGTTCGGACACCCCATCGAGAGGGGAAAACCATCAAAACGGGGGTTGGGGGCGAGAGGGGCGGTCCGGACCCCGCGGAGGGTGGGATCGGCCGGGACCGCTGGCCGCCGGCAGATGGCCCCCGTGGCCGCCGGGCCCTCCGCAGCTCCGGGGCTTTGGGGAAGGAGGGGCCGGCCCGGATCGCGCTGCCCTGGCGGGGGCGGGCGCCATGGCTCCGTGAGAGCGATGCTCCCGGCGGGAGCGGGCGGGCGGCTCTCGCGAGGTGAGCGGGGCGGGCCGGGCTGAGGGCTCCGGCCCTTGCTGCCCGCTCCTCTGCCGCGGGTGCCGGGAGGGGGAAGGCGGGCGGAGCGGAGGGATCGGCGAGGGGAAGGACGGAGCCTCGGGGCGGGGGCCGTCCGCTCTCCCTCCCTCCCCCCTCGGGGCGGCCGCTGGCGATTCCTCCCTTGGAAATGCCCCTCCCGGCCGCCGGGGCAGTCGTGCGGCGCGGAGGGAGCGGGTGGTGAATTGCCCCCTTCCCTCCGTCGGCGCGCACACACACACACAGGCGCAGGGCAGGCCCTCCTCCCCCGCCCCGCGGGTTTCATGCACGCCTGGCTCTGCGGAGGGACGGCGCGCCGCTGAACTGCACCGCCAGCATGGCCGAGGAGAGCGCCGAGCTCCCCCGCGAGCTCATCGGTAAGGGCTGGGGCCCGGCGGCGGGTGGGCTGGATATGCGGGGGAGGCGAGGCCGCGGTTGGTGGGGGCTGCAGGGAAGCCGGGCTGCGGCTATCGGGGGGTCCCCGCGGGTAGAGACACGCGTGGGGGAGCTCTCAGCCGGAGGGGGGTTCGGGCTGTCATCAGGTCCCGGAGCCTTGCAGCAGCTCTTTACAACCTTATGATGGCTTTATATCTCTCATCTAATCCCCCCCTGGGCTTTGGCTAGTTCAGAACTCATATATGTATATGCATACACGTAATTCATCCTGTGTATGTGCGTGTATGACTGAGAGGTTATTTGTAATTAAAGTTTCATGGCCGCACGCAAACAACACTTCCCCCCTTCCTCCCCCAACACCACCACCCTTGTGCTCCATGGTGTGTGCTGAAGCAATCGTAGCTGCTGATGGGGACCTCCTGGAAATGCTGTCATCGCTGCCGGGAGCTCTCAGCGCATGGATCGTAGGCAACCGGTGTTATACGGGGATAACGGGTCTGGTGCTTCAGGAGCTGATGTCACCCTGCTCCGGCGTCTCTTGGCTTTAGAAACTGTGTTGCCTCTGGAAGAGCAAGCTGAGGGTCTCACCTGTGGGGAAATGAATAACTTATAATGTTGCCTTAATGACAGCTTGGAAACAAATGAGTCAGGCAACAAGGTACATGTTTCTATAGGCATTGGCTCCTTGGTTGACACTGTTGCTTTGACTTCCATTGCTTCAGTCAGGGAGTGCTTTTGCTGGGATACAGTTATAACATCGACCAAACTGTTGGCACAAATCCTTTTGGGAAGTTGCAGTTGTGACACGATAGTAGTTGCGCATCTCTACTTTACCCCAGTGTCCCACAGGAAGGGGTTATTACAGGGAAAAAGCAAAGCTGAGGCAACACACGCTTAACTGGGAGCAGGAATGTCTGAGCTGTGGCTTTTGTTGTTACTCACTTCCTGTATGACCTTTGTCAGGTCACGTTGGTCATAGTCTTAAAAATAAAAAAAAAAAATTAAAAGAATCCCCCTTTTCATGTTGGCTTACGTGGGTCTGCTCCTGCGAGGTGCTGCTGTCTGAAGGTAGCCACCGGTTAAAAAATGAGTGTGCACTTGAAACTAAGCCTTAACTTTGTGTCTCTAGCACCTGATCTGACAAATTACTTTGAGAGTCCACCTGCCACTAATGTGTACATAATAGTTTGCAGGCACATGGAAAAACCCTGTGAAACTTAAATCTTCTCATTAGAAACTTCTCTTGCCCTTTCAAACAGGTACAGCCAGACACTCTGGTGCCTGGCTGAGTCCCAGGCCCTTTCTATCCCCATCGCTGCTTGAAATAACCACAGAACCAAGCAAGAGGAAGTCTCAGAACACAGCTCCCACTGTCAGGAGGGAACATGGGGCTGGACTTCTCCCTAGCCATGCTACCTGGCTGCCTGGGAAGCTGGCTGCTTAGTTCCCTACCAAGCCTGCACTGGCAGCCTGCCATGGGCTGCCTTCCTGGGCTGGCTGCTGCTGAGGAGCTCTTGTTTCCTGATAGGAAAATTAAAATTCCTGGGGAAAACATTCTGATTTGGCAGAAAAAAACTCCTTCTGGCAGAGAGTTGCACTGAACAGGCTTATTTCTGACCTGTGCACTCTTCTGCCCTGCAGGCAGGCAGGCTTCCTAGACTTGATGTTTGGATGAATGCAGTCAAACTATAAGAAGTAAATTGTGCAGGAAAGCTAGAATGCTGCAATTAAAAGTCCTAGAAAGAGCCTGAAATCTTCAATTTTAGCCTTTCAACCTTAGCCTGTGCAACAGTGAAATGTATGTAACAGGGAGGGTGGAGAGTTGCCTTTGAGGTTTTTTTCCAGCTGCAAATAGGTTAATGTGTTTAAAAGATTTCTTTCTCATTCCTTGTCTGAGGTTGCTGGGGAGCAAAACATGGAAGGTGCCAAATTGGCTCTTCCTGACAAAATCCTCTGTTTATCTGCCACTTACATCAGTGTTAGTCGCTGTATAAGCTTTCTGACATGATTCTATGCGTAGAAGTTCCCTTCAGACCAGGGGAAAGGCTGGTTTACTTGGTACCTGGCACAGCCTGCCTGTATGTGTGTATGCCTATGCATGTGAAAAATTGTGGGTATTAATATAACTTTGTTGGCACTGTGAGTTGGCTTCATTGTCTTGGGCTGAGACCAGTGCTGCCTTGCACAGCATCCGCTGCATAGCTGTTAGATGTTGGTGACTAGGAACTGGACTGGTGTGCTTCACATCTTGAATGTACAGCACACAAAATGTGCCAACGCTTGGTTTTCCATCATCTGACCCATTAAGCTCCCTGATAGTAACAATACAGGGCTAGTATTTCTGTAATACAAGAAGTTAATTGGCTGTAGCAAGCTTTTTGGGTACAAATAATAGCAAGTGAGGAATTTGCTGTATTTTTCCAGAGCAGAGCTAAGCAGTGCTGGGGCTTGTCTTGGGAATTCTTTTGATGTGTAGAGCTGGAAAGAGATACAAAATTATGTTTAGAATACCAGCATATGAAATATCTAATATTACTATAATAGATGTAAATTACTGTGTGGATGATGTACTTTTTAATAAAAGTTGTAAGTGTTAGGTAGTGGTTAGTGCTGTTGCACAGGCATAAGTGCAAGAAATGTAGGTGTGAATTTTTCTGAACATGTGACTATGAAATCAGTTTCCTTCTTATGCTCACACTGAAAGTATTTAATTAATGTATCTTCTTTTCTTTCAGAAAGTGTTAGGGATGTTATTGGGAGGAAAATCAAAATTTCGGTCAAGAAGAAAGTGAAGCTGGAAACCAAGGGAGACAAAGTGGATAATAAAATATTGGTGAGTACAAAAGAGTGGTTCAACTTGCTGGATTTTCCTCCACACCTTTCCAGAAGGCATTAATATTTCTCTTGAAAGACTCTTTGAACTCAGCTGAGTTCAGGTTCCTTGAACTTTTTGTGTACTGTTAGATACACAATGCCACTTATTTTCTTACTTTCTTACTGTTTTGTGTAACAAGTTGGTGCGCACTGTGTGTATTAATCGCTGAGTTATTCTTCATAGTTAGGACATGGTGTTGTGGATTTATGCAAAGGCTAGGTGTTACTAGAGCCTATTCTAAAATAATTTGCTTCCTTTGCTAGTGAGGTTTCTCATTTACATCAGTAAGAGTTTTGAGTGGACAAGAAATGGGAAAGGAAGAATGTAGGATTACTAATCTTGTGAGATTCTCTTGAAGTTGTTATGCAATGAAGAATGACTGAAGTTGTTGTGCTTTTAAAACTCAAATGGCTATTTATACTTTTTAGTATTAAGTCACTATCTGCATTTTTAAAGAAATGCTTACTGTGTGGGATCCTCCATTGTCATTCCTAAAACTGTAGTGGGGGAAAGTGTCAAATTAATCTCACTTAAGTATGCTTTCCTGTTTCGTCAAGAATAGTTTTGCTGTCTTCTTTTGATAAGAAGAAAGCTTCAGTAATGAGCTGCTCTGCGTGTGTACTGTCCCAAATATTTGGATATGCAAAAGGAGATAGAACTTCATTTCTCCTTTCTTCTTATACCACTCTACAAGGAGAATAACAAATGCAAATAACTACAATACTGCTGTGATTCTTTGCAAGATGTTTTAAATTTGGTGCTTTGTATCAATGAGAATGCTATTGCATACTTGAAAGTTTTGTCATCAAAATTTTTTTTGAGATTTTAGATATTTGTTTCATGTTGATAATTGCTTTTCTTGTTAATAAGCACAACATATTTATCAGTTCTAAGTTATCTTCATAAAGTACATATTGCCTGTTCCAGAGCAGCAAGACTGTTGATAACCATCTGTTTCAGTAAGAGTTGCCACTAAAGGAATCTGAAATATTTTCTGCTTGGTATCTACCTGGATTATCTGTAGCTCCTGAGTTAAGTTTGTTTCTGTACAGGAAATAGTTGAGTATGTGAATGTTGATTGATCATCTCCATTTACTTGAAAGCCACGTTTACAGGGAAGGCTGTCAGTTTCACTGAAGCGGTAACACTTGATTGACTTTTTGACTTAGACAGAATCATTATTGACATCAATAGTGTAGTACTGTTCTGACCTAGTGGGACCAAGAGAATGTCAAGCTTTGAATCCTCAGTGCAGCATCTGAGCTATGTACTATTCAGTGGTGAAATGTCTAAATGTGATGAGACATCTTTTTTTTCTTCTTCCCTGTAACTCTTAAGCTCTCAGGTGTGAGACTTAAATCTTTAATGGTTAGAAAGGTACTGAAAGGGAAGGAACCTCTTTAAGGGGTTCTCAGCTTTCTTCAGTAGCTCTTGTGTAGTTGTATGCTGCCTTTGGTGCATGGGATAAGTCTTTCAAGAATGTGAAAGGAGGTGTTGTCTAGTAGAAACATTTCGTCTTTTATGCAAGCATGCAGAGGACTTGTATTGCAAGAAGGGAGAGAGTGGTTTCATGGTTAGGGAAGTTGACTGCTGGGGCTGGATTTCATTTTCTTCTGCTACAGAGTCCCTGTGTGAAGCACTACAAATCACTGACTGTTTTTTTTTTTTTTTTTTTTTTNTTTTTTTTTTTTTTTTTTTTTTACGATGTTTCTTTACCTACCTATGTGTACCTTTGCCTTATGTGGTTTTCTTTGCAGAGGTGCTGAGTGTCTTCTGCAGTAGCTGAAGCCAGTGGAGGCTGTGGTTTCCTTTTAGTACAGAGAGTTCTCTGAGATGTAGGGTGATCTGAAAAAATGGCACCAGCTACACCTTGAGTGTCTTAAATTAGTGGGGAGTTTGGTGTTACTGTGTCTAGATACTCTAATTTCTGTGACAGAGGAGATAAACCTTCCTCTCCTCAAAGGTTCTGAAAATTAACAACCTTGCTTCAGAAATGTGCAGGTGCTTTATGATAAACACCACAGAAAGCCACACGTCAAAATGAAGAGTTCTTGTACTTCAACCTGGGATTTTATGGTATTGGGCAAATAATACATTCAGCTGCACAATGTCCAGTGCAGATAAAAGTGAGTACTGAGTAGCTGTGCCTTGAGTGAGTGTGTCAAGCTGAATGAAGTGATGGTGGCAAAAGCAATTGAGTAATTGAAGTCTGTATCCTTAAGTGTGCACACTAGAAGGCTCAAATATGATTGCTTGGGCAACCTTCACACCAGCGCTTCTTGACTCTTGAAAACTTAGTTTTGAGATGCTTATGCTCTTCTGAGCAAGGCCTCTTGAGTTCATGTGTAGCAATCAATTGTTTTGAGATTTAGATTTAAATTTTATTAGTAGTTGAGTGTTTAGAAGCAAATTAACTAGCATGCAATGGGTTCAGCCCTTAATAAATAGAAAATCCTGTTGCTCTTGGTCTAGCTAACCCCAGCACTGTGGTGGCATGCGCTCAAAGCTTTAGAGGAGGTTGATCACAGGGGCTGAATGATCTCTCATCCTTATTTCCTGAGTAAATCCAGCAACATCAGTGACGCTTTAAGAAAAGGAGATTATTTTTAAAAGGCTGCGCTTTGCGTGTAGCTGTAAAAACACTTGACCTCTCGCCCTGTTGTTCATGGTGTATTCAAGATATAAAGTGCTGGAATATGGATATAATTATTCACTTCAGTCAAGTCAGTATGCTCTAGCAAATTTGTCTTTTACTTGAGATGAAAATTGGAATCTTAGACTAAAGAAAAAGCAGTGCAAAAAAAAAAAAAAAAAAAGATGATGCTTAAGATGAAGACCGTTAAGATGGTGAAATTGGTGGATGAAGTCCATACCTGCCTTAAAATAGCTTTAGGACCTCAGTTTTAGGTGCCAGAGTTTGAAAATTATGACTTGTGGATTTTGACACAAGATGTATTTTTCACACTGCATAACCAACTTGCTGCCTCAGTTATCTCAGTTTACAGTTATTTGGTTTTTCAATTAGTCATAATGATACAAACCAGCAAACCTGGCAAGACTTTTAACTGACTCTGATCTGCTGCGTTGTCTGGCCTCAGACATGGAGGCTTCAGATTGGTGTCCAAGCCTGAAAAACCAATAACCAACTTGAAAAACCGATGACCAGCTCTTCATTGGGCTTCAGATGAGTCCCCAAGCCAATAGGGTGAAACCACAGCCCTATCCAAGCTGTCCTTCTATTGCTGTAGTGCAGCCAAGCAGACTTGAGAGAGGGTCTGGAAACACCAGGTATAGTGGAGCCCTTGAACAAGCTGCAAGGGCAGCAGCCATGCAGGGTTGCCAGTGTACTTGAATGGGGCTGTGGATGGGGGCAGCTGCTCACCAGTGACCACCAACAGATATGTAATGCTAGGGCAGACAGAGGCTGAGCCAAGGAGTCATGTCAGTGGGCTGGGGTCAGCCAGGACAGTGGATGAATTCCAGCCAAAACCAAAGGCTGGTGCTGAAGTGCTGCTCTGGAGCAGTGAGGTCCTGCTTCAGGTCAAGGCCTTAGCAAGCCCTCTACCAGAAGCTAGAGCCTACCTGTGCCACCTCAGGATGGTTGCAGGTAGCTGAGTATCAGCAGAGCCCTTGGCACACACCTGCAGTGGGCTCTGTGTTCTTCCTGCCCAAGGAGAGAGCTGCTGCAAGTCTGGACTGGTTTCAGATGCAGCTGATAGGTGTGTAGAAGTCTAAGTTATAATTATAACAGTTCATTCTGTTTTGGCACCATAAGGTATCATGGGTGGTGCACTGACCAGGAGAAAAATGTGTTGCTTTTCAACCCAGATGCCTCCCTAATTATTGGATTACCACCTGCAGACAATCTCCAGTAGGAAACTGGGTGTCTTACTTCCAGGGTTCATGGTGCTACTCTTTTCTTCTCAAAATTCAAGGTACCTGTAGCTTTTTGATGAATATTTCCCATTGTAGTTTCTTCTGATCAGCAAGCCATCAAAAAGTACCAATTGTAATATCAAGGTGTCAACGGTTTACGGGCTGGTTCGGCCTGGTTCCGTGACAATTGGTGTGGGGGACCCATGCCCCAGGAAAGGGGAAGGGGAAAAGGGAAAAGGGAGATGGGCCTAGAAACAAAACAGTGGCAACGATCTGAGGAGGAAAGCTAATTTACTAAAAAAGATATCGGAAAGCAAAATAACACAATGTAATACAATATAATTGGAATTAAAGCTAATAAATCAAACAAAATGAGCAAGAGAGAGTGTCCGATAAACGCTGAAGGCGAGACGGCAGCGAGCACCCACTGCTGAGTCAATCCCAAAGGAAAGAGAGTGTCCCGTGACCACAGACAGTTTTTATCTTCCCCTCTGAGCAGAAACACGTAAAAATACAAAGCATCGCGAAGTCCTCTGGGGAATGTAGTTCTTCTTCTCTTCTGAGACAGGTATACCTGGAACTATGGATGATTCATGGAGCTGGAGCATTAACTCTTTAACTCTAAATGCACTACATGATGTTATGATGTGGAATACCAGTACCAAAAATCATACAGCCATGACACAAGGCAGTATGAGTGTCTTATCAGCTTATTATAAAATACTTCTGGTTTTAGGAGTGATTCATGATTAACTAATATCTCTTATTTTAATTCTGCTTTATTAACAATAAAAGGGAACAATTACAGCCTAGTTTCTTTTAGATTAGTTTTGTTCTCCAAAATGAATCTCATATGTATGGCAAACAACCATGCTCTCTGTATGGCTGCTCTGTTGTGATTTTGTTTTAATGTTTTCCTCACCTTTAAGGTCATAACAGTGTGATGTGATGTAGTAACTGAGAGCATTTTATTAGGAAATCCTGTCGAGGAATCTCAGTTACACTGCTGCCCTCAGGTCATTTACGTTCTCCTTGTTAAAATATTGCAGTGCTACTTCTGGAACCATGACAGTTGCTTTGGCAGGTGGCTGTCCTTGAAATATTCTGTATGCTCAACATGGATTTATTGAGAGTAATTCATAAGTCCTTGTTGCTTTTTTGGGGGCATATGTTGCTAAGGACTTCTAAAACAAAACTACTTTACTCCTGTCAAGTGGTTTTATATTTATTGTGTGCATGTGGTCCGAGATTTCATGGTCTAACCTCTAAAGACTCACTGCTAAGGAGTGAAATTCTATTTGAATATATATATATATATCCATATTTACTTTTAAAGGATCAGTTATGGTCCTCTTGTGCACTGTCCATGTGGCGGCATGAAGAACCTGGCTGAGTTTACTGAAGCAGCTGAGTAAAGCTGAGCTCCCATGCCTGTTCAGCTATAAGGATAGCAGTCTCAGGGTGGAGGCAGCAATATTTTGCAGAGCCAAACCTATTCTGGGATTAGCGGCCTTGGCGCTGGTTTCCCATTGCTCATCTTTTGTCATGATACATCTATAGTTTTCTATCTGAATAGAGATGAACTTCTGTATCCAACCAGGTGGAAGCATCTTGCCTTAAAAATATGCACTTCTATTAAATCACCAAGACATGAAGCTCACAGGGCTGTCCAAGGCTGGCTTTACATAAAATGTGTGCAATCTTGCACTTTATATCATGACAGCTGGTGTGTGAATATGATCTTCAATATGGACATTCTTGTAGAATAATGGTGTTTCCTCTTCTGAGCCCACCACAGTGAGTGTTATGACATATTCATAAATACACACTTAAGATATACGAAAGGAAGTAGGTGTTGGTACATCCCTCATGTTAGGAAGCATAAATAAAGCAA
Source organism: Odontophorus gujanensis (assembly GCA_013399175.1). NCBI lineage: Eukaryota > Metazoa > Chordata > Aves > Galliformes > Odontophoridae > Odontophorus > Odontophorus gujanensis. Next base: position 77,171 of record VXAB01000459.1, read on the forward strand.
GAGAGAGTAATAAAAAATATGTGAAGATGTGTTTTAATCAGTTTATAAGATGCATCTTAAAACAATTCAACTGTGGCTGATAGGATTGCAGTGGAGAAACTGAAATAAGAAGAGTGCTGCTGGAAAGAGAACTTATTAATCCAGTTAATTTATGCAGTTAATTTATTAACACAGTTGTTTATAATCAATTTGTTAATGCTGTTGTACGTAGTCCCAAAATAAGAAATGTTTTAAAAACATGCACAGAAATGAAGTTTTTAAATAAATCTACATACAAAATCATACACTGATCCACAGTGCCTGGGAGGTTTTACGCACTTAACATTCTGATGCTGTGATAGTACATGCAAATGTTAAAATCATCCTTGTTGAGAAGCTTCCGCTTCTAGGAAAAGAATCCAGAATTGGCCAAGTGGAGAGAAATGGTACCCTTATCTGTGTGTTGCTGGGGCTGGGAATTGCAGTTACTTCTTCAGATTCTGCTTATGACTGCTAATTCCCAGTTTTCCTTCTCTTCCCTTTCCTTATTTCTAACCTCTCCTTCACTGAAAACATGTACTGCAGGAAGAACCGTGTGTCTTGTGTTTAAATCAGTGCTGACACACTTGTATAGCTTTTTAGCATAATAATAGGAATAAACTGTGAGGCAGTGCTTGGGCATTCTGCTCCTTTCCCTCAGGTTTGCCTGCCCTAAGGGTAAGCAGTAATCTACTCTCTAATTAAACTGGCCTTTGACCAAACTGAAGCAGTCCTTTTTCTCTCGCTATCCAAGCAAAAATGCAGATTTTCCACTGCCCTGGCTCTTCTGTGTCCTTTTGAGTGCAGCTCTGCTCCAAGTTGTATGCCTTCTTTGACGCTTGATTCAGGTATGGAAGATTCTTGCACGTTGAGAGTATACTGCATTCTTATGTTCTCTATAGCACGTGCTTTGGGAGGGTAGAATTAGGACTTCATCAGAAGATCAGCTCGCTTGCACTTGGCTTCTTTAATTTTGGACAATGGGTGCACCTAGGAAAAGGTAAGAAAAGGTGACTCTGCTTCCACTGCCGAGAAAGCAGCTGCCGTTGTTCTGTCTCAGGTACTTAGCACTCACCTACACACGTGTCCTTATCTGTGCTCGGCGAGGAGGAAATGTAAACATTGCCTCACTCTTAGTGGCTTCTGGCTTTCTGTTCACAACTCTGGAAAACAGGAGTGGTAGGAAGAAGGACTCCACTGTGGCTCTGAATGCCACGTACGATATTTCCTTCTATCAATTTTTCATAACCCAATAAACGAATCTATTTTTTTTAAACCATCATACTCTTTCTATTTCTTTTGCTGAATATATAATGTACCAAAGTGGTTTGCTAATGTACTTTTGTTTCCAGAGTGCCTGACTCCCTGTCACCATAATTTATGAAATGTAACCTTCCTAAGTGGAGATTTGCGTTGAAATCTATGCATGAAAGTGCCAGAGGAGTGAATATTACACACAATTTCTAGAAACTTGAAATGAAAAATATAAAATGAGCATTAGGGTCAAATTCCTGTCTTTGTCACTCTTCACCAATGATGGCTGTTTTTTCAATGAAGAGAAGACTGGGGACAGAATGTGTTATTTGGTGGACCAGTATAAAAGCAAAAATCATGCCTGTATTTTTTCCTTTCTCTCATGGCTTGCTTTGTCTGTCTGGAGATACTTATTCAAAGAGAAGATTTCTTGCCCGTGAAATGTGGCTTGCTTTACTGTAAGTGATGTGGGGGATGCAGTGAGCTTGAAAAAATCCACAAGGTCTGCTAATTGAAAAGCCAATGTGATGCATGGTGAAAAATGCTGTCTGTTGCTCAGGAACCCCTCTCTTCAGCCATCACTGTGGTGGTGGATTTGGGAATGTGTCCAATTTCTCTGATGATTAAAATATTTACTGTATTTACTTGGGATCACCTACAATTCTGATGCTTTTTTTTTCTTTCCTCCTGGCAGAAGTAATTTAAATCTGTGTAAGGTAATTACAGGCCCAGTATGTAAAATTATTTGTTAAATGTAATTGCTGCTAAATGTGCTTTGTATTGCTACCACAGTCCCCAAGCTGATTCCTGCCCTTATTCGTGTCTAATTGCTCCCTATTTCCAAAATACCCCCTCTGCCACAACTCATGAGTGGTAGGTTTTAGTTAATGATGGGTTCCTTAATTTGAACATTTAAGATGATATACTATAACTATGAAGATTTAATTATGAAAGCCAGGGCCTACATTCCTGAAACTGCCTTACTGAAGTTAATTGGCTTGCTCAGGTTAGGGGGAGCCAGGGTAGCAGAACAAGGTCTAGGTATCTGCAGCTTGGGGGTCTGACACTAGCAGATTGAAACAAGTTTCTGCTGGTTGGTGCAGAATGAGGAGAAAAGGTCACAGCTAAAGTGCCTGCAGGATAGAAACCAAAAGCAGGTGAGGAACAGCTTGTACTCAGACAGATGATGTTTCTGGTTCTTCTTTGCACAGTGACTCTTACAAAAGTTGAGAATCGTGGACTTTTCTTATGGGGGCTGAATGTTCTGCAGCTTATTTGCTGGGCTGATAGATGGCATTTGTATCTATTTGTCCTCTGTGACAAGATGATAGGCTTAAATATGTCTGTGAGGGGATGGAAAACAGCTGAGTAGAGGCTGGACCTGGGCCTTTTTTCCCCTTAAGAGTTCTGTCCTGCATCGCTTTTTTCAAGCGTTGTCTATCCTTGTTTCTTTGCTTTTTGGGTAGGTCAGTAGGTACATTTAACTTTTTCCCCTTTCTGCAGTTGAAGCAGTGGTTATCAAGCAACACTCAGCCTGCAAATTAGGCAGCAGTGCATTAGGGCTCTCTGAAAGTTCTCTTAATAGCTGCTGTTTAGGAGGCTGAGGCCACTTGGAGCAAGCCATTTCCATTTCATGCTCCTGAATGATTGGAAGAACCGTGCAAGAGATGCATGTTTATGAAATAAGCACTTCAGGTACATGCCTCTTCCTCTAAACGCATCCTCAGTTCTCTGAACAGCATCCCCCACTTGGATATCAAACTTTGTAGGGCCTGATGAAATTTTGAGGATTTGGGCTAAGCTTTCAATACTTATTATTAGGGCTGGAGAGGAAAACAAGAGTGTAATGTAGTTGCTTCAGAGAGGTTTCTACTTAGATCTGATTAGGAGAAATGAGTGGCTGTTGACCCTGATCTGAATTGGGAGATGGGGCACTGCTGTGTTTGTTCAGGGCTGACCTTTGAATAAAAAGGCTTCTATCTCTGCCTTGGAGGCCACTAGTGAGACTGCAACTGTTCATACAAAGCCATTGACAAAGGGGGAGCCTTACAGAGGCACATCTTCTAACAAGTACTCGAGTCTGGTGCTTAAGAATAATACTGTCCTACACCCCGAGATGCAGCTGGAGGAGCCTAAGGTGCGAAGTAGTGAAGGTAGGTTAATATGTTTGGGCTTGTGGTGCAGCAGGTGACAGCTGAAGATCTTCTCTTCTGGATTTTACAGCATAGCTAATAAGTATTTGAGGAAATGCTAACTCTGTTAGGCATTACGGCATTAATGAGAAATAATTTCTGATGTCTTCACAGCTTATTCATATTACAGATCTAAACTACACATGTATTATTGTTTTAAAAACACATCATGTGAAAAACGTATTTTAAATATGAACATTTTTCTTGACTGCATCACTGTTCACACGAGTCACAAAAACACAATGTTTGGGCTCTGAACTTTCTGTTCTCTCATCTCATGAAGGTGCTGGAATGCCTGTAGGTTTAGTGACGCATGTAGCTGTATGCTGTGTACACTTACTGCATACTTTATGGCTATCTTTATTCTCCCTTTCCCATCTCCCTCTTAGCTGTTCTTCATCTTCTCTTCAGCAGGTCCCAGGAATCTTTCCTGTGTATGGATTGCTCTCAGGACTCATGTTTACTTTTCAGTTTGCCACTGCTCTTACACGAGCATCCCATTTTCCCAGCAGTGTATTTCTTTTCTTATACTTCCTTTCCTTACGGAGATAATAACTGATGTATTTGGAGGTATCTATATTGGCACAAATACGATGATGATGGACATAAATTCTCAGGTTTCATCAGTGCTAGGTCTATGTTACTTATGTCATGGAAACAGTTTGGTTCATACCAGGCATCATGGGCTGTTGGTATAATTTGGCTTTAGGCTCATTCCACATTTGCCAAAGCAACTTTCTTTGGTTTGAAAAGAAATAAATATACTGCTAGCATCTCAATAGGGTATTGTACAGAGTGAAAGTCCTGAGGGGTCACAAGGCAGTATGATGGCAACAGGTCATGCTTGGCACTGCTCTTTCCATCTCTCTAGGTAGATGAACTGGTGCATTTAAGAAAAAAAAATAGTAACAACAACAATAAATAGAGCTGCAGTGTAACATGGCAATTTAAATGTAATTAGCTGATGATGTGGATAGTGCCACAGCAGTCTAAAATCTTGTAAAAAAAGCTTTAAAATGATTTCCTCTGTGAATAGAATGCTGAGTTGCCCAATTTTTACAGTTCTCTCCTATCTTTGGGAAGGCATCTTCTAAAATATTTGACAATGAAAAGTGATTTAACTGCACCTTGTGCAATCTGTACCATTTCCTTCACAAAGGATTTCACAGCCACTTTTCTGCCGTTTACATGCTTACGTAATGTAGGCAAGCTGCAAAGCAAAGCTGAATGCCAAGTGTTCTCAGGCTTCTGTATAGGTAAGCTAACCAAGATTTGAAAAACTGCTTATCTGGAGATGAGTGGTGGCCTGTCTTTAGACAAATCGTAAGAGAAATCTTAAGAAATGGCCTAATCTAACAGAGATATATGTTTCAATTTGAAACGGCTGCTGTTTTTTGCCTGCACTCAATGCTGTTTAAAATGTTAAAGATGCTCAGGTCTCAACTCCTCCAATTTGCATATTCAGATTAGATTTTAGGTGGCAGTAGGAATGATGCCAGCACTGAAAACACCATGCTTTTTTGACTTCTTATTGTTAAACTGTGATCTTTTATCAGCAGACAGAGATTTATTAAACTTAGTAAATGCTTTTTGTAAGCCTTTGAAATATATTTTGCCCCCTTAAATAATATGGAAACAGCTCCAAACACAAAAGCTGAGGATTGAGTTAGTTTCATGCACTATATCTAATGTAATGGTATCCTTTTAAAGTCCTTCCTGTAACACGATTAGATCGATCTGCTGTTGTTTGTATATGCGTGAAATTGTGTGAAATTAAAATTCTGCAGGTTTTTGTATGGTATTCATTTATCACAAATGTAGACTTAATGCAATTTCTGTATGTCTTTGTTCAATCTGAATGGTTAACAAGTTTGCCTAAAATAGATTATTATTCTGTTTCCCTGTATTTTTTTATGGTGTTTTTTTGGGGGGAGGGGTGAGGAGGTGGGGGAGTACTCATCTCGTTTCTCCTTCCTGGGGGACTGTTTACTCTTGGCATAAAGAAAAAGTTGCAGAGAATTGTTTGAAATCTAGACTGTACTTAAGAACATATGTGTGATTTAAGGAGGCCATTCTGCCTCCCTCTTCACCTCTGTCCCTGTTCCAGCCTTCCACTGCTCCCTAGGATCTGATTTGTATGTAGCTGACAGTACCTCTCCCTTCAGCCACAAGCAGCAGTAACCTTGAATGGAGGTTAGTGCACTTGTGCTTGATTCAGAACTTTAGAGACCTCATTTTCTTGTGTTCCCCGGTGCTGCTAGCATGGAAGCCAAAGCTGCATGCTGCTGCTGTTCTCTGGCTGAGTAAATAACACTGTGCCAAGCCAGATGCATGAATCTGCTTGATGCTGCTTGAGTTCAGGACTGGATGGGAACAAGGCATTTGCTAGCTGGGCTGCTCTCAGAGCACCAAAAAAACAAGTTGGAGACTTGTATCAGAGGGAATGCATTTTCTTACCATCCAGTATGCACACCCTGTGTTTTTCCAATCATTTTCTAAAATAATTTCTAAAATTAATAATAATATTTCTGATTGTGCAGAAAGGGATATGCAGTCTGAGGGAACTGGCAAAAATGAGTAACTTTCTCTGCCTTCCTGTGTCACTTGTTCTGAAGTGGTAATAGCAGCTTTTTCTGGAATACTGAAGAAGAGTTGGCACAGACATCAGACTGGCAGGAGTTAAGCAAACTGCCTTATTGTTCTTGTGTTTTTGTATTCTCTTGAAATATGTTTTTCAGTGGATTAGGCAAAGGGACCCATAAGAATCATTGAGTCTGGCTTCTGGTTCCACACAGGAACACCCAAAATCCAAACTCATAAGCAGTGTCCAAATGCCACTTGAGCTCTGGCAGCTCAGTGCTGTGCCCACTGCCCTGGGCATCCTGTTCCATGCCCACCGCCCTGTGGTGCCGAGCACTGTCCCTGCCCCCCAGCTGCCCCTCCCCTGACACAGCTCCATGCCGTTCCCTCGGGCCCTGTCGCTGTCACACAGAGCAGAGCTCAGCGCTGCCCCTCCGCTCCCTGTGAGAGCTGCAGCCGCCATCAGGCCTCCCCTCGGCTCCTCTGCTGTGTGCTGAGCCAACCCAGGGACCTCAACCGCTCCTCGCACATCTTGCCGTCCAGACCCCTCACCGTCTTTGTAGCACCACCTTTGGACACTCTTCAAAAGTTTTATGTCTTTATGTGGTTACATTGAATCTTTCCTACCATCTTTTTAACTTCGCCCATGGAAATCCGTTAAACCCAGTTCTGCCATGCTTCTGTGGTTTCTGAATAACCCAGCTGCTCCCTTATGTTGAACTATATCTACTTAAGGTGTGACCAAAACTGGATACTGGTTTCTTAGCTTGAAGTCCAGAGCACTCCCAGGTGGTGTCTGGAGCTGGGAGTTGCAGGGGGAGGAGCGGATTGGATTGCATTGCTCTGTTCTGGGCTTTGTGCCCTGCCTGAGGGTTACTGGGTCTGTTGGGGTGTGGTGGATCCAGGCAGTGGGACTGGACATTTGGTGAATGCTTAAGGCACTGTGCATGCACTGACATGAGGAAACTTAGTACCTCGGATAGGGTAGCCTCTGGCAGTAGCATTAATCTCCTTTTGTATTTTTTTTTTCTTTTTTTCTTTTTTTTTCTTTTTCTTTCTGTTTTTAAATTCCCATGTAATGGAAAACCTGTTCTGAGCTGATTTTAGTATTACATGGAGGTAAAAATTCCCAGCGGTTTGCAGTTATCAGTATACCACTGTGTGGTAAGGTTGCTTTCAAGCATCTGAAATGGGGATATTGATGTTTTCCTCTCCTGTAGGCAGAGTTCATGTGTAAAATTAATGTTGAGCTTCTAAGGGTGTTTAATAATGACCCCTCCCATGAATGCATACCAGTGCACATGATGTTATACCTATTGGTGCTTAGGTTGTACTGTGTCTTAAAAAGCCACTTTATTGCATGTTACTCAACAAATGCATGAAGATTATATATATTTCGAAGTTTGTTATGGTCTTATTTTATTTTAAGGTCAGTAGAGTAACCAAAATAAGAGGCAATAAAATCTAATCTTCTGAGCTCAGCGTGTTGCCTCTTGCATTGAGGTGATGTTCAGCTGCTACACGTGAGGTTTCTGCAGACAGCCAGCGTGTCTGCAGGTTCTGCACTGCCAACACATGCTGTGAAAAGCCTGAGACCTGCCCATCTTCTATGCTGCTTGTAGCTTTATCTGCTTCGTTATTCATTATTAAATGCATACTTGACAAGTGCTATAAAATCTCTTTCACTCTGGCTGAAGCCAAGAACCTTCACTGAGAGTCTGGAGGGGTCATTAATTTTTGTTTAGTGCAAATGATGTGTATTTCTGCTTTCTGCTAAGTGCTCTTCACAACAGCCTACTTAAAAGACTGATAGATTCTCCCTCAGCAGTCCTTTAAGCAGTGGATTAATGTAAAAATGAAGTCCTAAAGTTTTCCAGATTTCTATTCAACACAGAAACATGAATACCTTGTGTTTGAAAGTGTTCCTAAAGGTCTGGTAGTACATTAGCTCTGTGTAAAAATGAGTGTTCGTGCTATGCTGTATGTGTGTTGATATAAGTACTGCTGTATTAAAGCAACTGGAGAGCAGTCCTCATTAACATGGGCACTGAATAAAACTAAAGGCCATGCTTTGCTAACACAAACCACAAGGGTTCAAGTTTTCCAGAATTTTAATTTTGAAGTACTCAGTTTGGACATGTAGTCAATGTTGCGATTTTTTATTCTATTTTAAACTTAATGATTAAGTAAACAAACAAATGGAGGCTTTATTTTTCCTTCTCAAACTCTGTCTTTTGTAAGCGCTGGCTTGTCTTTCTGCTTTTATTAAGTGTGTTCTGACTCATTTTTATTACATTAGAGAGAGTCCTTCTATTTATTCTTTCTGATAGGAACATTCAAATACTTGGGAGCTCTAACTCTACCGGATACTAACCTAAGGCACCAGCCTTTCCTCTAAAGGGAGAAGATCAGAGATCACAATTTGATAAGAAAATACCTTTTTAAGCACAGACTTTTTGGTGATAAATTTACCCTGACTAAATCTTCCAAGAAATTGTATGTAAGTATATATTTGCTTTTAAAACATCCATTTTGAGACTGCTTTTTGTAAGAATTTTCTTTTGGGTTGAGAGATGTAGCCTTGTGTGATTGGATATAACAGTGGCCTGAGACATCATCTTTACTGTCAGAATATTTAAGAGGGGTAGAGCTGACCCTTCCTCCAGAAAAGAGCAAAAAGGAGATAGGAGGCTGCCTGGAGAATATTTGAAAACAAGGCTGAGGAAGGGAAGATCAAGGCCAGAGGAATTACTGGCAGGGAGTTTTGCTCTTGTTTTTTGTACTTGACAGACTGCAGCTGTGAGCCATGTCCTTCCTTCTCCACGCTGCAGAAGGCCTTGGATAGAAAGGTACACTCTTTTTCTAATCAGGGATCAACTTGTATCTCTATGATTGGGCAAACAGAAGCTGAAAAGAGTGTGATGGAGCTCAAGTGGCTTTGAAGAACTTAGGCTACATTCTGTTTTTATGGCCTTTATTAGTGAAGAAGTCCAAGGAATTAAGTCTACCCATGCCTCAGACTCTTGGGTTTCATCCAGTTTTAATTGTGACCATCTTAGCTGTTCCATACTTTTGCTTTACTTGGCTTATTCCTGGTGAAATAGCTGCTGAAATAGCCATAGGATGGCAGGTGGTGTGTGGCTCTCCCTCAAATGCTGTAAACTAGGCTGGGCACCAGGAAGAAATTTATCCTTCTGAGTGGTAGACTTTCAGTGCCCTGCCTGTTTTGAAGCTGTGGGTTGATTCCTTTTGGGCCATACTATCTCCTCAGAGAAGAGATGCTGGGTATCTGGGGTAAGCATGTAGCTGAGGACCCTGGCTCTTAGTAACCATGTGGCTGATGCTGATTTGTCACCAAATGTAAGGAGTACTCCTTCAGTGCTTTAAGTGTGATTACCTGCTTCAAGCTCTTTCTGTTCAGTAACACTACATTTACTGGAATGCCTTGTTCTCGAGGCATTGCATCAAACTTTCCTTTTTATTTCATTGTGGTAAAACCCACGTGAGTTCTGGGAGGTCTAACTGGATCCATGAGTGCAATCTGCAAGAAATAACCAATTGGATAAACTGAAGGAAGTAGTCTTACTTCCTCCAGCTGGTTGTATGTTTACAAAAATGCCATGGTGTTTGTTTTCCAGGTGGATTTGATGCCTCTCCCTTGGAAATCTCAGACACACGTGCAGAACCCACTGTTCAAATGCTTGAGTGTGGCTTGATGGATAATTGTCTGAACTTCATTCCTGTGCCCAAACTTGCTGATACTGGTGTAAATATTAGTGTTTGTCTCCTGCAAAGACTCACATAGGCAAGGCCCTGCTGTTATTCGTGCCAGTGCTTTTTCTGTAAGTGCTGTCTCTCAAAGATTTCTGGAAGGAGTGTGGGTTTGTGTGAGAATACCAGCCTGTGTTGCTGAGGATGGTGTGTGGTTGTTGGCTTAGCCTTGCTCTGTACGAATCAGGCTTTGCTGAGATTTTTCTCTTCCCCTTCTGTTCTCCCTGCCGTTTTGTTGTTGTTTTTGGGGGAGGGTTGGGGTGTGGGAGGATGATTGTTAACAAATTGAAACTTGAAAATAAGACTTCAATGTGTGTTTGCTTCAGGTGTTGTTATATCAGAGTACATGAGGACGGCATTAACTCTCGACTTACACTGCATTTTGGCTGTTGTTTGTGAATGAAGATTTAGAAAGTTGGGACTGTCATGCAATCATTTATAATGGCTGTTTCTAGTGACAGAAAGCCAGAAGGATAATCTGTTACCTCAGGTCATACTGGCAGTCATGTCTGCTTGTCTGCTGTTGCTTTCATTTCTTTGGATCCAATGGTAATAAAAATGTCTGAACATAAGCTCTGAGAAGTATATTGATAACGGAGTGAATGATAAGTATGATTATTTAATAGCATTAAATACTTACATGGAGATATATAAAAATCTCTAACCAGCAACATCCAGTAATGAAAGGAGATTGTTAGTTTACTGTCACCATCACATAAATCATCTTATGCCCATTCACACTGGGCATGGACCTTGAGTCTTCCCCCACACCCCCAAACCAAATAAATGTTTTGTTGTTGGTGTGGTGTTTTGTGTTTTTTTTTTTTTTCTCTCAGCAGATTCAAAATGTGATTAGTTGGATTGAATGAGGGGGATGATTTAATGACAAGGGGATAAGATCTTGAATCCTGGAGTCATAAATGATACTGGGAGCTTTCAGCAGCTGTTTATTTTCATAAGAAGGCAGACTCTTTTGGAAAGATCCCACTTACTGTGCAGCTGGGAAAACACATATCAAGCAAAAATGCAGTTTGAGTTGAGCTTGACAAACCAATTTATTTATTTATTTATTTATTTATTATTTTTTTAAGTTCTTCTCTTCCAACCTGAAGTCTGTGCTTTCATGTAGGTGATTTTGGTGTAGTTTGGTGCCTCCCCGGTTGTTCTTTCCCAATGAAACCCTTGTAGTAAGCTGTCCTGCACAAGTGTGATCTCTCTTTGAAGGGAAACATAGTATCTGGGCACTGCCCTGATGAGCTGTGATTTCCTGGGGAGTTTGAGGCAGACGTACCCACTGACTAGGACAAATAAATAACATTCTGTAGTTATTTTTTTTTCTCTCAGACTAATGTAGGATTTTCCTGTTTTTAAAATGCTAATATATCTTAGAAGATCTCTATGATTTGTTTATACTTTATAGCAAGCTACTTATTTTGCATTTTTTTTTTTTTTAAAAAAAAAAGAAAGAGAGAAAAGAACTAGAAAGGAATTGTCTCTGCAACTGAGATGTAAGTCTCTTCCCTGAAGTGAAACTCTGCGCATATTTATTAAGTAGGGAAAAAACGTAATGTGAGGCAACACAGGAATTTAACAGATTTTAATAAATAAACAGTATGCAAGACAAGAAAAAAGTATTTATAGTACTACAGGTATGCAAGTCTTTAAAAGGAACTTGAAAATATTGAAGTGCAGCTGTTCTTGTTAAACTAACATTAGAGGATCTTTCATTTGAAAGATGTGAGTATGGTGGGGGCTAGCTCCCATCCTTACAAGTAAATGTCCTGAAAATAATGGTTGGAGACGTCAGCATCTGCCTGGACTGAGGTGGAAAGATCTGTGGATTTGAAGCAGACTTTAGGAGATGTTTTATCATTTGGTAACCATCTGTATTTATCTGGTTTTGACTGATCAGTCTGGGTAAGGGATTTCAGTGCCAAAAATGCAGCGTGAAAGCAACACAGCTTCTGAAGAAGCAGCCCTTGGTCCCTCTTAGTTAAGTAGTGGGCATGAGCCACTGAAACTGTTGGATGAAACTGGTGGTTTTCTAACTTAACCACAATACGGTTTTAGAGTTGATTCCTGAAGTGGAAGAGGTCTAGGATAGAAGCAACCAACTTTGTGTAATGTAATAGAAAGCAAAGATGATATTTATGTGTCCAGGATGAGCTTAGTCATAGCATGAGAGAAGGGCCCTACTGAAAAGTCAGGAGTGTTGAAGTATTTCATTTCTTTGCACTTCTCAGCTGTGTGTGTGTGTGCTATATAGTCTAAATGACCTTGACTCTTGAATGTGATTGCGTAAGAGATTATTCAGTTCTGACTTGTTGAATACTGCACAGTTTACCTCGATCTGGAAACTTTTCCTGTATATGGGGGAATATGTGGTGTAATTCTTTCTTCAGACAATTCCGTTTAAAAGATCATTAATGTTTAAAAACACTTGCAGAAAGTTGTTTGCAGCTAACCTTGGGGCTGCTGTCAGAATTATTCTGCTGAGCGACATTAGCAGCCAGACCAAATTCTGTGGGCTCTGTGACAGTTTCCATTTCAGTATGATACAGACATTAACTGCCCCACTGGGTTTGTTCTCTTCTGTGGGGGAATCTGTTGATCTCCTGAAAAACTGATACTTTACTGGGAGGAAAAGCCTATGGTATCCACGATGATGTGGACGTTTTTCTGACAGAGAATATGTGACCTAATGTCAAAGCCCTGCTTGGTTTTTGTGGCTTTTCACTTACTTGTTTAAAAAGTAAAAAGTGCTCATCTCTTTGTAATCCCCCATGTGGGAGAGAAAGGGGGAAAGAGGGAGACAAGCAACAACCTGTTTATATTTCTGAAAGAATAAAAGCACAGAAATAACTTTGAACACTCTCCTTACCCTGGAAGCCCCTTTTTGTTATTACCAGCCATATGTGAGAAACCAGGCTGCTTGCAGTGAGCATTTGTCTTTCACTGGTCCACAGGGGTGAAAGGCTTTGCAGCCATAAAGTCATGGTACAATTTTGCAGCCTGCTTTGTTTTGCTGAGAGGTTTCATGATGGTAGGAGGGAGGGACACTGAGCCATGAATGAATTGAGGGTGCTACAGGACAGTCGGCTTCACTACTGTCAGCTAAAGCCAGGTATCAAACCACAATGTGGTGGGATAGCCCTTGGAAGCTGAAACTAGTCAGCTTCATGGTGCCAAGAAGGGAAAAACTGATTGAAATGTTCAGTGCGTTTCCTCTCTCCCCATCCTTGTCTCTTGGATCTTTTATTTTGGTTAGCCTGTGTGCTGAGTATTGAATGAATGGATTACGCTGCACTACTGTTAGGTGCCAAATGCGCCTCATTTTTAGAAAGATCTTGCAGACTGCCTTGGTTAACCCAGCTGCTTTTTTTTTTTTTTAAGAAGTCCTTACTTTGGCGGAAGCTTTTCTATGTGAATGATGAACAGATAGACCATTGCACCAATTACATTTTAAAGGAGGACGTAGGGAATGGGAAGTTTTAAAGGAGATCAGAAATTGCAGAGCCAAGGGAAAGAATTGCTCAGCATCTCTGAAGGCTCATTCTTCCTGACTTTCCTTGGTGTAGAGGTCTTGAACAGCTGTTTCCAGAGTATACTTCTGTTTTAAAAATCATTTTTCTTCTCAAAGTATCTGGAATGTCAAGGCCTAAGTACACAGGTTAAAAATGCCAGCCATGGGCCACCCAAACAGCTAAGTTGCAGGAGCTGAGATTTCTAGCATGTTTGATGCAGCTGGTGTCTGCCTGCAGACCTGCTATTACCCATGGGAAGCCCTGGGTAACTTACCCAGTACTTCATGTGCTGCCATGTGTCCTATAAGCTTCTATCTCAGCTCGTTGTAGATCACAGCTCAGCCCTTTGCAAGTCCTTTGGGCAAGAGGAAACCTTGGTACCTAAGCTAAATGCCTGTCTTTTAGGTGACTCAAGTCAAACAAAATGATTTATTTATTTATTTAGCCTCAGTTCTCTGTGCTTTGCTTTCACATTTGTGAAATGGAAGAGTTGCTCTGTACTGACTCACAGAATGATTCTTCTGCTTCAAACGCATTTTGTTTCTCACAAGACGCCTTTGTTGCCAGAGATTTCTACAGCTGTGTGGTACTTGGTTGTGCTGTTGCATTCCATTTGTCTTGCTGTGGCATGCTGTAATTATGGCTTATGGTCTTCCAGAGGAGCCTGTAACGGGGCATGGGGAACCCTGCTGTGGTCTGCATACATGTGCTTAGCAATTCTTTGTGGAGTTGATTGGACACCCCTTCCACTTCATCATGACCTTGGTTGCACAAGTTTGAATGTATTCAGAGCTATAGTATAGTACTAGAGTATTGCAGGGCAGATAGCAGCCTGGATAAAGTGAGCAATGCCTCACATACTGGGTGTAAGGGAAAGAAATATGGTTGGGAATGATGTTGAGATTGTGCTGTAGGAACAGCCCTGTAAAACATGCATTTGAGAAAGAATGAGTTCTCTGGGTTGCAGCTGACAGTGCTCCCAGTAGCTGCCTTGGTTGGAGACCTTCAATGCCCTCCTGCTCTGATGTGACTGAGGAAAGCAGTTAGTGTTGCAGAGCTGTCTTGTCAGAAGTCATTTTTAGGAATCTTTTGCAAGAGGTGAGTGGCCACAGTGTGTGGCTCAGGGCAAGAAGCAAGAGGATGGATGAGGGGTTGTATACAGTCATCAAGCTGCTTCTAGAAGAGCTGGGGAGGGTGCAAATGGTTTTAAATAAAAAATAAACAGAATAAAATGTTGTCTAATTCATCACCAGTAAAGAATTTAACTAGGTACTGGCAGTGTGAAGGGACAACCTCATACGAGCAGTTCAGTCAATGCAGGCAACAACGCAAGTTTGTTGTCTTTCCCTTGCGCAGTCATTTCTTGTGCTGGTAGCAGGCAACGCTCTCAAAATGCAGTTTCTGAACTGATGACTTGCTTTGCTCTGAATATTAGCTTGGCAGTTTTTGAAAGTCCAGCTGTGAGCCTACTTTATTCTGTTTACTAGGGGATCCTATTTTGTATTCACAGAATGTTTGTTTAAATGTAATATCCTGGGAAGGCTAATAATCCATTATAAATATGATACAGTCATTGAATGCCTTGCTTAATGGAGTTCCTTGTCTTTTTCCCTTCCCCCCAAGAACTTTAATTATTTTTCTGGGCTCTTCATGCAGTTACTGTCTGTAAATGTGGATTTATTTCTATATTCCTTCCTTTCTTTCACAACTCCTGCTGCCTGTTGCACTGTAGTGTCCACTCTGAGATGCTGAAAGCTTCGGGGGGTGATGCTGATATTCAAGCAGGACAATGAGCTCTCAGCCCTAGAAGGGTTTTGTAGGCCGTGCTTGAGTGGAAATAATACAATGATGTGCTCTTGGCAATAACTTTAGTTTGGGATATAGAAGAATTACAATGAATAACTATTAAAAAAGCCTAAAACTTAAAATGTCTGGAATCCAAAGCTTTTTTCCTTGCATGTGACACTTCCAGTTGGTGTTTCATCAGCGCCAAAAAATAAACTTTATGCTTTGCTGTTGTCTGAGGCAGCTGACAGATGTGATGGTGACAACCAGAATGTCACAGCCTTCTGGTGTGTGGGCAAATCACGGTCATCATCAGATGGTCAACACGTCTCAGGGACCAGGCACTGATAAGTACACACAGTACATAGTGCTTGGCGTGGCGAAGCAAGCTGGAGAGACTGCAGTGAGAGGCAACTGAGCAAGGGTCTTTCTTCCACAGATGGATGTGATCTGTAATGCTGCTGCATACGTAGGGCATTTACATATCTGATTGCTTCTCCTGAGTGTTTTCACATATATGGTTCTTCCTCTGAAAGTAGAAATATAAGCGGCTTGCAAACGTTTTGTTGTATGTATGTCCTGGTCACAGAAAAGTTTATTATTGTATTAATAGGCTGCCAAGAAATATTTTGTATGTTGTTTTTTTTTTTCTTTTCATGACAGGCAGTGCTGTTTCTTTCTCAGCAGTTTAATGTATATCTCAAATGTGGTACCTCAGTGAGTGATGTTCCAACACTTCATCTCACTTTCTGGAAGACTTGGGTTAGAATCAGCAGGTATCAAAACAACAACAAAAAGAAAACCAGAACCCATCCCCAGACCAAAACCCTACAAGCCCCCCTGGGCTTTCAAACCCTTGCTGAAAAGGAGCAAGCAGGGTGTATGCAAGCTGCAGAGCTGCTTCTGCCTGGCCTCTGACCTAACGAGTCTGCAGCCAGATGAAGAAGCTGTTGTTTGTTTTTCTCCCTTTCTTTTGGAGAACGATTTCATGAGGTTAGATTGGTAATGTTTGTTTCTTCTCTTGAAGCTGCCTGGGTTTGATCTGTAGGCACCTTTCTCACAACCTTTTTTTCTTTATTTCTTGTCTACATCACGTAGGTCTGAACAGACCTTAGCTGCAAGGGATGTTTGGTGAACTTCAGTAGAAATTGTATCCAGTTCCCAATTTAAATGAACTTTTTTTCATCAAAGCATGGCGTGTAAGCACATGTAAGATATTAGCACCATCTCAATGAGCCTGGGGGTACCTCCATCAGTGCGTTGTCATATGAACCTGCCTCTTTGTGGACAGATCAGCTATGGCAATTCCTAACCCAGTGTTTGCCTTCTTGTTTTAGATTAACGTATTCCAAACAGGGCAGGTGTTGTTGAGCGCATAGGAACGACAGGGTGAGAGAGAGTGGCTTCTGTTTGAACCTCTTTGTGCATCACAGAATCCTACAACACCCCAAGTTGGAAGGGACCCATAAGAATCATTGAGTCCAGCTCATTCACTGAGTGTGTGTCCAACTATTTTTTGAACTCCAGCAGCTCGGGTCCGTGTCCACAGCCTTCTGGTGCAGAGCTGTCCCTATCCCGCAGCTGCCCCTCCCTGACACAGCTCCATGCCGTTCCCTCGGGCCCTGTCGCTGTCACACAGAGCAGAGCTCAGCACTGCCCCTCCGCTCCCTGTGAGAGCTGCAGCCGCCATCAGGCCTCCCCTCAGCTCCTCTGCTCTGCACTGAGCCAACTAGGGACCTCAGGTAAAAGGAAAAAATGAAACCAGGGGACTTTCTCCTTTTGCCTAGAAGTCTTCCATGTCACACCTCTCTGCACTGTGGCCCCACTCCCTCCCCCTGTTCCCAGGAGGAACAGGGGATCTGCCAGTGGAAAAGACCAGCAGCTAGTCACCAGGTGAGTTGTAATGTAAGAGCAGAGCTGGAGTGAGCTTAACAGAGCCTGCCTTGTGCTATTACACAACAGAACTGCTAATTAAAGTGGGAGCAAGAGGTCGGCCTGGAAGGTGTGTGGGAAATAGAAGTGCTACTCACTGTAGAGAACTGCAAAGGGATCTTTTGCTAAAATCTCCATCGGGCACATCGAGTGACCCAATATGATCCAAGTAAGCTAGGATCTGTTAGCACAGTAGTGGAATCTAGGACAAGGATTGAGAGTGTGTAGCGCCATACAATGCTCCTAAAAAGAATGGCCACCTCCTGTTGGCTTCAGTGATGGAAAATTTCATCTTTCAAGGTTGTACAAAAAATTGCTGTTTTTAAAGCCAGCTCTGAAGTGCAGTGCATACCTGCCATTTTGTTTTAATTCTGGTATATCTCAAAGGAAGAAAACTGTCAGAAACAGAATGCATCTGTGTCCTTGGAAAGGGATAGTTAGGAGCTGAATAATGGAGAAATTTTTTGATGCCACATCTTCCATTAAATTGTCAATGTTCACCTACCTTAAAGTGTTTTCATGTTTGTCGCCCTACCTCTAATTGCTGTTGAGTCCTACTTTTCCAATTATTGACATATTTTCAATAGGTACATTTATTAGATTTACTGTGTACCATTCTACAGCAAACAAAGATCGCTTACTTTATTGTAGAAAACAAAGGGCTGATAATTAACTGACATTAGGTAGGTGTGGATATGACTTGGATAAAAATTCCTGCTTCTTTAACTATTTTTGAATACAAGAGTGGAATTTTCAGAGTTTTGAAGTAAAGCACACTGTAGACCTAACTTACCTAGGCCTTTTGAAAACCTAGTTTTGTGTATGGCAGCTTGTGTAAGTCCATGAATACCTTTGGGTGCATACTTGCTAGCTGATAACTAATAAGACTTTAGAGAAGAAAAAACATTCATTAGTATTATTTATGAGAGTCAATAATGTGAAAGGTCTTTTTAGAGGGGAATCATGGTGCTTGTAGTTAAATGGTTTTGTAGACCATATAGTGGAATGAAGTCTTGAAAACAAAAACTTAATCTCAGTTAATTGTGTATTGCTTCTTATCACCTTATGTATACTGAAAATCTCAACACATCTTTCTGAAAATATCCCGAAATGCAGAAGTAAGGCTGCTGCCATAACCTGAAGCATAATATCCAAAGTGACCATGATAACCAAAAATCAGAAGAGAAAATTAATGTACTTGTGTCAGAAGGCTGGAACAGGAGGAGTAAATAAAGCCACTCAGCTTTGTTCTCTGTTATCATTGTTAAATGAGCTTCTTCTGACAGTGATACAGAGGATGCAGATTAAGTTCCCCTTCTCAACCTCAGTTGCTATATCCTTCTGTTGATGATGATTTACCTCTGAATTCAGGCACTTAATTACCTGGCTGCTCCTCAGCAATAGGACTATCTTCTGCTGTTGGAGTTGGAAAGCAATGACTTGGGAGGGCTGATGTGGCTTTGGAGTGGGTACACTGAGTGCACTCTTCCACCACCATAGAGTTTTGGGGTTTCAGTATAGAATAAATATGATTAAGTGTTGTAAAAAATTTCCTACAGTGTCAAATGCAGGGCTTTAAACTTTCCTTGGAATGTTTTACCTTGACAGTTCCTTAGTTTTATTGTTCCTGGTTTGGCAGGAGCCCAGACAGAATGATATCACGCCTGTGCAGATAATGAAGACGCCATTTATTACCGTTAGAATAAAAAACTATCATTGTAATTTAAATGGTGTTATTGGTAGCTGTGGTTCTTGATCTTGGAAACTGCTTGGTGGATATGTGTTAGCCTTCCCATTAAGCTGTTACAGAAGTGCTGCTTTTGCTCTTCGTAGCATAGTTAGGCCAGCATTTTTCAGCATCTCCTGTAGGTCCTACATGCTACCTTAGCAGTACTGTCAGGCTGAAGGGGAGAGCCCTGCAAAAGCAATGACTTAGAAGGAGTCGTGTCACAGTCCAGAAGTATGAGAGGGGTTTTCTGGCTGTACTTTAAGATGAAATTTGCTGAAACACTCTAGGCAGCTCAACTGCAGCAGAGACCCAGAGCTGGAGCAGGCCCTTATTTTCCAGAAGCAGTTCTCTATAGTTTCCCTAATCCAGGTGTTTTTACGAAGTTTCACAGTGGGATGAAGGGTATTTTTCCTTTCTCATTGTCCCACGATTTTCCTGCCTGCACAGCAATGCCTGCATGGCTTAGGGCTTGAATTCTGTGCTGGGTAGTTTACGTGCTGTTCCATCCTCTCCTCTTGACTCTATATGGTAGCATTATGCTAGGTTCCTACTGTGGATGTTGCAGATAAATTTATTTTGTTTTGCAGCTGAGATGGTGATTTTTCTTCAGGTGTGGTAGGTATTTCTCATGTCTCATAAAAGCTGTCTGCAAACTGGGTTTGCAGCACATTGAGGGTGATGCTTCAATTTACTTGGTTTTTTTTTCCTATATTTTGCTAATTATAGGTAGGTCTTAGAACTACAGAATCATTAAGGTTGGAAAAGACCTCTAAGGTCATCTGTCCAACCATTGGCCCATCCCCACCATGTGCACTAACCATGTCCCTCAGTGCCACATCTACACGGTTCTTGAACACCTTCAGTTATGTGACTGATTATTATTATTATGTGTGTGATTATTGCAGTCTTCCCAAAGGATAGAGTGAATCCTTTGGTCAAACTAGGGACAGTGTTGTGCTGTGCAGGGAAGCAGATGTGCCACCTGCAGAAACAGGCAAAAGGAGAGTTTAGCAGGAAAGTACCTTAAGGGATGTCTGCCCACAGCTGTTTTAACTGCACAGGGAGAAATGCAGCTGCAGTATGTCTTTAAAATTTGTTGCCATTGAAATTTTTATTTATCTGACTGGATAAATGTTGTCTAATGCTCATTAAAAGGAATATAATGCAGTTGCCCCTGGCTCCCAAGGTTTTGACCCTTCTGTAATTAATTATAAGGAGGAGCTGTGCTATCCAGGAATTCTGTAATTTTTTTTTCTTTATATCTGTAGCAGAAATGCTAAGTCAAAGCTTGAACCAGTGACTGAGTACCTGGTGGAGAGGCAGGGCCAACCCAGGCGAGCTCAGGGGCATGCAATGTACCTGAATGCCTGGAAGGGGTGGAGCCAGGATCCACCTCTTCCCAGACCTCATTTAAAGGTTGGTAGTGCAGGTGAGGGTGTCTTGCTGGAGCTCCCTGCCCACCTGAGGCCTTCCTAAGGTGAGCAAATTTTCTGTCTGTCTGTCTGTCTTTCTTTCTTTCTTTCTGTCTTCATCCACATCTGCTGTATTTGGGCTTGTCTCTTGGAGAACTTGATGTAGGCTTTGTCATCTTGCTATTGTTGCTATGCTTTCTATCCCGTTATTGTATTAGAGTATCAAGGCTGATGCTGAATATCTAAGGCTTGTACACAAATGCCACCATACAAACAGGATGCTTAATGCTGTGTTTGTCTTATGCCTTTGGTATGGATTTGCTTTTTGTAGAGTTACTGGCTTGCATTTACAAGGAGGTAGGTTTCTCTTACGCTATGTTGGTGCTATAAAACTTCTGGAGAGGATGCCTGTTCAAAAATTTGTGTTGCAGAGCCAAAACTCACAGGTACTAACAGAGCTGTATGGTGTCAGGTGCCATGTCATTGCATGTATGCAGAGATTTGAAAGATTTCTATCTTGGAAGAGCTGCACAGGTGAGGATTATTTGTTCCAACAGGTGCAACTTCTCTATTGTTGTTTATGAAGACAGCTGAAATGGTTATTCCTAAGACTTTTATTTTGGGGTGGGATTAATCCCTGAAATCATCCCAAATTACATCTACTCTGGTTTGCCTGCCTCCCTCTGTAGTAGAACTGTAGTCCCTACTGTTCTAGCAGCAAGTTAATGGTCAGGAAGTGATGCAGGTCGTGATCAACAGTGGGCAGCCAGAACAGGACGTTCAGATCATGAAGGCACACTGACTTGCCTGCTTTTGCTGTTCAGTTTTTATCTTCTGCTGTTGAAACCTGACCTATTATCTTATTAGTTGGTGTCATTTTCTAGAGGAATGGGAGTTCTTTTCTTGTTCCTTTGCAGCAAAGAAGTTAGTGATTCTAACAGTTTTGTAATGAGGAATCTAAATGTTTTTGTTCAGGGGAGGTATTTTACCCCCAACAAGGGAGCAAAATGTGTCATAAGGTGGATGCTAATTGTTTATTCACTGTCAGATGACTGAGCTGAAAGCAAGTCTCTGTGCTGTGTCTTCAAGTTGCTGAATTGGCTCCTGATTTCCTATCATTTTCTCATTAGTTCGTAAAGTCAGTGGAGCCTACTCTGTCACTTAACTCCTCATTTTCCATCCTTTTAGAATAGTGCTCTTACAAAAAGCCTATTTTAAGGCTTTTCCCTAGTCTTAATGAACTTTGCAGTGAAAATCACTACTTATTTATTTGCAACTGCTGTTCAACAGCAGGCACTGCTTTTCTCTTAGAAAGTAATACTTATTTCTATGGCTTTTCACTTTGTACATTTGTAGTTGCCTCCTTAAATGTTTCTGCTGGAATGCAAGTAAAACTTACCAAGTGAAAAGAAACCTGTGTTCGTTCTGTATTGCTCACTGCCTTTGTATTTAAGATGGGGTCCACCCAGCAGTTCATTTTTGTTTCATTTTAGTACTAACAGTACCATTTTTATGTAACTAATTTTACTAATTCTATGTAACTAATAGCATTGCTTTAATCCTAAGAAACTGCTGTCATTTGACAATAAATTTCTAAAGTGAAAGTCATATGCTCATGAACTTCCTAAATCACAGTTTGGAGCTGAAACTAATAGCATAACCTAAAGTAGTGTAACATACCCTTTCTTTGCTTTGCACTTTGTGGTTTCTTTGTTCCTTCTAAGTTGTATGGGTATCTAAACCACACAGTGATCTGCCATTTCATGACCAGTCAGTGCCTCTGTCACTTGGGGCTGTGAAATGTTGATGGGACATGATCAAAAATTGAGAGGAATTTCAATGAAAAGGCTCCCGAAAGAGTATGGTGCTTTCTCATTATTAACATGATCAATGCTTATTCTGCTGGGAGACTATATTGTAATAAGCATTTAGAAGACTTCAGCAGAAATGCTGTCAGCTCAAAAACAATAGGAAAAGCTGACTGCTTATGGGCAATAACCATGTATGATAGAATTTATTTATGGAGTGCTTAAATCGTTGGAGTGCTTAAAACAGAAAGGAGAGTTACCTGTGTCCTACAGCAGGGGTAGTTTTTGCAGCCTTGCAGGGAGAGAACTAGAGATAACCTTGTTTGCTACATTCATCTTATTTCAAATAAATCAGTGTGTGTTTTCACTCCTAAATATGTAGGGGGTTTCTGCTTTTACACTCTAAAATCATGTTAAAATAGAAAACACATATTTTAATAGAAAGTTAAAACTACTTTGTTTTGCTTTTATTGTTGACTTTACAGCAAGTGTGCTTATGTATGTGACCTAAGGTGCTAGAAGAGGGTCTGAAACAAACCAATGACAACGCAGAAATTCCATACTGCTACTGCCTGCTATTAATTAGTCTCTACCTAGCAGGCACAATTGTAGTTTTGTGCTGTAGTTTTTCAGCAAGTGTGTTAGGAAGGTTAAGAGCAATTTACTAGCATTAGAGATTGACAAGTAACTTGAGAAACCGGAGCGGCAGTTTTATGGGTGTCATGCTTCTTTCGGAGTTGGTAGGCTGGTGACAGGGTTCCAGGGACATGATGCTACCTCTTGGAGAACTTGATGGACTGTTCATCCTGGATTCACAGATTTGTTAGTAGTTCTTGCTGGAGCAGCAATGCTCCCTTCCTAGCCTTAACACTTGTTGTGAGCTGCTGTGTTTTCAGTGAAAACTTCATGTCTATTAAGAAACATGTCTTCTATGTGTTTGAGTTCCAACTGTGTGCACGTGTGGAAGCCCAGACTAATATATTGAGCTCTTTGGGACTATGTGCATTTGCCATGTGCACGTGAAAGTGGTAAAATAATACATGTAAAATACTGCAAGTATTTAAATGTCTTTTAGAATTTTATCTGTAAGTTGTCAAGTATTTTGCAGACTGGATAATAAGTGGATGGGGCACTGTAATTTTGCGGAATGCTGATTTTTTTTTCTATGTGATGTGAGATAGAGTAATGATAAGGTCATTCTTCAAAAGTCAAGGTGCTTAGCATCCTGCTGTGTGCTTTGTAAGTGATTGGGATGGAAAGCTTAGAAAATACTTTGTAGATCTGTGAAGTGGTTGGAGCACTGTAATGCTGATGTGTATTAATTCCACACAAGAAAAATTTGGGAGAATATTGGAGAAGAGCGGTGACAAACACTTTTTGTTCCACATGTTAACCTTTGACTTGTGCGACTAAACTTGGATATACTTCTTAAAATAATGCAGAAAATTTTATGGTGTAGCAAGAGCAAAGGGAGATGAAGTATTTCTACAGAAGGTGAAGATATGAGAATATGCCGGAAGTCAGGGAAGAGTGGTTTTGTGTCCAGCAAGAGTGGACATAGTAACTGTAGGTGCTTAAAACAAGCTATAATGCAACTTAGGGAAGTCTCCTCAGTTCCATTCCTCAGTAACAGCCCTGATATCTCAATCTTGCTTCCTCTTTATCCATTGATTATCTATTGAATATTGGTTGGAAAAAATGAGCGAAGCCTAGGAGACTGGTTCCAGGAATCTGGCATAAGCAGGACAAGAGAGAGAAAAACATGCTTCAGCTGATGTGGAGAAATTGGCTCAGGGGCTAGAGAGAATTTTGAGATAGCAGCAAAATGTGAGGCTGAATTCTTTCAGAGTTTTATCTAATTAATCCACTCTAACATGTCTCTCTGTATCTTAATCATTTTTTCCTTGACACAAAATATAATTTTATGCAGAGTTGCCTAGTTAAAGATACTGGCTTTCTCCTTTTTCTCAGATAAAATGGCGTGCTTCATTCTCCTCTTCCTGCAGCAACAAGGCCAAACTGAGGGTTCTGGCAGCAGGTGGAGAATTGCTGTCTTTGTGTCAGCTTGGACTGCTGGCCCTGGGAAAGCACAGCTACATTCCCTTTGTCTGTTGAGCAACATTCACCAATAATACTTCTTATGGAACATAAACAAATGGGGCTTGCAGGCGTGTGGATCTGTTTCTACAGAGTTTACTGTTTGAGCTCAAGTCTTATTTCTGTGGCAGTGTTGATTCAACAGACTGAAAGAGCTGCCTGTGCAATTTGGTTCCCTCAGCCAAGTGTCAGAAAAAGGGCTCAGGCACAGGGCTGCCTTACCAGACCCTCTGTGACCAAAAAGTTATGAGGAAATGCCTTCCAGGCCAGTGATGAGCTTACCAAGGGTTGGCTGAGATATGGTGACTCAAGCAGTTGCCTTGCTGCATGAGGCAGCAGAATGTGGGCCTCTGATGAAGAAACATAGCAATTAACTAACTTGAGGGAGCTGGAGGAGCTTCTGTTGTCCCTCTCCAATGGAGATGTGCCTCATGCTGGCCTGCAGGCCTCCTTTTGGCCTCCTCCCTTTGCATGTCTCTGCTGCCCTTCCAGTGTGCTTACCAGAGCAGGCTGTGGCCTTTTAAGCTTACATTAATTCCTGCTGTTGTTTTACTGAGCTCATGCTGATCTGGAGTGAGGAGCAGCACTGAGAGGCCGGCCTGCCCTTCTTGGGGGTCATTGTGTGTTTTATTGGTGTTGGCAAAGCCTTTGACTGCCTCTCTCAACAAAACTGAGATAAGCATTCTTGTAATAAAGTGAGCTGAAATTTGCTTGGGTACCTCCTTCACTCATCCCTTCTGAATGTGTAAAATAAACCTTGTAAAGATTAACAATGCAATAAACACCAAACACTTATTTCTCAGCAACTCTTCTGTGGTAGCAGCCATTTGATGGTGGCATGCTGAAGGCTGGAGATCGCCCAGAAATGAGCTTCATGGTGGTGTTGTGCACGTGGCTCATCTGGAATATGCCATAGCCACAACTACTGCTGTTCAGAGTCTCCTTTTTCTTTCTTCAGCAGTTAATTTTCAAATCTGATATCTGATTGGTTGTGTTGAGAATCAGCCTCTCCTAATGTGTATAATACATCCAGGGATACCTGTTATTGATTTAAAAAGCCAAGCTTATGTATTTCTGTAAAGTATTTCTGATTTCTGTGAGGAAGACAGCTCTGTAACTCATGATTAAAAATTATTTTTAATAACCGTGAGCTTGAAGTTATGCACTCTACTGACCTTTTCACAGCTACTACTGTATAATTAACAATTAGATGAAGGTCTTTTAAGTACTATATTAATATTTATTTGTAATAGAATGCTCTTTTTTTTCCAGACTTTCAGTGTGTTTTTGCCTTACAGAGGACATAGAATGAGATGAGCTAGACACCACATAGGGCGTTAGTGTAGCATGAAAGATTTCAAGTTTTATTTACGTATTTGAAGAATTAGTTCTATAAACCACAGTTCAAGAATTTGAGTTAATTATAGACTTTGCATTAGCCTTAAAATTGAGTGGACAAAAATTCAACAAAATCAGATATTAGCAATTAAAAAAAAAACAACTGTGTTCAAATGATGTATCTGCTGAAGACAGCGATGTTTTTTTCCAAGTTCATCAACTGCACAGTGATTTGAGAATTGTTCTATAATAAAATGTTGATATATTTGGTGTTTTTAGGTTTTTCTTTTTTTTTTTTTGAGGTTCTTCTACTTGGTGCTTCTTGTCTCTTGGTTATGAACTAGCATTTGTTTTTGCTCTGTGATTACCAGGCTTTTCTTTCTTCCTTTTGTCATTTACTGTGGTGTTTTTTTGTTTGTTTTCCTCTTGCCCTTTGGGATTAAGATTTAAGCCTCTCTATTCATTCTCACTGTATCAGAAGTTCCTTGTGGTCATTATTTGATCCTTTTGACTTCAATGCAAACAAAAAGTGTTCTGCAAATTGTCAAGTCACTATTCCTCTATTTTAAAAAAGATTTCTTTTAGACCTAGCAAGCTGATCGTAGTTCTATCCATCCTTCTTAGGCAGTTGATCTCTATCATGACCACATGTAACAATGTTTAGTGCTATTGGTATTTGTCATTGTTCTGTTTTTTTCTACTTTTTCTTTTTTAATTACCACCACCCAAAGAAAAAAAAAAAAAGAAAAAGAAAAAAATAAGATTCAGTGATTCCAGATGTTTTTTTCTTCTTAAAATGCCTTTATGATATAGCTGTGTTGAATATGCTTAATCTGCAATATAGATTTCTATGCAAAGTTGTCAGAGCTATACAGTTTGTAAGTGTCAATCTACAGCATACCCCTGGCTTGTGCTACCCTCCAGCAGTCTTGCCTCCCCCCTAAAGCTGATGTGTCAGCACTGGTATGCTTGAATTCTGAATTAATTAGCCATTGTGCTACTGGGCTTGTATGGTTAGCAGAATTCATGAATTAATAATATTATGCTTTCTGTGGAGGAAAGAAGGGATATGTTGGCTGTCCAGTAGGTTTTTTTAAATTTTCATTTCTTGCAAAGATTAAATTACTAAATGGGTGGCAGTAAGAGCACTGTTGTTGGGTCTTCTACAGTTACGATTCTTTTCTGAATTAAATTCTTCCTTCCAGCTCTTTTCCCTTTCTGTTTCTAGTACTTTAGAGAGAGTTTTTGCTGGTTGTCTTAATGGAGATTTTTTTTTTACATGTTTTACTTAAGTTGGGATAAATTCAATACTAAGAAAAAAAGTGAATTCTTTTTTTCTTTCCCTCTTGCTGTGATTGTTATTTACACTCTACACCAGCGTCCAGTGCCTGCCTTAAGAAAGCAGCAGGAACAGTACAAAGCCACATAGGGCTTAGATCATTTTTAGCCTGTCATGTGGCACAGCTGGAAGGGAGGTGGGCTTGTGGCATGGGAGAAACAACTGTTGGGATATTCTAGTGATTCTTTTTGCTGCTAGTGGATGTTGTCCTTGAGAACCCAGATGTGATCATAAGCCTTCTGCTGTTGGACCTTATTTTCATGTCTTCAGAATGGAGAAGGCTGTGTCTGTAGGATAATGAAGACCAAGACACTACTGTACACCTGGAGACCAGCTGTATTTCTACTTGGAATATGTAGCACAAAACAAATACAGTAACAGGAAGCAATTGTGAGGTGTTACAGTGTATACTTACTACAGTTTGTTTTGGAGTGGGAGCGTCTCTTGTATGTTCCTGCAAAACCATCCCAGACTTCTTTATTTTCACAATGAGGTGTCAAAAGCACTGCAAGAAACATCAAATAGATATCTGGATAATTATATATACATTTATTCCATAATTCCCAGTTACTGGTCGATTTTCTGCTGTAAAAAATGAGAGAATATCTTGTATTAGAGTTCTCCAGTGTAAAATCAGATTTTTCAATGAATGCAGATAGACACGGTAGTTTCATTTGCTGGGGCGGTCCTTACCTACAGCGCAGCTGTGTTTCAAATCCCAAAGAGTAAATTATGATTGATCTTTATTTGCTCAAGTTTGGATAATGTCTCTTCTCTGCTGCGCAGCTGACCTACCTGCCTTTGTAAGGGAATACTTTGTGAAGAGGCAGAAGTCTTCATTTCTAGATTGGGCCTTTATTGGAAACTTCTAACAGGGAGGAGTGAAAAGCACAAGGAACTCTGGGAGATGGATGAGAGGATCATCAAGGAGAAGGTGGTAGGTAGCAAGGAAAGCATTATCCTGACTGGGCAGGAATGGGTGGAAGTAGCCACATTTGCCATCCCATGTTGTTAAGAAAAATCCTTACACCTTTGTACACTGAGTAGCAAGCTTTTAGAATGTATTAATTAAGCAACTGTGCTGGTAGGTAAAAAATAATCAAGAAATTTATTACTAACTATATGTAATCAGCTGTCAACTGTTTACAGGCATGTATTCAATATGAATTCATTAATTATTCTATTACTTGCCCTTGTGGCTTCAAGTGCCTTCTTCAAGCAGGAGTCCTAATATTTCAGGCAGGGCATTGAAAACATACATCTAAAACTGCATGACTGTCGAGGGTTGTGGCCTTTTTTGGGGAACGATGGCATTGGATTGAATTGGGTATTTGCTACGCTTTTACATATGGCCTGGGTTATCTCTCTGCTTATGGTTTTTAAACCAGCAGTAACATTGAAGAATGGTTTAGGGAAGCTTGAAAACCAGATGAACGTTGAACTGTCTGAATAGGAGGTTGGACTGGACCTTTAATGTAATTTTCTTAAATTCCTGATGCCTGTTATTGATAGCAATGGTTAAACTGACCCTTGATTGACTTCCATCGTTTCAAGGTTGTTTCAAATATTTTCTGAGCTGCTACAAGAGGAAGTTCCTGAAAAATTTTATATGATTTACATTGTGATACAGATCCATTTTTTTTTTTCCCCTTAAACCTCTGACTGAAAGCATGCAACCTCATGGGGTGCAAATAACTGGCAGACCTTGTAAATCAGAGGGAAGTTAAACATTTGCTGATGTTTCTTAAACAGATGCAGATATCTCTTTTAAGTCAGTAAAGCTTGGGTATTTAACAAAGTACATGACTTTTATGCCAGAGAACTGTACATATAGTAAAGTATAAAGGCCTAATAAGTTATCTGCGCACTGTTTCAGCAAAGTTGGTAAGCACGTACCTAAACCCAGCTATTCAGGTAGTACGTGTTGAGTTGCATGTTCAACTGAATTTTCAATCAAGATTTAGAGAATTTTGAGTTTTGTGTCAGAAGGATCTGTTTGACTAGACTTACGTGTGCTGTATGAGTTGTTTTGGGTTTATTCTTGGTATGTTACTAATTAATGGCTGTTTGAAAGCATTTTCTCCTGTGCAGCTATTATATGAGCAGTCTAAAGTCGCATTTAATAACTGATACTTTGGCATTGAGCAAACTTGTTTCTGGGCAGTTGGAAAACACCATTTGTCTTCTTAAGTGATAGAAGCCATTTGGACTTGTCTGCTGAATTGCTTTTGGGTGAAAAGGAAGGGTGGATCAAGTGGTACTCCTCTGGAGTACTGAAACTCCCCTTGTGGTTGATGGATGTGAGGAAACATTCTAGTATTACCTAATGTTTGCTGAAGTGTGCTACTACTTAGGTGAAGAAAGAACAGAACAGAACCAGAGGTTTTCTATCTGCTTCTGTGTCAGAGGAGCACATCGGTGGTTTCAGAACAGAGACTAGCAAAACTCTGACTTTGTACAAAGCTGCTTTGTCTCACTGAAACTGTTTCTGAGGTTCAACACTAACCCAGAGAAAAGAGGCATCCCACAGTTTCCCAAATAACTTCTAAAGAGTTGGGCTCCAGAAGGCTTTGTCTGCTAGGGCTACTGTCTGGCAGGGACCATGCAATGCTGGGTGGCTCTTGGCAAGCCTGGAAAAGAAACAGGCAGGAAGTGAAGAACTATCTGAGTCTGGAGTATGCTGATGGATGTTCAAAAGAAATCATGTGACTGGAAAACATTTGTCTAGAGCAGTTTGTTAAGTGAATTAAAGCTTTTCATTAACTTACCCAACCTGTGTAAGCTAACATCCCTGTAGTGTTCATCCCTGTCTCATGTGTTGTGTCAGCAGTACTGAGGCTGACCAAGACATGTTGTGCCCTTTCTGCTGTGTGTGGTGGGGCTGCTTTGCCAGCACACAGTTCTTCTAATTTGCTGCCTGTGCGTAGCCATTAGTTGTGCATTTTTTCCTGTCATGTTAATATCTCCTCATGTAAGCAAGATGTGTGAAGAAGGAAAACTGTGCTCTGCTGTCAGAAGCCTTGATGGGAGCAACCATCTTCTGGAGGCTGGCATTGTCAGAATGACAGCTTCTAGAGGTGTTCTCAGGGCAGCACCGCAGGGCAGAAGGGCCACGGGAGCTCTGAATAACTATATCCTGGCAGTGACACATGCTCTGCAGCTCTGGGTTTTAGTCACTTCATTAAAGCAGCCATTTATGAGGTGCATGGCCATGTTCACCCGAATGTTAGCTAGCCAAGGATGGGGGCTGTTAGCAGCTGCTTGATTAACCACTTGACAATCAGCACCAGCTCCCTTCAGCTCTCAGTGTGTTGGCTAGCATCTCCAGTGCAGATGTCTCCCACGTGCAGCTTGTCCAGCAGCCAAGCTTTTGGAAGGGTTATGTGAGATCAAACAAGGAAAGTCATTGACCTTTCTGTTCACAAAGGCGTGAGGTATTGTGTGTGTGATTTTATTTTTTTTAATATTGTTTTGTGCTCAGCTGGGAGATTCTTTCCTGTAGTGCTAGTTTTTTAACAATCTGAAGTCCTGCAAGGTTTATTAAAGTACTCCTTAACAAAGACTCATGTGTCTGCAGCTGTATTTTGGCTATTTCAGACCAAATTCTCATCTTTGCATGTTAAAGTACTCCTTTTATTTGATAAGAAGTTTCTAACCAGCAAGTATTATAGAAACAATTATTATAGTAAAACATGAAGTAAATATCTGTTGCAGGAAGGAGGCAAAACAGTAACTAAATGAAATCTGTTCCAAGAACATTCCAGGATTCGATTTAGGGCAGTAACTTTGTTTGAGGAAAGTTTCTCTTACAGATGTGAGGAACGAAACTCTTGTTTTCATGAAAAAATATAAATGTTAAATGCTTGCAGGAAGCTACCCTGTTACACCTCAGATACACTGGAAAGAAATCTAATAACAGGTGAGGAGCTTTTTCACAGCAATGCCAAAGTTTCTAGGAGTTTAAAGAAAACCAACCTTTATAGTCAGTGGAGAATAAAATGAGTAATATCTGTCATAAGTAATCATTTTCAGTTTGCTTCATCAAACAGGCCACTGATTAGATACAATCTTTAAAAAGCCATTATTTTCTTATTCCCATGGTAGCTTTTTGTTTCTTGTAACACCAACTGTATACTTGAGTTGATTACAGCAGAGTAAGAACAGCCATGATAATCATGGCTTTCATTATATTTAAATCCCAAAGCACTCACGTGACAGAAATCCTCCATTTATTCTGTCGACTTCCGAAAGATTAAATTCATATAACAATTTGTAATATGTTTGCACAGTGAAGTACAACAACTTGAAATTATTCCCATCTTTTTACTCTCCCTTATCTCTTCCTGGTTATTCTGTGACTGTTTAGTGATTCACTGTTACAATTTAACTGCTATTGAATTCTCTTTCAAACAGCTGTCATGCAAAATCTCAGGAAGAAGTGGACTCACCATAGGTTGTACAAAATGAGGTATATGTATAGTTTATGGATTTAGAAGCCTAGTTGTAGGCACAAGACATTCTGATAATTAGAAAAATAATGTATGAAAATGAAAGGTGAAAAAGCAATTTTTTTGTATTAAGAACACAAATATGGAATGCTCTGAACTTTATACATGGTGTTAATTGCAGGAAAACATTGCTGACCTGTCTAGAGAAAACTAGTGACTATGTTATTGTAAACAGGACGTTTTTCCTCTACTCTCTTTTCCTACCATCGAGCAAGCAATATCCTAAAAGTTGTCATCTGTTGCTTTAGCAGGGAAAACAAAAGACTCAGGGATGTGTGTTTTTTAAAATACATAGAGATGGAGTTCTTGAAAGTAGATGTAGGGCAGGTTTACAATTTTGAACTTACTTCAGCCCTCTGTATAAGGCTGACTGATGCTATGAGTTAGCAGTAGTGTCTTTGGGATAAGCAGACATTTTAAAGGGATTAACTTATGTGACATGCTAATACTGAAGATTGATTCTGTTCTGGATTTATGCAGTTGGTGATGTATTGTTTCTGACAACTATTAAACTGGAAAACTAACCATTTGCAAGGCTTCTCATCCTTATTTAAATTGTAAAAGGCTTTCAAGTGGCTTTGTCAGTGAGGGTACAAAACATGCAAAGTGAAAACTGATATGCTAAGAATTGAGGTATTTTTAATACAAACATGCAAGTCAAATTAAAAACAAAAAAAAATCTTAACTACGCAACATTATTAAATTGGTCAAATGTAGACTTGGTGTCTCTCAATCACAGCAAAGTTTTGAATTCCTTCAGTCACAAAATATTTAGGAGTGCTATGTTCAGCAAACTCAGCAGCTCTTCTGTAGTGAGTAGTGGTAGATGGTAAAGCCAATGTTACAGAGCTTTCTTTGAGATGGAGCTGAATTAAGCTAAAAAGTGTGCTGTCTCTCTTCTGCAGCATCAGACTGCACAGATCCTGCACTTCTATGTTTTTCAAAATCTGCTATTTTAATGTAAGCATGCATGCATGCTGATATTCAGCTGGTTAGAAGCATCTAATTATTGTGATTATATGCATGCATACTTCATCACTTTTTTTTCTAATGAAACTGGCAGTGCAGGAAAAGCTTGGCATTTTATCTACTGTATAATTTGCTTGTTTTTATGCTTAGTGTAACAGCTTCCTGAATGAGTACTGAAGTGTGACTGAGATAAATAACAAGGGCTGAGTGGGTGCATAGACATGTGGACCCCAAGTGGTCATTGCATTTATCCAAAAAGGCCTATTGAACAGATAGAGGGAGAGCTGGAAACACAAGAGGAAAGTCATAAGCAACTTCTGTTTCTTGAGCCTGTTGACAGATGTCTTCAATTTTTTTTTTCTTTTGGGAAGTAATTTCTCTTTGGATGAGCACAATCTATGTTCTGCTATTTTCAAGAGGACTCTTGCAGCTGCATGGGGTGCACCCAGCTGTAGCAACTGCCTGTTGGGCACAGCAGTTTCTGGCTGGAAAAAAACCAACATAGCATTTAACATGTCATTACTTTTTAGCAGGTACATGGTGGAGAAGGTATCCATCTTCCCAGTTTATCTGCTGCCCTTGATTTTGAGGTGGAGGCAGGGAGAATAATCCTATTACCTCTGAAGGGCCACTGACTTGCAGTAATTGTTGTTGGCTGTGATAATGTGGTTTATTCGTAGTTTGTCCTCTTGGAGAATTAATCCATGAGTAGAACCTGGCCTCTAGTCTGTCAACTGGGCTACTGCAGCTTGATTTGCCCAGGGAAGTAGCTGTCACTGTCTTTCTAAGAGTTTAAGACTGCTTAAATAATAATAATAAAAAAAGAGATATAAAAAATAAATATAAAACTTAGGGGGAAGAAGGGGGAAGAATTTTTCACTGTTTGAATCTTTTCAGTTTGTCAACGGTTTACGGGCAGGTTCGGCCCGGTTCCGTGACGATTGGTGTGGGGTACCCATGCCCCGGGAAAGGGAAAAGGGAGATGGGCCTAGAAACAAAACAGCAGCAACAATCTGAGGAGGAAAGCTAATTTACTAAATAGATATTGGAAAGCAAAATAACACAATATAATACAATATAATTGGAATTAAAGCTAATAAATCAAATAAAATGAGCAAGAGAGAGTGTCTGATAAACCGAAGGCCTTACGCTAATGCTGAAGGTGAGATGGCAGCGAGCACCCACTGCTGAGTCGATCCCAAAGGAAAGAGAGTGTCCTGTGACTGCAGACAGTTTTTTGCTTTCCCTCTGAGTGTAAACACGTAAAAACACAACACATTGGACAGTCCTCTGGGGAATGTAGTTCTTCTTCTCTTCGGAGACAGGTATACCTGGAACTATCGATGATCCATGGAGCTGAAGCATTAACTCTTTAACTCTAAATGCACTACATGATGTTATGATGTGGAATACCAGTACCAAAAATCATAAAACCTTGACACAGTTTCAGATTACCAGCTACACTTTCCTAACCCCCAGAGCACACCACTTCTCTTGCATTCCTTGGAGCAGTCATCAATGGGACACCGTTGCTGGGTGGAAGCAAATAACTGCTGCCCTTTCTGCCCATTATTCTCCCTGCATACATGAGCTGCCTATCAAAATCTTTACATGGTTGAGGGCCACCAAGGCCCTGCCCCACCCCTTTGCAGTGGAGTTGGGGCAGAAGAGTGCCAAGGGGAGATTTTCTGTCAGGAAGTGGTGGTGGCTCCTCTGTAGGAGAGGTCTGTCCTGGGCACACAGAATGATCTCTTGGAGGCTACCACCATGCTCATTTTAAAAGCTTCTTTCTCTTATGTATTAGACTATGACTAGACTTAAGGTTTTAAAGGTCCTAGTTTCTGTTATGTTTCACTTGAAGCGATGGAGTTTTTTTGGTGTTCTGGGTTCTTAGTCTTTAGAGTGAACTTCAGTAGCATATCCGGGTTTCTCTTTGTTACACCTGAAGTCTCATGTTCAGGAGGTTTTAGAGAATTTACAAAAAACAGTTGATACTATGTGACTTGGCATTAAAATGGTGGAAGATAAGTTAATATCCATTCTAAATTCTGCCTGGAGTGAACCCATGTAAATTCTCAGTTATTTGTTAAAGGTCACCATATTAGAATATGAGTCATTGGCTTGTGATAGTATTGTAGTTTACTCATACTTTGTCCTTTTGGAAGTCCTGGCATTGCAACAGGAAATTAATGTTTCCTTGCCTGAAATTAGAGAATAGCACCTCATACCAGTATTTTGGGAAGTATTCTTAAAATGGGGGTTCTGAAGTACTTGCACAAGCTACCCAGAGAAACTGTGGATGTCCCATCCCTGGAGGCACTGAAGGCTGGGTTGGATGGGGTTGGAACTGGGTGTGCTGTAAGGTCCCTTCCAATCCAACCCATTCTGTGATTCTGTTTTTGGAAAACCGCTGAAATATTAAATTTCAAAAATTGCATGAATTAATATATTTTTAATTGTTTAAAGTATTAGCTAGAAATGAGGCATGCAATTACTCTTGGTATTAAACAAATGGAGGGCAAAACAATTGTCAGAAAAAATGACGTGATTTATTACAGTTAAAAATGTCTATGCTTCTACGCACTCCTGTGAAGTGCTGAGCTCATTGCAAGGTAGCTTTATATTTTTTGTAAAGTTTTTTGTTTGAAGTTTTTGAAGCATTTTTAATTGTCACTCTCTTTTCTCTCCCGTCTCACCCCCACCCTCCACTTTTTTTTCCATCTGCCATATGCTGCATGTCTCTTTGCAAAAGCACTGGAGAGAGATCAGATCTAAATATACTTTTTCTCAGCTTTAACACAATGTGGCTGTGATCCTGACTGGGACTTGTAAGTTCTTCAGGATAAAAATACTAAGGAATATGATGTCATATTTTTCACTAGGTTCTTTATAAGGTCTTTGAGCCTTCAGAAGAATCAGCATTATTCTGAAATGCCCTGATATTTCATCTGAACAAGGTATCAACCAAACACAAGGGATACTAATTAACATGGATATTAAAAAGAAAAACAAACATTTTTGGTTTTCAATTGGGCTTCATATATATATATGATATATTCTGATGTTCTAGTATGAATTGGACATCCCCTGAAATTAGGGCTAGAGGGTAATTATATGTTTGGACTACGTTAAAATCTAAAGTTCACATAAAGAAAATAAAAATTGAAGATTTATGGTAAGCAAAAATGTCTTTGGAACTTTTTTCCAAACCAATGAAAGCAGTTCCTGCTGTAGAGCATCTCTGGCATGCTTTAGTGCTGGCGTTCTGAAGGAGCCACCTCTGTGCGACTGCCTGCTTTCCTGGAGGCTGTGCTATGGTGTTTGTTTTTTTCTTTCATCTTGAGCAGGATTTGTGGCTGCTGTGGGTTACTCAAAGCAGGCAAGAAAGAGTTGTAAACTGAGGTAGTGATCTGAGTTGATGGGATGAATCACAACCATGCCCATATGCAATGAGGCTGTTTCCTTTGGTAAGGGGACTTGAGCAGAGTTTTTGTCTGAACTCTGTTCTGTCTTGGCATGAAATACACAAGATATTTTAGTGCAATCTGTTCTTCCATTATTTTGTAATAGTGTATAGAAATCCAGAAATGTAGTTATCCACAAGGTTCCATGTGAGGGTAGAGATTCCTTGGCAAGCCTTGACCACACCAGATTGTATACTGGAAGCTCACTCCATAGGACGCGAAGGAGAACTGAGAGCTGCCAGCAGTGGCTTCATCATGGCATGGCCAGGCTGTTTCCAGCAACCTGATCTAGTTCATGCATAACTATGTACTTGTTGCCCAAGGTATTATACCTTCCATAAACTTTAAAGTAGACAAAGTAAGGAAAGATGGTAAAAGGAGTACAGGAATTTCCTGTCCAGGAATGTGTAGAAACCGTTATTTAGCACGATGATAAGAAGTAGAAATTTACTTTGTCTTGCTCATTGAGCGTGATTTTCCCCTTCTTTACCTTCTTGCTTTTCTTCTTCCTTTATGTGAGCTGTTTTGGATTTGTAGGTGTAGATTTAATTGTTAGTTTTCGTGCTTGTTTTCCGCAGCAGAAGAATCTAGAAATATGTGGTTTATGTGCTAAATCTTAATAATGAATAAATAAATAAAAGCCATTTATTTCTTCTAAGGTACATGATATTTCTGTATAGTTTGAGTTTAGTATTTATATAAAATAAAATATAACTTCCAGTTCAGCAATCATAGAATCATTAAGGGTAGAAAAGACCTCTAAGATCATCTAGTCCAACCATTCATCTACCACCGATATCGCACACTAAACCATGTTCCTTAGTACCACATCTAAATGGTTCTTTAACAGCTCCAGGAAGAGTGACTCAACCATCTCCCTGGGCAACCTGTTCCAGTGCCCAGAAACTCTTTTGGATAAATATTTCCTGATATCCAACCTGACCCTCCTCTGGCACAACTTGAGGCCATTCTTTCTAGTCCTATTGCTAGTTACCTGGGAGAAGAGGCCAACCCTCACCTCACTGCAACCTCTTTTCAGGTAGTTGTAGAGTGCAGTAAGTTCTCCCCTGAGTCTTTGCTGTTTGTATTACTGCAACTTACTGGAAGAAATAAGGTCAGATTTACTGACTCATTTTAAGGATATTTTGATTCTTCTCTCTAATTCCAGTAACTCTTCTGGTGTTTTTTGTTGTTTTTCTTGATTAACTTCTATTACTACTTGCGTCTTGGCAGCTAATTTTGTGTCTCTCACAATCATGATGTTCTCAATCCATTGTTTGTGGATGGGTGGGTTTTGCTAGCTTTTAATTATTATTATTTTTAATGGCTTGTATTAAAACCTTTTCTCATTATTACATCTGCATTTCTCCATCTTCCCAATGAGATGTGATTCTTGTGTAACCTAATTGGAGTATAGAATCTTGCTTTTATAGGTATCTGAAATAAACTGTGTGAGCTGAGGGAAGATGACTGCGTGTGATGCCAGGCATTCCCTCCTCAAGCTGAGGCTTCCCCTTGCTTATATTAGACCTGCAGAGTCCCCTTTGTCTAGGAATTTATCAGCCTAAATTCCACCAGACTTTGCCTGAGTAGTCATAAGAAAGGCAGTTGGATAGTAATAGGAAAGGCCAGTCAGTAGGGAGTAATAACTATGGGTATGTAAGTAGAAGAGCTTTTTATTAAATCTTACTTCTTCTCAGTTAAGTCAGTGATTGTTACATTTCAGCTATATAAAATACTAACAAAACCCCTTGCTATGTACGCTCTGTGCTCTGCCCTTTTGAAGAGACTCTGTGCTGGGTGTAGCTGTCCTGAGCCGATCCCAGAACTTGTTCACGTGGAGAGACTCAGACTTGTTCAGGCTTTGAGAATTTTTTAGAGCAAGGAGGCATAGTATGGCTTAAAACAAACAAAGCTGCTCCCATTCTACTCCATTAAGTAGAGTTTTAATGTTACTGTCATCATTTGGGGATATTTAACTGAAATAGTGCAAGTATAGTCTTGAAGTCTTCTAGCAAGCATTACTGTATGAGCACCTATTAGAATAAATTCTTGTGGAGGAGGAGGGAGATGCCTTAAAATATTTAAGAATGGGGGAAACCTTTGCTAGAGAGGAGTGGTTCCTTGAGTCCAGTCCCAGCTGTTATAGTCACCCCTCACCATATAATAGGTTTTATTCTTTAACCGAGCTTCACCTCAGTGTTCTTGTCTCCACTGTTCCCATGTGATGTCTTGTTTCCTTGTGGTGAAGAGCTCACAGATAGTTGAACCATACCTGCTCTCATGCCAGTTTAAATCATTGCAAGTCATTGTAAATTCAAGAAGCTGCTCTTTTTCTTTTTTTTTTAAGATTTGCTGAATATATGAAACACACAGTTGTTTCAGAATGCAAATACATGGAGCTCTTTGTTATCCTAGCACACAAGCTATTGTCTTTCCCCTAAACTACTTAATGATGAGGACTTTAGACTTAATTGACATAATATCCTTAGCATTTGTAGTGTCCTAGATGAAGGGTTGACCTGTGTAGTAGTCTGGTCTTTGTATGCTTTATTTATCCCTTCCCAATGGCTGTCCTACCTACCATGAAGCTCTTCTTTTATTTCCCATGTCCACTCTAACGTGCCCTGTGTGCTGCTGGATGCTTTGCTGTGTCAGGACTGGCCTATTTCCTTTGCCTAGAAAATGAGCTACTATGTTTAAAATGAGTGTTGTGTTGGTCTGTGTGGGCTTTTTGCTGGTGCTGGCAAACGGGTGTTGTGTTTTATTCTGTTTTCCTTTAACCTCTTTCTTTAATTATGCTTCCTATTACAATATGTTCCAATGCCATATGCTTCTGCTGAGGTGGTTTTTATTAGCAGCAGTTGCTTGGATTAGTTGTTTTTGTTTTCCACTTCCTCTGTTTTTGTTTTCTAATTAAGTTACTGTGTTTGAAGACTTTCAAATCATATATCTCCCGGTACTTAACGGTTTTATTGAAACCCTTGCTATTTCATTTGCCAGTAAAAATCCATTGATGGTGTTTATTGAGGTGTTTCTATTTCAGAGTGCATTAAGCTCCTGTTTTCGTTCTCTTTGCCTTATGGCCATTTTGGATTTTCCAGGCTGTAAAAAAAGGATAATTCCATTTGGAAACTGTTGGAAGCTGTCTGTAGGACATGTTGATGTCAGATTCTCTGTGGAAGTATTGTGGGATGCCTAGGTGAAATTCTCATTTCATTATTAAAAGCATCAGTGATGCTGCAGGCAAAACAAACAAATGATCCTTATTTGTACCAGTCTTCCTCCTGCCTATGTACTGTGCCATGTGCTTGAAGCTACTGCTCTTCCCAGCATAGTTTCTCCATGGCGCAGGTGATTCCCTCTAAGCGCTGCTTCCGTTTGCTCAGGAAGAGGTTGTTTTGCAAAACTGTGTCAATATAAAAGGAAGCAATTTCTCTGTTATCTCTCAGGATTTGCAAGGATGGAAAAGGCAGAAACATCTGTGTGGGTAATATTCACGTTTCATAACCCAGATCTTCTACAAACATGCCTTGGATGTGTTGAGTAAATCTAGGAGTGGGTGAGAAACGAGTGATGATAAGAGCCAGATTAACTCAATTTCTTGAGTTTTATGAGGTTTCCATTGCAGAATTTGTCTGTGGCATGTTGAAGTCCTTTCAGGTTCATAGTAGCATTTCCCTGACTAATGAGGTGAGAGGTCCTGGAATAAGTGTCTGATGTCACTGCAGAAATGTGAAGTAGACAAAGGCAGGTAAGAGAATGAAGCTACCAGAAAAACAGTATCTGAAAAAGGTTTGTGATTTTGCATGGTGAATTTTTTCACTGAGTGCTACTCTTAAAATAAAAACACTCCGAAAATTGAAGCTTGGCAGATGGCTGCATATGTTGTTGAGACCATAAAGATTGGGGCTGAAGGGACTCCAAACCATAGGAAGTAGTTAAAATACCATTAAATTCAGGTTGCTGACTGTGGAGAGAGGCTGGAGGGCTTTCAGCAAGTAAAAATTTTGAAGCTCATGAAACGTCAAATCTGTAGCAATGGTGGTTTTTTTTCCCTCTGGGAGTTAGAAATCATACCATTTTTACAATTTTAGAATTTGATTTTAAAATGTGCAATTTTAGAAGCACCAAACATGAAAGGCAAGGGCTGTCATTCTGCACGTTAGAAGTTATGAAATGGGAGTGATGCTATTGCTTAAACAACTGCTTGCCCTTGGACTCTTCTCTTTGGATTGCTACTGGAGAGACTTGTTCCACTCTGTTTTTTTTGTCATTGTCAAGCCAACCTGTTTTAGCCTTTCACAGAGCAGAAAAGGAGAGCCTTGCTCACATTTTAAAGAGTGTTTGAAACGTACAGTTGCCTCAAGCTGTAGCTTCCCATGCTGTGTGTTAGAGTGTCTGATAATGAAAGATGAAAGCTTTCTATTTTTGTCCTGTGAATGTAACTCATGTTTCATGGGCCGGATTGGTTGATTTTTGTGTGTTCCTTTTCAGTGCATTCTTTTATCTTGTGGAAAGGAGAACAGGAAATAGCAACTTCATTGAGATGCTAAATTTAGAGTACTTAGAATAAATGTGTGCATTCACGGTCTTTCCAATGTTTGGACTCAGAGCACCCGGAAAGGCTGATCTGTGACTCAGCAGGTGGAGCTGAAAGAGGAGTGTCCAAGCACTCCAGAAACCGAACCCTAACCCTGTACCCCAACAGCTCTGTCACAGGTGGCAAATGTTAAATAGGAAGAGGCAAGTGCAGATAGAGATAATAGAGTGGGGCTTGTGATTTTCTGTCCCTTGAGTGTCAAATTTTCTTGCTTGGATTGATTGCAAAATTCAATTACTTGATTAAAGCTATCCAAGTGCTTCTATTCTGTGAGTGTAAAAACAGAATATGGCTTGTATTTTCTTTCTGAAGACATCTTTCCTAACGTTTGTGTTTGTTGGGTCATACTCCCACCACACTTTGCTCTCAGATGTAAGAATTTCCACGTTTCCTTCTAGAGAGTTCATACCTTTTAAAATAAATAAATAAAATAAAAGCCTGCAAACTGTTACAGAATGTAATACTGTATTTATTGGTGATTTGTTCCTGCTGTAGGAATATTTATGAGGACACTGTCCAGCTGAAGTGCTTCAGAGCACATACCACTCCTGTTCTGCAGGAGGCTGCACTCAGGTTGCAGTTCTGGCTGCAAACCAACCCAATAAGTTTTGTTGTTTTGCTTTCCCTCTCCTTCCCTCTGCTTTTAATAGCTATCCCTTCCAACCCAGTGTAACCCCTCAACTCTGTTCAGCAGATGTTATCTGCTGGATAAAATGGCTGCCCAGCCTGTTCTTTAACCTGGCATTATGCGTATTTGAACTAGCATCATACTAAGTGAAGGAGTCATACTGCAGCCAGAGTGGGGGAGAAAGCAGCAGAGCATGCTGTGGCTGGTGAACGGGTCACAAACCAGGCATCAGCACGTGCTGATTGGTGGCTATGTGCACACAGGCTGTACTGTCCCAGTGAGCCCAAGTCACAGAAGGATGACTAGAACACCTGGCTAAACGTTTACAAAATCTGGTTACGCCACGGCAACTTGATCATTGACAAAAGTATTTCTGTTTTCCGAGAGCTGGTTATGTCTGCTGTGCTTGTTTAACATGAGATAGGGAACTGTTATGCTGCAAGATACAGGCTTTATTATTATTATTTTTGTTTTAATTTTTGTTTGGTACCTGTTGCTTTTTCACATGCAAAGCTATATATATATATTTTCCGACATTGCTGGAACAATATGCTTTTTCTTTGAAATGAAATACATCCAGAACTAGATGACATTCTCAGGTAAGCCAGGTATCCTAGTGCCCCAGGGATTGTTGGAGGCTGGCCAGTAGGCTTGCCATCTGAGGGTGAGAGCTGGAAAGTGGCAGCATGTAAGCCTAGAAATGGGAAATGTTGAGTCTTAGTGGTACTTGGCTGTATGCACAGAGAGAAGCACTTTGCAAGTGGAGTCTAAGCTCCACAAAACAGCTGGTGACATGTCTGTAGTTGAAAGATGGTTTTGGCTTACAATCCACAGTCACACTCATTGTATTACAGAACAAACTTCAATTAATTTTTGCATTTTATTTGGTAGATGGCTGTTGTTTAATGATGCTCAGGATAATCTGTGCTCTTTCCTTTTACCTCTCTCCATTTCCTCTTAGGGATTATAGTGCAGCTATTTCTCTGTCATCTTACTGTTTTCTGTTGACATTCTTCCCTTCCTCCTGCTTGCTACTTGGAGCTGAGAAGATGTGTGGCATTGCCTTCTTCAGTGCAGAGCAAGGAAGGGAGACAATCTAATGGCATCTTAGGCAAACTCAGGCAACAGCGAGGTCCCACAGCATCCCACACTGCACTGGTGGGATGTTTCCACTGTTAAAAGGAGTTTCCCAGGGTGAGGAAGAGCACTGTCAGAGCTGTGTTTAGATGTGAAAATGGTAGAGTAAAATCACAGAGGAGTTCTTACTTATCAATGCCTGTTGTTTTTTTTGTTTTGGTTTTTTTCCACCTT
Source organism: Odontophorus gujanensis (assembly GCA_013399175.1). Lineage (NCBI taxonomy): Eukaryota > Metazoa > Chordata > Aves > Galliformes > Odontophoridae > Odontophorus > Odontophorus gujanensis. The sequence goes on from VXAB01000459.1 coordinate 119,433, forward strand.
TATGACAAATTAAATTTGTGGAGGGAGAAATTACTACAGGTCTTGGCTGGGAATTACTTTCAGTGGAAACACCCACAATCATTAATGAATTTTCAGAGTAACATCTTTATTAAAGAAAACACCCTCTTGTTATTATTGTCTCTCAAAGGGAAGTAAATAAAAGAGTAGCAGTAGTTCTAATATTGGTTACAGTGTCTAAATGAAAGCAAAAAATGTGTCCAACAGTAATCAGTAAATTGCTGCTTATATATGCCTGTATGCCTGAGGGAGAGATCGTGACAGTTCAGCAGAAGTGAATGCATGAAAGATTTGAAATATGTATTTAATGTCGGAACACTGACACACAGACAGGGGAAGATCTTGTGTACCACCTGGAGTACTGTTTGTCTCTTTTCAGGAAGGAGATTTCATTCCTGGTCTGCTGGGAAGTAATCTTTTCTAAAAGTTTTCAAGTTTTTGAGGTAAACTTGCATTCTGTAATGGACAACAGCAAAGACTTGAACTTTCTGCTGATAACTTCTTATAGTTCACAGTTCTTGCTGAGTAAATTTAATTATTGCCAATGAAAATTGGGATTTTGATACATATGTGACCCTAGGCAAACAACTTTGAAGCAAGCCCATTGCTGAAGTTTTCTGTTTTAGCAGATTCCTGGTTTCAGACAATACTTCAAATACCTGTGACTCATGGCCACCAACCAGAACTATTTTGTTATTCCTATGGGTACAAAGCAATTTCTTTTATATATTGAGCTGTGACTCATGGCTGAAAAGAATGCTGGTAGTGCTTCTTAATGTAAGTTGGATGGAGTGGTTCTGTGGGAAGCATCTGGAAATCATGCACTGTTAGTTGTTAGTGGGAATGGACTCTGCTTTGCTGTTGGATCTGTCATGGGTTTACTAGTGTAAAAAAAAAATAAAATGACCACGTGGTTTTTAAAGTTTATTCTGCTGATGTCTTTGACATCCCCTGAAGTCATTGGTGACATAGTGGTGAGTTGCTCCATTTGATCCGGGTTACAGCCAGATAAGGCTGTTGACTGTTGTGATTTAATCAGCGATGAGGGATGGGATTGTTAAATGAACTGATAAAGCCAAGCTTGACTCAGCGTGCACTCCAGTTGCTCACCTACCAGATTTGTGGGGAAAAAAAATACAGGATACAGGAGAAACAAAAGACCACACATACTCTTGTCTCTTGTTTGGACCTGGAAGAGATTGGCAGAGGAGCATGGGGGTGCCAGGTTAAAAAAGAAACAGCATGCAAACCAACTGACTCCTCAGCCATGCTGGTAGAAGCATTCTGTCAGTGGATCTCATGGGTCAAGTTGCTGTGGATGGGAGAGGGAAGCAGTGTACTCTCTTGCCCTTGCAGCTGAGAACCTGCTGTCTGTGGGCACTTAACAGCAGCATCTGCTCACTGAGGCTGCCTTGCCCACCTGTGCATTTGAAGCTGTATCTTCATGTCTTGCTTGGAGTATGTTCTAGGTTTGCTTTAGGTGTTCTGGCTGGACATATGACTACTTCTCTGTGCTGCCATGAGCATCAGGAGTCAGCATAGTGTTTTGGATGGTCAAGGTGCTCTTCTTGTACTCTTTTGTGAGCACCTAGATTCAAAGGTGCATGGTTTCTTGCATCCAGTTCAGAGTCAGCGATGGTTAAGTGTAGCAGACAGTTGACACATCTTTATCTTTTCCCTTGTGGAGAGCAGATCTCCTCTCCTCAAGACAACAAGCATCAAATAAGCAAATGGACAGAATTTACCCAGCTTATGGGGTGCAAGTATTTCACTACTTCTGTGGTGTCTGGGTAAATGACTGTGTTCCCTCATGTCTCCTTCCTCAAAGCCATGAATTTGATATTGTGAGGGGTGTGGACTGCAGCTGACTTCCCCAGTGGCTCCACTTGTCTGCTGACAGTGTTGTCGATGGAAGAGAAATGGCTCATCATTTCATTCTGACAGCTGCTGAGGGAGCAGAGCGGGATTAATTCACCAAGTTCTTCCTTAACTATTTCATTTACCCATGTGGATGTTCATTACTGAATTTCAGTGTTGGAAAGCAATATAACAATCTATTCTGTTTGTTGTATGGTTAACATTTTAGATAATACAATTAATAGTTATTTTTTTTATCTATTAGGAAAATGTCTGGATTGTTGAATAAGCTGGTGACGCAGCCCTGTTGTATTTGGTAGACACTACTGCCTTGGGATATGCCTTGTCTCATTAACTTGACCTCCAGTGATGAAAGCCTCACAATTTTACATCTTTGCTCTTTATTGGGTACATTACCATCCTTCCTGATTGGTTTGGGGCAATGCTACATGTAGGGCTGTGGTGTGGTGTACTGCTGTTGTATTTATACAAGGCTCTTATTTGGTGTTGAAACCATCTCTGGAGGTGTTGTTTTTTTTTTTTTTTTTTTTTTTTTCTCTAAATACAAGCATTAATGTACAGCTGCTCTGTAATTAATTAAGCAAACTCCTCATTCATCTGTGGTGTGGTTGGCTGACCTTGCCTTGCAGAGCTCATTTAACTCTTTGCATGTAACTGTGTGGATGTGCTATGACAGCAGGCTACAGTAGCAAATAAGAGCCTGAAAGAAGATACTTCCTGGAAGAGCCTGGAGGGTGGTTAATAAACAATTCCTGAGGTTTTCAGTTGTTAAAATTCCATTCTCAGTACTAGACAGGTTACAAAACCTGTTTTGTCTGGCAGTGGTGAGGATCAGTGAGCCAAAGCTTTACTCAGTTAAAAAGATCCTTTCTGACGAAGCCTGGGCAGCTGTTGGGGAGAGCCTGGAAGAGAAAGAGGTGGGATTCTACCTAGGTTCCCAGCCCTGGATGTTGATGGCTATTTAGGTTGATGGCCATTTAGATAAGCTGGGTTTTCAGTGTGCATTTTTTGTTTAAAAGTCACATTTCTCTTCTGCTGACAGGATCAAATAGGGAGTGGCAAAGCTTACTTAGCCCTATAACACAGGTTGAAGGGCCAAAAGGGGTGGCTGGGGATGTGGGGCCTGCCCTGAGCTGGTGGGGGGAAGCATCAGGGATCTGGCAGCTCCCACGGCCTTGATGGCAAGGGCCAGACCCTGTCAGGGTGAGTGGGGGCTCCTGGCAGCCGGGCCTGGTCACCTGGGGGTTAAATCCTCCCTGGTGCTCTGCAAATCTATCAAACAGAGCCCTGCAGAAAGTAACGTGTTAAAATGTCTAGTTTTAGAATTCAGTTTATTACAAAAACTTTCTGAAGAGGGAGAGTAAGGTGTGGCTTTGTATTTTTATTTTTTTGACGTGCTGCTCTCCTTGGAAAGCAATACTGCAACAACAGTGCAAAGTGCTGTGACTAACCTAGGGGTACTCTGTTACACACTGTGTAAAGTTTTATGCAGTCAAGCATGTCATCTTTTATTTGCTACGATTTTATTTTAGCAATGTGCCAGGAGTTGCTAAGTATACGTTACAAATGAACAGCTGCCCCTGAGCATTCTTGGTGGTGTTTTCAGTTCATTTAGTACCAAAGAACTCCTGCAGAAAAATGGCTGTGTATGCTTTGGCTTATTTTTGCTTTTCACTGAGTATTTGTATGCATGTATCTCAACAAGAAAAAAAAAAACAACTGAAAAATATCTTGATTTTGTTTTCCCTCTGTGTTTGTTACTTTAGAAGCAAGAGGACCTCCAGGTTGTACATCTTCATGTTTTTTCCTTTTGATTTTGCCAGCTGAATATGTAATCTATACTTCTCTCTGTATAAAAGTTCTTTCCTTCTAGTCTCAGTAGACATAATGTCTTCTTCCATGATTCTGTGGAGAGCCATATAGGTGATATTTGCTTTTTAATTTGAAAACAGAACAAACTATATGAGCATAGTCAAGCACAAGTCTTTTCTATTATGTCTTTATATACGTTTTTCTTTTGACAGCATAAACCTTTTAGAAAAGTGTCTTAAATGTGAATGTACTTATCCTGACTGAAGCCATAGTAAAATGGAGGCTGAGAGGGCACTTCAGAAACCACTTACGCATTGTTAACTGTCAGGAGTGCCAGAATTACAATCAACTTGACCAAGATGATATGCTTTATATACATTAGGGTGTAGGAGCTAGACATTGCTACCAGGTTAATTAGTTGAAACTGGAAGCTTATTTTACAGTCAAGTCACTTCTACAGTTTTCTTGAGTTTGATTTCTAATTCTGTGAATTAGCATCAGTACACATGGGAGGACGTTTTCTTTGGATCCTGCACTAAATTATTCTGAACGATGCAGAACATCTGACACTGAGAGGAGTTGAATGTCTCAACTGTGCTGTTAATGGGCTTGTCAAGATATGTTTTTGCACCTATTTGAAGAAGTGATATTAGTCTTCCAATTACTACCCAAGCTCTTTGATTGTGCCAATGAGCAGTTGTGCAACATGTCTGAGCCACTTTCTTTCTCGGAAGAGTGGGCAAGGGCTGACAGGACAAGTATGCCCCTCTGCACTCAAGTTAGCTCTTCAAATGAAATTCAGACCTCTGCCTGTGAATACTCTGAACAGATACCTGATAAAGGAAAGCGAGAGGGTGCTAGCTCTTAATGAATACTATGTGGTAATGGTGTCAGAAGAGCTGGATTTCAGTCTGGTGCTTCTGAAGTGTGGAGTGTAAACCCATATAGCTTTTTCATTCTAGGAAAGGGAAATATGTATGTACATTTATATATGCATATATTTTCTAACATTAATCAGCCCAGATGGTACTAATTGTTCTAGTATAGTGGTTAAACAAATACATGAACCTTCCTGTGTGTACTTGTTCCTGTACTCCTCAGTGCCCTTGTGACCTGTTGTACCAGCTTCCAGTGTCTGCTACTCCTTCAGGGACCTCCATGGCTCTTCTGTTGCTGCCCTTTGGACATAAAAGAGCTTTGCAAGACTTAGCAGCAGAGGCATCTCCAGATGAGAGGACTCTGTGTTATGTTCCTTAGAGTTGAACAGTCAGACAGTAATTACCAAAGTGAAGAACTGCCAGGGCTTGGTCTATGTACCTAAATCACAGAATTATACAGTCATCCAGCTGTGATGTATTGCTTGGTTTAATTGCATTACTCTCCTCTACAATAACAAAATCCACCTTATATCTTTTCCTTAAAAAATGATGGCATTTAAAATCATGGAATTTGTCTAGCTCATTATTGAAGATCCTCCCTCTGGTATGAAATGATCAGTGTCTGACAGGTCTAAATGTACCAATTTTGGGGAATTTCAACTTTGTTTGTCACCTACCCATTAACAGAGGTTACTGCTGCCCTGGCAGGGTGGATTTGGGCATGCATACCTCCATCCAGAGCTGTTTGAGAAGTGCTGCAGCAGTTTAAGCTGCATTGTTATGTCACATTTAATCTGGATTAATTGCAGATAAATATCTGCCTCTCCTACAGAACTGATTTTGTGTGCATGTGTTTGGTAGCTCTTGTTTGAATGAGTGGACCTGAGCAGGTGGGTGGATGGTGGTGGAATTGCAAGTACAGGAGCAGCATGGTGGGGTTTGCCATGTCAGCCCTGTAGTTACACTGGATGAGATGTATTATGAAATGGCATGGTAAGACCACATGTTGTGTACTGTGGTGTTTTGCTTGTGACTGATCTCCTTCATGATCTTTCCTGATTCATGCAAGTGTGACCTAGAATACAGGTGCTGAGGCTGATTTAGTGCTTCTTGTACTGCAAGTAATTCTGTGTAGTCATATGAGGTGTGAATTTAGCTGTGGTTCTGTAGCTATCTAGGTTCTGCAACTATCTATATGTTTGCTACTGGAGTGTGTTTATAATGTCAACAGAGTAGGCTGGAAATAAATATTTTCATTAAGTTTTCTGTTTTCACTGTTTTTCATTCATTTTTCCCCTACAGAGGTGTTTGGTCGGTGTTTTTTTGGGTTTGTTGTTGTTTGTTGGCTTCAGAAGCTTCCTGGCTTTTCTGTGAGATTTATTTAGTGTCCCAGATCTGCCAATTATAAGCTTCTCAAGCTATGGGCATAGGAACAGAGGGAAGATCCTTCAGGCATAAACCTGGTGCAAATAGCACTGAAGCAGCTGCAGACAAAAGGGCAACCTGTGCATTTGAAAACAGAGTGTGCTGGGATTGAAATGTAGGCATATGAAAGGTGACAAATTTAGCCCAGGGTAAACTTGCCTTTGGGAGAGGGCTTAGTCCCTAGGACATGTAATGTGTTCACTGCTTTTAAACAGGGGCAGCCTGACTTGGCACAGGTTAACCCTTTTGTGAACTGTCTTTCTCAGTCTGTGCAACGTGTACATGTTCTGTTTTCTCCAGTTATGTTATCTGTTTTCACCTGATGGGGAAGAAAAAAATCTTGTTGAAATTTTGAAGGACTGATGCATTTCTCCTGGATTCCCAGTCCTCTGGTGTTCTAGTTAAAACTTGTATCTTGGACCTCCAGAGATCACATTAACATCTATTCAAGATGTAGATCAACTCAATAGCTGGAGTCAGACATGACCTTCATGAGTTGGATGCTTACAGTCAGGAAACCTAGTGTGTCCTGATGATGTTGGTCCTACTTAGTGTGAGCAGAGCAGCTATCATTTGCAGGCTGTACAGCAGCCAAGCTTTCCAGAAACAATGGACTTAAACAGTAAGTAAAATCTTTCTTGTTTCTATGCAGAACAAATCATACCGAGTCAGAACTGAAGGTTGGTCTGCTTCAGTCTAATTTTTATTCCTTCTTGCAATTTCCTTCTAGCATTTTTTTTTCTACTGACTACTCTTTCTGCTAGGTATCAAGAACTTAATTCTTCTCAGAATTGATGCCCAGAAGAGTAGGATTTGAGTTTTGACCCTGTGGAGCTGTCGTGCACTATTACATCATATCTCCATCTGATGATCTTACTTTTTGGAGGCTGCTAAACCTGTTCTTTTGATACGGACCCATCAGACAATTGCAGTGCTGCTCTTGTGCAAGGGTTCGTGGAAACCTGTGATCTTAGGCTTCGACTCTTTTGAAGGGAGTGTTACCAGTGCTTCTAGACAGCTTTTATTCATTGTGTGTTTATAATGAGATTATTGTTACAGCAGGGTCATATAATAAATTGTAAAGATTGGGAAGGATGTTATGTTTTCCTATCCTAGCTAATTTCTGGCAATTCAGAGGCTTCATAGAATTAAGTGGCTTGTGCCATGATGGGCCAATGACATACTTTGAAAGCACTTAGGTATTTCTGTGGTACTCCAGGAAAATTGAAATGAATCCTTTGTTACTGTTGCATATTTTAAAGTTCTTCAAAACTTTTTATTATTGACAACCACTGACACTCCATTTCCATGATTCTTGCAAGGGGTATGAAAGAAATGAGGTAAATGGCCACAAACTGAAGCATAGGAAGTTCCACACAAATATGTGTGGGAACTTCTTCACAGTGTAGTGACGGAGCACTGGCACAGGCTGCACAGAGAGAGGTGGTGGAGTCTCCTTCTCTGGAGATGTTCAACACCCACCTGCGCAACCTGGGCTAGGGAGCTGCTTTGGCAGGGGGTTGGACTCGATGATCTCTAGAGGTCCCTTCTAACCCCTACAATTCTGAGATGGGAGGAGCTGGAGTTGCTGCCCTGGTGATAGTGTTCTTAGATGGAGTGCTGCAATCTTTGTTATGCAAAAAATGCATATAGAAGTGACACATTAAGTTAAAATCATGATAACAGGAATCTTTTCTTCGAAGGGTTGCAGCTACTTGCTTCTGGCATCTGCATTTTTTAATCTGGATCTTTATCACATGTATATACACTAATTGCTTCTGAAGTGGGAGTGGCCTTAAAAAGTCTACGAAAAAAATAGCTGTTTATATAAACTTAGTGAATACTGTATGATCTCTGTCTGAGTCAGAAGATCTCTTAATTTCTTCTTTTAAATTATGACCTGAGGGGGAAATTAGTGATGTAGACAAACTGAGTAATTGCAGGATCCTGATGTAAGAAACAGAAGAAGGTTGTGAAGTTCTTCTTTCAATGTTTCCGTTGTGGTAGGAGGTCTTGGGTTACAGGCATCGCTGATGGTCTCCTTTGAGTGATGGAGTTAATAGTCCTGTAATAGGAGTGTTTGTGTGTGAGTAGAGTTCAAACCTTCAGTGTATCTGGTGTTTTGCTGGGTACGATTTCCTGTGAACCTGTTAACAAGACTGTGGATCAACCACTCAATGTGTTTGGATGCTTGCCTGTGTAATTCAAGGGCTTTTTTAAAAAAAAAAAGTGGGTTTTTAAAGTTCTATTTTCATTTGTACGGAAATTGTCTTGATATAAGAATCGAAGCTCAAAACAAACAAAGTATAGAATTTGAAGCAGCAAAATATCTTGAAGAGATTAAAAAAAAAAAGTGATTTGAAATGTCATGGCTTACATATATTGATCAGCAGTTTAGACAGCTTGAATGCATTGTTGTTTCCTTTCTGACTTGAGATGAGAAAAATGGATACAGTCAAGGTAAGTTTAAGTAATTGATGGATGCTGTATAACACCAGCAATAGCTGGGTCAATGTTATTGTGAACTTTGTTAGGATAATTGTTACAGTGGAAGCAAATTTAGCTAAACTGGTGTGCACATTTGATTGCTGTTTTTAATAATTGATGTAAACTTAAAAACTTGCAATTACAGGTTTTACTCTTAAAAATGAATTGTCTGTAAATCAAGCTAAAACTTTCCTTGTGAGATCTTGCGCTACCTAAACTAAGTATAAAAATCCCACCTGGAGATAAAATGTGAGAAATACAGACATTGGTAGCAAATGAATGTACACTAAAGACTGAATGTGGGCAGTTCTTTTTTTTTTAAAGGAAGGCATTTCCACATTGCTGTGAAATAGTTACCAACATTTGGTTTTGGTTTTACAGTTCAAAAACCTCATTCACCAGCACTGAGAATCAAAGAAACCACAATTTGAAAAATTTGAGAAAACAACAACAGCGATGCTTATTTAATATGGTTCAAATGTCTTTTAAGTAGATTTTTTTCCACTCATATTGCCTTTAAAGCAGCAGTTTTAACATGCTGGGGTTAAAGTTATGTCTAAGGGTCTCTCTCTGTCTCTGTAATGAGCTAACGGACTCTGGATATTTTTTTTAACCCCAATGGCTCAGTGAACAGCTTATCTGAAGAGTAAAGCGAATGCACAAGTTGTGAATGTGTAAATTTGTGTAAATGTCCCATGTTAGTGTTGAAAAAGCAAAGCACTGGAAATACAGTGTGAAAGATTTTGTCTGGAAAGTGTTGAATTTCATTTGAACGCTTCCCAGATTTATTAAAAGCAATACATCCCAAGTAGTAGGAGAGACAGTGTTTTTTAGCCATCTTATTGAATATGCAGTGAAAACAGACCTAGGGATCCTGTCTTAGAAGTTTTAAATATCTTGGCTTCTTAGAGGTTTGTCTGAATTATCTCTGTTTTCATCATTAGTAGAGCTGTGTCAGTACAATAGTGTGATGCTTGGAAAAACACAAGCCTAGAATAGGTAGAATATGAACTGGGTCAGGATGCATTGTCAATTATGTTGTTGTCTTCCAAGAAACTGTAAGTTTCCTAGCTTGTATCTCAAAAAAAACAGGATGACTTCAAGTGGTGCAGAGCTCACTCTTGCCTGGAATGCCACAAGTGGAAGTTCTTATGTGGTTAGCTCACCTAGAGCACTGTGCTCCTGCAGCTCTACTGCTGTTGGTACCATGCAGTTGTTTTTAGGCCGCATGCAAATGCTATGGGAGGTCAGCAGAAGAGCTGAAGGAATTCCAGACCTGATGGGGGAGGCTTGGTAAGGAAGAACCAAAGGCCTGGCTGGCTAGAGTGGGGCAGCAAATTGCCTGTGAAACTGCTACCTGTTTCAGTACACAACTGTCTCATGTTTATCTGCTGTTTTGGCAACCTGTGCTACCTCCATACCAAAAATTAAGTCAGCACGCTGAAGAGCATGTAAATCATGATCCTATATACAATGATAAAGCCCAGAATGATTTAAGTCTCCTTAAACTTTTGTCACCTGTATTGACAAATTGAGTCTGTGGCTTAAAGTTGTAGTAGTGAAATGTCTTTGAAAATTAATTGCTCTCTTTGTGTTTGTGCCACATTTACGAAGGGAACAATGACTGTAAGCCATGGAGAATGTGGTTCATTGCTTACAAAACCAAAATTGGCCCACAGAATTCTTCTGAGAGGCAGTTTGAATTAGAAGACTTTTATATCAGAACCTCACTCACACTTTTTTTGGAAGCAAGCTGAATTTTTTGGTCATTTTTTCAGATGCAAAGATAGTTTGCAAACTATTAGTGCCCCCTGTATATGGTTGACAGTGCTGACTCTTCACTGGTGCAAGGTATTCTACTTCTAAGGTCAAAGAGCAGAACTATTTGTTGTTTTGTATTTGATGTATAGATTTTTTTAAGTTTTAGAGTGATTTCTGCTGGTTTTTGAAGTCTGATCCCCATTTGGCTTTTAGAAACTCATGTTCTCCATGGATATATGGCGATATATTGTTGCTATGTGCATCTTATCAGGTTGATATACTCTATAGGAATCTTTATGAATAAAAAAGAGTACATGTAGTAATAACAAGCTAGCAACAGTTACTTGGTGGTTTTTGCCCAGCCTGTGCAACTAGTGTTTCTTAGGCACACAGAATAGTGTTAAGAGTGAGGACTAGGGTGAAAATGCAAGTACTTTTTACAGAATGTTGGAGGCAAAGTTGCTTTTCTGGAATGTGGCAGTTCCTGAATTTCCATCTAGCTGGGAGACAGGTGCAGTCAGCTGTGTCACTGCCAGAATCTGCAAAGCTGGCCCAGCCTCCAGGTTTCTTGCTGTTGGATTTCTCAAGAAGTATATGCAGAGCAGGAGCAGGTGGAAGCAGCATGAACGGGGTTACTCATCTATCTGATGCAGAATTTCATAAGAAAGAAACTCTTCTGTCTGACAGCATGCCTGTGTGATGGGGTTGGCCCTATGAGGGGAGTGGGGCCTTTGTTCACACCTTGTTTTTATGGCTGCTGTGGCTGCAAGGGTGAAGTGTCAGACAAGGGAGCTTTTATGCTGCTTTGTTTTTATACTCAGGAAAAGCAAGTTACTGACCAGCTTAGTTGCTGGGTTGAGTGATTAGCAATAGTTTAGCAAGCAGAGAATATCTTAACCATCTTCAGTTCCCAGTAGTTTAACAAAAAAAAAAAGTTGAAAGAGCTGTGGAAAAGGAGTTGCATGACGGGATGGCAGTGGGCACCCCAAGAGTACCCTGCTATGTTTGCCTTCCCTGTGGAGCTGAAGGAAGCAGTTCCTTCTCTTCCCATTTCTCCAAGTTATGTTTAAGCTCAAAAATAAACGATTTCTTTAGCAGAGGGGAAATGTGACACCATAGGAATAAAATAGCTGTAAAACAGATTTTGTCAGAAAATGTGAAGCACTTTAACAAAAATCCAGGTTTAGGGGTTGGGAGTATGGTAGCGGCTTTTAAAGGCTTTTCTAGAACCACGTGGCTGGTTCTTGTGCTAAGCATTGTTCCTCCCTTGAAAAGGCTGACAGTCTTAAGATACCAATACATTAAAAGATAGATTTGCAGCATGTATCAGATAATTAAGAATGAAGTGGCTGTCAATGCATCATTAGTGCCAATGTGTACTTTTTATTTTACGAATGATAGAGGTGGAAAAAGTGTTCTGTGGAGAAGTAAAAAGAGGAGAAGGAAACTGCTATAGCTGATGCCTGCACTAAGGCTGCTGAGGTGATATAGTGGCACTGATCTTCAGTAATACCCTCTGGACCTAGCTGGGAAGAGGGTGTTGTCTTTCACTCATAACACCGGCTACTTTAGGGAAGAGCTGTCTTGGCTTGGAGGTTTTCATAACTCTCTACCCATTGGTTTTGGTTGGTATGACACTTTGCCCAGAGCACTGACTGGGAGAAGATATATTCCTGCAGATTTATTAAACAGATGTCTTTCACTGGCTCTTAATTCTTGGTGTTGTCCAAGGCTGAGGTTATTGAGACTGTGGTTTGTGGCAGTGAGTATTGTGGAAAATTGTTTTACCATGCTTGTTTGTTTTATTTTGGGGAAATGTAGCTTACAGTCTAAATAGATCTTAGCTTACAATCTAAAATACGTTTTAATATTAAGTGGAGCTAAGTGCACTTCACTAAATGAATCTTCATTTAATTGTTGATAAGTAAAAGCAAGTACCAATGATCGTAGAAGAGTTTCATATAAAATGCTTGCTTTGTGGATCATGTTACTTTTTTTTTTTCCTGTCCCTGAAGTTGTTTTTTTTTTCTTTTGTTTTCTGATGTTTAAAATTTTGCTTGGAGGTTGTGTATAGCACACTTGCAAAGCAGTCAACTCTCTCCCCTGAGAACACACTGTTTGCAAAATATTTAATCTGTCATTTCTAAACACTGAAGTTAAAGGAGATAAGAATAAAAGTTCTAAAGTAGCAAAATCTATTTCCAGCTGCCTCTGCATAGAAACAGCATCATATGCAGCCCACCAAACTGCTTCCAGTTTTATCTGCTGTCTGTTAACCCAGAAAGAGGCTCAGGGTGGGAAGAGGGGAAGGTATGCAGGTCTTTGCATTCTTCGGTCCCTTATATCTTTAGAAGCTTAAACCAATAGCAGTTGCTCAAAAGTGCCAGGATTTATTTTATGCCAGGAATAATAATTAATGCCAGGAATAGGTATTGTTAAGGTTTTTCTAAAGGGAGTGCCCCACATGTTCTTTTTAATGGAGGGAAGTAGTGTACGAGCAAAAAATTGTTACAGTGAGGATGCTGGAGTTCAGGGTATTTCAAATTACAAGTCGACTGAATTGTTTTTGACCTACAGTTTGCTACAATGATTCTGATAGTGTGCTTTGTAACGTGAAGCTGGCACTTCATCTGTATTGTGTTTGTGTACAGAGGTGAGCAAAAGTGGGAAATACTGTAAGATAAAGAGGTAGTCACACAAATGTGCTAGTGAGCTATTTAACACTGACACAGAGAAGGAAAGTCCCTTTTGGATTATATGCCTCATTGATAAGTTAAAAAGTAATATGTGTTGCTTCCCCTTCTGTATGCCAGCTGTGAAATACCACTGCTTTCTCTTTCCTATTTTCCTGAGTCAGAGTGGACTTAATGTAGTAGTTAGGTCTTCAGGTGGTTGGTACTCTGCAGCACTGTTCTTGTTTGGTGAGAATTGTGTAGCGGTGAGAAGAACAGTGAGGAAGTTTTGCAGCCTGCAGAGGATTGCCGTGGCTTGAGTGCTCTGTTGGACATCTCTGAGAACAGTGTGAAAATCCATGCTGTGACTGGTGTGAGCTGCTCTGCAGTTAGTGAAAATGGGAGGATAAGATAAATTCTTGAGCTCTCCAAGTTGGGGGAGTCCAGTCTGCCACGCAAGTGACCACATCCCAAGCTGCTTCAGTGCAGGGTCTGAGTGCCACAGGTGATCTCTTTCCGAAGATGGACACCCATTGCATCAGTTGCACTTGCTGTATAACCCTGTCTGCAATGTGTATGTATTTATTCATACTCCAGGTGTTAAAAAAGCACAATGTGATTGACAAAACCCTCTATAAATGATTCTCAGAGCTGGGATGCTCTCTAAAGGTGATAGTAGTGGAATTACAGCAGTTGGAGGAGGTAATAAACAAAAAACTTGTAGGTGAGAACTTGTTTTAATTTGCTGACAGTCCTCCAAGCTACATTATTTCTTCTTTCACTCTTGAATTAGCAGCCATTTACTCCATGCTTCTTTTTCTATCCATAGTATCCATATTCTATATCTATCTATATATCTATCCATATCTATCTATACTATCCATATTCATGCATTTGTTTATCTGTATTTATGACTTGATTTTGTCAGCTTTGAAATAAGGATACATCTCAACCGCTTTTGTTGCCTCTGAAGTAGAAACTTTTCTGAATATTGGAACAGCTCTCCAATAGCAAAATAAGCATCTATATAAAAAGGTTCTGCTAAAGTTCGCCTGAAAGGTGAATTTGAATGAAGCGCTCCATTGTGCCATCTTGTGGTGTTCCCTGTCCTGTTCGGCAAATTAATTTGAAACTTGCTTTTTTTTTTTTTTCTTGAAATGTAGGAGATTTATTGTCAGACGTTCTGACATCTTGACCCTACTTGTTAGTTGAAATGGCTTTTTACCAACAACTGTTTCCCATACCATCCTTCGCTGTCCAGAGGTATGGATAGGAGGAAAAACTGTAGGGTCATGACAGATCAAGCCTGAGTTGGAAGGGACCCACAAGTATCATCAGTTCCAACTCCTAGATGACAATTTAAAAGCAGCCAAGACCCAAATGGTCACAGTCAAATTTGGCCTAGGATGTCTCAGAGCATGTCTGTGGCCGGGTGATGGTGGTGCTGCCAAGAGCCCTGTGGTCAGCTTCCTGCCAGTGCTCTGTACAGAAACCCATCGTGTGCCCGAGGATGCCTCTTCCAAGCACCGCATGTGTTTGTGGTGAGCCTGAACTAGTCAGCCCTCCAGAAGTACCTGCAGGGTGTCAACTAATGTCTTTCTACAGGGCAGTTACAGAATGATAGAAGTGTGGGGGTTGGAAAGGACCTCTGGGAGTTCATCTAGTCCAATCCCCTTAAATAAAAGTTCAGTGCTTTTAGCACAGAATGCCTCACTCGAAACTAGCTCCAGTCTCTCTAGTGCTGGAAGGAGCTTTTTATCTGATCGAACTCAGTCACTTTGAGACAGAGGCATGTACAAATGCAGACAGGCTGCACAGGAAATGAACTGTCTGTCCTAGAGGGACTGAAAGAGACTGGATGGCCTAACATATATTGATTCATCCATCTTTTAACAAAACAAAAAGCGTATTAATGTTACTGATTTACCTCATGTTTTTATGCATGCATTAGCTATTGAACCAGTAGTAGTAATGGAATGCTTATGGTAGAAATCATACAGCAACTAGTAAGCATGGGACCTAGAAGAAAATAGTCATATCTGGGATAGTAGTAATAATGATAAAAAATAGTTATATACCTGCAAGGTATATTTAAAAAAAAACAACAAAAACACAAAGAAACAACCCACCAACAAACAGTTCTCTTCAAGGGAGTCCCTAAACAGTAGCTCTCTAAATGAGAAAACCTGTCACAAATACTTATTTCCTCAAGAAAACAATGAAGAAAGGGACCAAAGCAGTTTGAGGTTCACAGAATGGCAAATATTAGGGGGAAACTGAATGGAAAGGATCAGTGTATTTTATAAGGTAAATTGCAACATAGGATCAAAAAAAGTATGAAGAGGTTTTGACTGTTTTTTTTCCTGCAGATATCCATCAGTTTTCAGCAAGATAAAAGCTTTTTACATGTGTATATATATATTTGATATTTCAGCAAAGTGCAGTTTCCATACGTGCCAATGAATGGGGTGAGCATCATGCACCTCCTTGTGGGCTGTGAGGTGCTGGGGCTGTTTCACACAGTTTTGTTTCATCACAAAGGCATGTGTGTGATCACTGCGTACACCATCAGTGTGTTTTCTCTTCACCATCGTCCAAATGCCTTGGAGTAGTGTTTTGTAAAAGATTTGTTTCATTTGCTTGTGAATTTGAAACCACTTTAAATATCGATGAGGTTTGTTATTTTGCTGGAGTTATGCTGTTTTCATATGTTTATTTGCTGGAGTTGCTGTGACCTGTCTGGCAAAATAGATGCATTATAGGGCAGCTAATGACATTCCTAAGACTGATGGCATGGTTAACCCACTGTGAACCCAGTGCAGCCCTGATTATTAGATGTACAGTGATGGGAATGGGTGACAGGCTGGTATTTGACAATAAATCACAAAAGCATCTGTATGTTTGTTTTGTTGATGTACTCACAGAATCTGAGTTCAAAGTTTATTTACTGAAGAACATTACTTATTCTGGTAAATAGAACATGGCTGTGAATCTCTGCAGAAATAATTTGCAAGATATGTTGTTGATGAATGTTGCCAAATTATTTGTCAAATTTTAACTTGTAAACTTTTTTTCGTATACATTGAATGTTGTAGTGAGTGTTATGGAATTAACAATGCTAAAAACAATAAGAAATCATGAACTCGTGGGTATCTGTGTGTGGGTAGGAGTTGTTTAACACCGCAATGCTTTGTGCTTGAAAAAAGGCAGAGTAGGAAGGCAGGCTGAAATGACTGTACACTGAATATACTTCTCCTTAGCTGACCCATTTGCACAGGAGAATATGTGGGTGTACATGTGTGCTTTGCTCCCTGTCACATCAGGCACTTGTAAGTCTTTTGGCATACAGATGTGTTAAAGGGGTAATCTCTTCACACCTCATGGATTTATTTTCTGGTGTGATTGTTTACTGTTATTAATGATTAAATACTAGTTGTAACCAAATAAAATCACAAAATCGTAAGGGTTGAAGGGAACCTCTGGACATCATATAGATCAACCCTCTGCAGGTTCCCTAGAATAGGATGCACAGGAAAGCAGTTATGGAGGAATAAGATTGCAGCCTGGGGAACTGAATGTGTGGATGCTTTCTTATCTCAAAATAATGTAGGTTACACACTGCCTGGTCAGTGTTTCTGGTGTGTTCTAAGCAAGGGCATGCTTTGTGTAGAACTGTTGCTGGAAGTATCAGGAAGGAGACTGACTTTTTGCACAGGTAGTTAGTAGGACAATGGGAGACAGCTTTAACCTAAAAGAGAGGGGATTTAGGTTAGAAGTTATGCAGAAATTCTTTACACAGGGGGTGGTGAGGTGCTGGCACAGCTGCCCAGAGAAGCTGTGGGTGCCCCCAACCCTGCAGGCGCTCAAGGCCAGGTTGGATGGGGCCCTGGGCAGCTGAGCTGCTGGGGGCAGCCCTGCCCATGGCACGGGGTGAGCTTTGAGGTCCCTTCCAACACAAACCATTCTGTCATTCCGTGGTCTGTTCTTCTAAGTGTCTGGCTTTTGGTATGACTTTGTCCAAGACATTCTTTCTTCGATACTTAAGCTGCCCCCAGGTGTAAACTAAGCACAAGAGAAGCAAAATCTTCTTAGTTAAAAGGTTGAGAACTGCTGGAGAGTGGCTAGGGTCTACCTTTATCTTTTTATTTTCTTTATACAAAGAAATTAAAAACTCCAGGAAATCTAGAATCTAGCTATTCATAGAATCCAGCACTGATGAATATTTCGGAAAGCCCTTGATGATTGTGTAATTAAACAGACATTCATTATTTATGTTAGAGGAATGCACGGAGACCTGGGACTTCCATCACAAAATTACTCTGGCTCTTAAACGGGGACTTGAACTGTGAGAGTGAG
Source organism: Odontophorus gujanensis (assembly GCA_013399175.1). Lineage (NCBI taxonomy): Eukaryota > Metazoa > Chordata > Aves > Galliformes > Odontophoridae > Odontophorus > Odontophorus gujanensis. The sequence continues at coordinate 136,720 of VXAB01000459.1, forward strand.
AACACCTCTGGTGTCTCTGCCTTTGGCGTCGGTGTAGTATTTCACAGGGGAAGGGAGAGGAGGTGATAGGTTCCTTTAAGGAGCTCATGATATGTGGTCTGTTGCCCTTGCAAATAATATCAGTGACGCAGAGCATTATCCACAGCAAAATGGGTTAATGGGTGCCTTGATAGCCATTATTTGTTTATGAGCTGTGCCCATACCAAAGGAGAAAGAGAGCCCAGGATACTGTTACTGTTCTCAGCTTATCAAACAAGTCTGGGCTGGTTTTGAAGTAGAGGCTACCCTGTTTCTGAACACTGACAAAAACATCGATGTTAAAATGCAGATGCTGCGTAACATTTTGAAGAGAATGAAAAAGCAAACAAGGAATGAGCTAGAGCAGATCCTGTCAGAGGTCAGGATACATATTCATGGATTGTGGTAGCTGAAATTGTGATGAATGCCGAGGTTCCTCTTGGACAATTCCGGCATTTTTGAAAGGAAATCTATGCCTGTTGTCAAGATGGAATATAGACTTCGCAGAGATAGCTGACTTTATCTCTGACTGACTGTAAAAATCCAAATCCTCTTTGCCTGTGATGGTCCCAGCTATGAAAACTGAAGAAAACTTAGTGTGTGTTTCTAATTGTATAGCTGAATTGCTTAAGTACCATGTATTTACAGGATGAGTGAGGAGTGTCATCTTACATCCTCTCTCTGTGTGTAAATCCATCTCCTTAAGGCACGTGCATGCTTCAGCTTTGTTAGCATTGGTATGATCACTCCTGAAGCCCTGGGGCATCCAACACATGGGGATATGTTCCAATATCTCTGTTGGGACGTCCTTTTCCATTGTAACTGTATTCCAGTATACTGGTTACCTGTTTTGCACTTCCGTTACTTGGGATGCTTGTTTTTAGTGTAGTCATGTTAAAGAGACCCTTTGTAAGCAGTGCTGTGGGGTGTGACTGAGGACTTAATCCTCCGACAGAGAATCCAGGAGAGTTGCATGCAGATATTATGGGTAGCTATGTTTGAATCTGGATTTGAAAACTGGATTCACATTTTTTGGCTGGGGAAAAATATGACCAATGGTAACTTGTTCCATGGGCAGGTAGATTAGAAGCACTACTGTAGTTTTGTAAAGTGATTCACTGTTTTTTACAGGATTTGGGATTTGTAAGCAGGTTGTGCTACTGGAAAGTAAAGTGGTACTTCTATATATCATTGCATTTGATTTGGCAATGATATCCGAAAGCTTTCAGTACCATTGTGTTTTCTCCCTGGACTCACTGTTCTCACTAATCTAATCACGTTTTCCTGTTGTCCTTGCCAGAGAAGAAATGCAGTTGGTGTCACTGCAAAATCTTTGCATTGTTACTCTAGAAACATACCACATGTATCTTAAGATATTTTTTGCTTGTAGTCTCATATATGACTAATAATACCAAGTTTATGTTGCGTATTTTAATTATGTTTAAGTACATCATGTGTTCCTGTTAGGAATTCTTATCCTTTCTTCCTTTTAAAATGCCACTAGAATCACTATTAGACGTTCTCAAGAGACTGATGAAATAAATTTCTTCCAGTTTGATGCCACGCTAAGTAGTTTACAGATGACCAGATTGGAGCAGCCTATTCACCCTGCTGTACTGGATGAGAGCCCAGTTTTGCTCCCTTCAATATATGACAGCAAAGGGAATTGTCACACTTGCTACTGAAGACTTTTTTTTACTCTGGTTTCAGGATTTTTGTAGAAGAGATTTAATAATATTCCTGATAAATGAAATATTATTTTTTTCCCCACAGGTGCTGGCATCATGTCGGGCATTTCTTTTAACATCTCGCATTCCCACCAAGGTAAAGCTACTATGTTTCTACAATTGTTCTATATTTTTTATATAAATGTGAGTTTAGCTCATTTTAGTTACTCTTGTGCATCTGTTCAAGAATGTTATAATGAATGGCGTGGTACATAGCATTAAGTTTATTGAATTGATGCTTCCATTGATATCTATCCTAAGTGAGTTTGCCACTTTACATAAACTGTCAGAAGAATTTTAACTTCTAGAAATGCAGATGGGTTGAAGAATTAAACTGGAAATATCTGGAAATATCAACTTGAAGAACTGCAGTGTGAGCCTGATGACCTTTATAGTAAGATAGCTCATGTCTAAACAAGTCAACTGACAGTGTGCCCTGTAGAGTTTCCAGCCTCAAATAGGAATATAGTTGATATGGAGACAGAAATCATATTGTTTAATTAAATTCCACTGTTTTTTTAATATTTTTCGTGGAGATTACAGTTCAGTTTGGAAAGAATCTTGACAACCTGCCTCACCAAAGATACTGAATTATTATTATTCCTGGAACAATTTGTGATGATTGAAGCAAAGAAAGCTTATTTCCATGTGAATTATAATGACTTTCTTGGAAGATCATCTCTGTTCCAGTTTGTAATCAGTGAATATAAATTTGACCTGTATTCTATTTTGTTGTATTTTACATATGTATACAGATCTATATTCATGTATTTGCCGGTGTGCATAAGTATTTGTGTATGTAGATATACTTAATGGAAAAAAAAAAGAATCAGTAAACATAACTGAAAATCTTGTAAGAGAATTTATGGTTACTGCTAAATATGACCAGCTCTTATCTGTAGTTTAAGGTACAGATCAGGTGTGAAAGCCTGCTGAAATTTATTTCCCTCAGTTGATCACCGCATCTCTGTAGCCTAGGTGTCTTGGGTTGTCTCTTGGGTTTTGGATCACAGTGATTTACAGCCTGGTTTTCAGACAAAGCTTAGTGACTGGTGTCATGATGAACATTTCAAATGTCACTTTGGCAGTATGAGAGGCGGGGTTGGTGGCAACCCTATTAAGTAACCCATAACAAATCCATCGTAATTCATGAGAAAGCTTGTGAAGGCTTGGTCTGTAATTACAGAATTACAGATATCTTTAAGGTTGTTTTTTTTAATTAGTTCAAGAACTTAATTATGTTTTCATGAAAATCTGAAATACACACTGCATGCATAAAATTGTGACTTTAGTGGTAATAATTATAAGAAAGGTGATCAGAAGAAACTGTGTGCTCATGATCTATGTCAAAACTAAACTTAGTATATCTCAACAGTTGTTAGGATGGTTGAAACTAAACAGTGCAAGCTGGATGACAGAAGGTTCTGTATAGGCACCAGGCAGCACAACTGTACTGTGAAGATGACCAAGCTCTAGCACAGACTGCCCAGAGGCTGTGGAGTCTTCCTTGGAGATCTCCAGATACCACCTGGCTGTGGGCCTGGGCACCCTGCTCTGGCTGACCTTGCTGGAGCTGCGCTGGGACCCAATGGGCCCAGAGTCTGTGAAAATGCTTTTGTAGGAGAACTAACAGAACTCATTGAATTTTCCAAGGTCTGTAATATTTTCAGAAGCTGCTCAGCAGCTTTCTGAGCCTGAGAGCTTCCTCGCAACTAGCACACAGCCACTCCTAGCAAGACAGCTGAGAACATTCAGCAAATACACTCTGTTACTCCAAAGCACTGTTACATAATTGAGTATACTCAGAGATGGTGGATATTGAGTGACTGTTGCTGCTAAATCTGATTGCAAGCTTCACCTTTTCTTAAACACTGCTGGTGTGCCCTGTTTAATCTACTAAGCAAGTATGGAAGCTTAAAGGGATGAAGACTAAGTATAATATCCACTTAAATGAATATCATTAGAGCGTGGATATTACTGCGCTTTGTGCTGTGGCCCAATCGGTTCATTACCACTAATCTAGATGGATTAATAGGAAAGGAAGAGCAGCACTTAATGCCTGCTTATTCTGGCTACAGTCTATATACAATATAGTTGTGACATTAATAAAAGTTGAATCTGTCATAGACCCACAGTATTTCTGAAGCATTCTTCTAGTGCCAGAGTTCAGTTAAGTTTTGATTGAAAAAACTGAAAACTGTGAAATTAGCCTTTTCTTTTAACTATAGTTCTCTAAGTGAGACACTCTTGTAGATTTTTAAAAGGATTTTTTTAGAACAATTCTAGATAATAAGTAATATTGTGCATTGTGGAAAAAACCATAAAAAGAAGTATTTCATAATTTCAGGTAGGACACATTTTACACTGTGCTTATGGTTTGGCTGCAAAGCAAGGACTGTGGTCACAATATGACGACCACACTTTCTGGCATTTGCTAATTCTAGTCAAGAAGTCTTCTGCAGAGTTAATTGTGAGTGAGGATCCATGTAAGCTGTTCTCAGGAGCAGAAACATTTTTGATTGTGTGTGTACACACAGGTTTGCACATAAGGTTCTGCATTGCTAAAATTTGGTAGTTAAATAATTTGCAAATTATGAAGGATTTCAATCAATTTTTTTCTTATCATTTCATTGTGACTTGGATAAATAAGTGTCAAAGGCTCTGATGTATGTTGAGTTGTTTAATTTAATTAGCATTGGAGAAGAATTGCCTTTATAGCATGGTTTTTGTTAGTTAGCCTGGAAGTTCCCTGTCTGTTAATCTAGGATAACATGAAATGCGTGCGACTTGATGTACACAATTAAAACAAGCTGCTCAGTTACAGTGGTTTTAATGATAAATAAAAGGGAATGACTGTGCTGATGTCTTACCCTATAGTTTTGATTCACTCCAAGTGGTTTATTGCTTTCTGTGTATCTGAGCTGCCAAGATATGTTTGTCAATGAGGCTGTGAAATTAGATCTTGGCAAACTCCCTGTAGCCTTGGATTTGTCCTCAGGGCAGTGGCTTTCCTGCTTCTTCCAAGGTCCATTTGGATTAAATAGCTCCACTGTTCTTCCTTGCAAATTCTGACTGCTCTTCAGATAATTGAGTCAGGAAAAAAATCAACGTGTTATTTCCTGTCAAACTTCTAGGTGCTGTACAGTGATCTTGAGCACTATGCGTGTATATATTTATATATAGTATGTGCGTATGTCCCTTTAGCTTCTCTGCAGAAAAAGAAATTTTATCTGTCATCAGTGTAACTACTGAAAGAATAATATATGATGCCGCAAGTATTTTACGGAATGATTATTCAGTTGCAAGAATTATTCAGTAGGATGTTATATAAACAATGTGGCTTTTTATCATGTTTTTGTCGGAAAATGTTAAAAGTTGTATGCTTGTAGTAAATGTCCAATGTGATATCCCTTTAACCTCTAAAAACTGAAGCTATAACTAGCAAACAGGTCTTCTGAGTACAAAATATCATCAAATATTAATAATGTCAATTACAGAAAACAATGTAAAACAACGGTAGCCCCACTCAAGGTTTTTTTAACCTCATTTGAAATTATCAGCACTTTCTAAAACGAGACAGTGTTTGTACTGATGTGGCATTTTCTTTTTTAACTGCAGTTAGAACTAACCTTCAGCTACTTGGAAATCCAAGGAATAACTTCCTGTAAGCCAGGTCAGGTGAGTGTTTTTAGAAATCAGATTGTGACCCACTGATGTATGTTACCACCAGCAGTATTGTAGATAAAAGGTACTTGTGTACTCAGTGCTAAATCTGTTCCAACCAAGAAGGTTGTACTTTATCATGTAGGTGTCTCCATCTGGTGAGCACACCGCACATTTGAATACTTAGGTCCATGATGATTGTGAAGTCTGTCAATAGTGATAAGAATTCAGAGTCCATTTTCAGAATCTGTTGTGCGGGTGGGGTAAGAAATACTTCTTTTTCATAGATCAGCTGGAGCAGAAAAAGTTTTAATTTTTCCCGTGTATTTTCTCAGAGATGATAGAACATCAGTGGCTGGTCTTGTAATCATCACAATGCAAGCTTGAATGCCTTTTGTGCTATACACCTTTGTGATGAAACCAAAAGCTACTGCTCACACTGCAGACAGAAACTACTCTTGATGCCTACTCTGTGAATTATTCTGTATGTAACTCAAAGTATATTTGACAGCTGGTTATGTGCCCTCCCAAAAAAGTGAATGTCAAAGAGAAGATAATGGGAAGAACAATGCCTTTAATATATTGTTCATTCATAAGATGAACATGTTGACAAGATTTGACAGTCCAATTGTATCAAAGACTTTGTGTGTTTCAGGTTAATTTGGCTTTTAAAGAGTTTAAAACGTAGGAACATCTGGCACTTTATTTGAACTCTGAAAATCTTTCTTTGTATTAAACATTACATTTTCAACCTAGCTTTTGAAGCATGCCTTAAAGGGGGAAAAAAAAAAGTCTAGATGTTTACTTTTTTGTGGGGGAGACATTTAGAAAACTCTGTGGTTTTGTGGCCTTATTTATTTCAGGTAATAGAAGGCCATGGTAGCTAACGGTAATTGTTGTTGGTCAGTCACTGCTGTAGTAGGTTCTATGAGAAAAGGTCCTGATTTTCAGCAGCCTTATTTTGCTGCTGAAATTTTTTATAAAACTTCGCCTGGTTACATCCACTTGTAGTACAAACATCTAAGGATATAACTGAAGGCAGGTAAAATCTGTGATAGTTCCTTGCAGGGCGCATGGTGGTGTTACAGCTTTCCTGCAAACATCATGTTATCCTTTCCAGTACCTGAAGGTCTTATTCTCATGCTAGGCTTCTCCCAGAAAGCCATGAAGTACTTCCAACTCTAAGATAACAATTGGACAGAGTGACAGAGGAAATGACGTGGCAGTATTGGTGGTGAGGGAACACATTTGGAGGTAGTCCACTGGTTCCTCTTCAGAGAGTGACAGCAACTCTCTGACAGGAGTTATATTAGTGCCAAGAGGTGTGAAGATTCTGTATGCTTCTGGGTTAATGCAGCCTCTTCTGGAGTTTTCCTTATGACAGCCCTAGATGTGAGCTGGGAACTGAAAGGGAGAGCTCCAGGAACTATTAAAAAATAAATTACTTTCTCTTATGTATTGCGCAGTGACCCCTCTAAGAGGAAGACAAAAGTGTGTAGAGGCAATGCTTGTGATAGGAACAGGCTTCTTACTCTGTTTATGCTGTGTCTATTCTAAAAAAAATTGATATGGCCTTTTTGGAGAAGACAGAAGTATTTCATGGCTTCCTGTGATGGAGCCGAGAGCAGCAGTGCACTTGATGAGTCATTCATACAGTAATCCAATGTGATTCTGAACACTAAAGTATAGCAGAGACCAGTAGTAGGAGGCTTTATTTCTCCCCCTATTTGAGGCACATATTCCTCAGACAGTGAGGAGTTACGTTAGCTCCGTTACTACCTCATTTAAAATAAGACATTGCATTACCCTAACGTTTTCTTTGACAGCATGTATCAAAGCATGAGAGCTTTTCCAGAGAATTGCAGCTCTTAAAGACTTTTACTTTTTACTTGATGAAGCAGACCCTGTTCGCTCAATAGTTTCCTGTCAGGCTGCACTCACTTCTCCTGGAGTTCTGGGAAGTGTTTCAAAACAGGACAATAGTGTGAAAAGTTCTTGGTGCTGGAAGTGCTAACTGAGGTCATGATCCTTGGAAGCCTTCATTCCCGTGGGAAGCAGGGCACTGTTAGGAAAAGCCAAGTTTGAGAATGCAGTTTTGGTACGTTTAAGAACTTTAGACACTCTACCAGGGTCCCTGTCATGTCATGTATTAAAGATTAGTAGATCCTTGCTGACATGCAAAGCATTCAGTTGGCATTCACAGTACTGACCTTTTCCAATGGTTATGAAAGAGATGACACCCAGTCCCTGCCCTCGTGCCCTCTTGTTTTCAGCTAATTATGGAAACTGAGAAGTGCAGCATCTCCATGAAGATGGCGTCCTCGGAGGATGTGAATGAGGTGCTGGCGCACATTGGAACCTGCCTCAGGAAGATATTCCCTGGACTATCTCCAGTGTAAGTGCCTTGCAGGGCAACTGCAGCATGAGCAGATTGTGTATAAGGGTGATAAGCTGCTGCTTTGTTTCTTCCCGATACAAGGACATACCTTGAGGAGGCAGGCACTGAACCTTTATCTAGGCCTTTTGAAGGATATGGCAGAACTATGAGGCAATGCAGACCATAGCTAGGGCGTGCTCTGTAGGGTCAAAAGAGCCTTTGTTTTTAAGAGTTGATACAGGTAATTCAGAGCCATAAGTTCTCATTTTTCCTTGTATTGCCTCTCCAACCTCAGAAACACATTAGTTAGTGGCTTTCTGTTTTAGTTTATTCCTTTCCCCATAAAAAGCAGTGACATTGAGTATTCTTCAGTAGGTTTTGTTCTATGATGTTGGTTGTTGGCTGTGGGTTGTGCTTCCCCTCTGCTTCCTGCAGGCATAGGTTCTGTTTACTTAGCATTTTTAAATTGTTGAAATGTTTCACGCAGTTGGGAGTCGTGATCTTCATTGCTGAGCCCTGGGCATTGTCATATGCTTTCTGTGGAGTAACTGCCTCCTTAAATCATACATTTGTTTTTCTCGGTTTCTTCCCCTTCCTTCTGCATTGTTTTCACCTTCTGTTTGTTGTTTGTGTGATTTTTTTTTTTAATTATTTTGTCTGTGTGCTATCCTCTGCCTCTGAATTTTATAATCTTGCTTCAATTCCCAGTGGTCTTTTTTCAAAAATTTTATTTTCTTCTCTTTGCCCTTGCTTCATCTTCATCCTTTTCTACAAAATAATGCAGCTTTGCTTCTATTTCTCTTCAGTTCCCATTTGTTAGCAATATTGTAGAAGATGGTCCACATCTTCAGTTCTTCAGGACACATTTATTTTTGAGTGAACTTTTTAAAGAGGCATTAGATGCAAGCAGTCAGCCTAAAGTTACATGTTTCATTTTGGGCGTGTATCTTCATTATTTAACTTTCCTGTAGGTGTGGGAGGGATTTGTTTTTTTTTCTACATTATCTCTTTTTCAGTATTATTAACTGCCCTAATAGAGGTGAGGTTCTTTCTTCAAAAAACACTCATAAGTGAACGTTTGTAAGCAAAATTGTTGTAAAACCTCTGTAATGATGTGAGAAATTCAAATAAAAGAAGCAGAGTGCAGAAAGCCTTGAGGCTGTGTGAGTCTGTGGAGACCTTGAGCCCTGTACCTGCTTTGTCTGGGTTTTCTGGAGAATGCTGCTGGAGCATTTTGTATAGTAGTATAGATTTCTCTTCTCTCAGCATAGCTTTCCAGAACGAGGGCACTGGAGTTCTGCAGATAATATAAGACCAGAACAGGCAAGAATGGGGAAAGAGTTTTCTCCTAATAATATCTCTTACTTTTTTTTCCATTTGTTTTACGGAATTCTGGAATTGAGGATGCTCTCTTGTTCAGAAGAGGACATTTTTTTCTTTTCTTGAAACCAAGAAGCATTTGTGGTTTTACCTAGAGAAGGAAGAATAGTATCAAATTGTAAAGATTAGAGCTGGGTATCTGCATGCTCTGTGGCTCTTAGCAGCATACCGCTTTCACTGTATAAATGCGTGTGGTAGATGGCAGTAGTTCTGAGTATAGTCAGTAACGCCATATCTCCTTTCACATCTCTGTGCAACTTAGATGAGGTGTCAGGGGGAAGTTTTTTTACTGAGAGAGTGGTGAAGTGCTGGTGTAGCTGCCTGGAGAAGCTCTGGCTGCCCCATCCCTGGAGGTTCAAGGCCAGGTTGGATGGGGCCCTATACAACCTGATCTGGTGGGTGGCAGCCCTGCTTATGACAGGAGGTTGGAACTAGATGATCTTAGAGATCCCTTCCGAGCCGATCTCTTGTATGGTTCTGTGGTTCCTTCTTGTTTTGGCAGCTTTCTCATAGTTGAGAGTCTTAGGTCTACATACCTTGAGTGACCTTGTTACAGCAATGGGCTTAGTTGTTCCAGTAGATGCTGTGTTATTAGTGGAAGGAAGGAGATGACAAATAAATGTTGCTCCTGCTAATCTGCTTCATGATGTTTGACTTCTAAGCAGAGAGTTGAGTTGTATTAAAGATAGTAATTCTTGCTGTATACTCACTTAAAAGCATGCTTGAAATGAATGATACTGACTGCGTATAATGATAAAGGTTTAAAATATATTTTAAATCTTGAATACTTCTTCCCCTTTGCATTTAGGAGGATTCTGAAAAAAGTAACAATGGAGCCTTCAGAAAGACTGGCTAATCTCCAGACACTGTGGGACAGTCAGACAGTGGCAGAACTTGGACCTTGTGGTGAGAATGAATTTGAATGCTCAAATATAAAAAAAACTTGGAATAGCAGTGTCAGGAAGTCTAATTCTATTTCTGGTAGAAGCTTGTAAAGGTGTAATTAGTTTTAAGGTGTAATTAGTATGGAGTAGACTTCTGATTGGTAGGTAAAGGCACTATTTTAAGTTTTCTTGCAACCTGATGGGTATTACAAGGATAGGACTGTCTCAGTTCCTTTTAGTTTCTTTCAGCAACACAATGAACACCCTTCTGAGAGAAAAGGAGAGTGAGTTTTGGAAGGCTGGTTATATCTTCAAGTATTGAAGTATGCTGCTAGATGTCTTTTGGTTTTACTATCACGTTAAATACTCTCGTGTTGTTTCTAGGAGGCTTTTCACAGATGTATGCTTGTGTGTGTGATTGGCTTGGATTTCCATATAGAGAAGAAGTGCAGTGGGTAAGTACATGCCTTGGGCTGGAGCTCATTTCAGCTGACTGCACCAATGATGAAGGGGCAGATAAATCATAATACTTTAGGGGAAAAAAAAATAGGATGAATATGTGTTTGCTTATGTATTTTTAACAGGATGTTGACACAATTTATCTGACACAAGATACCAGAGAGTTGAATTTGCAAGACTTCAGCCATCTTGACCACAGGTAAATAGTATGTAATAATCATGCTAATACTTAGCAAACTTTCCTTGTCCCTTAAATTGTCGTTCCAGTAGATTCTGCCTGCCCTTGCTGAAGGAATGTAGTCCCATAAAAGCTGTCCCTTAAACATCTGAAATGACCATCTATAGTGTTTATAGTTCTCAGAACAAATATGCTGGTTTTGCACAGAAGTCCCACGAAGAACACATTTTGTTTTGAAGATAAATATATCTTGCTATTGGAAGCACTCCAAAAAGTTAGCAGATAGTTATTATGATTAGTTTTTTTCCTGTGATGGCGGATATAAGAGCTCAAATTCAGCAGAGAATACATGCAACTACATCTGGCATGCTAAGCAAAAAAGGAAATTAGACAGCCTTTGCTTTTACAGTCTTTCTCATAGTGTGTATGCTGAAGGAAATTACTTTTTTAGCAAGTCAGTAGAAGGTTTAAGTTATTCAGCTGTATCCCAGCCAGTAGTTTCTCCACTAACAAAAGATGCTATCAAAAATGTGTACTTCCAGAAAGGAACTAATTAGGGTAATTTTACTATGAGATGCTGAAACTTAACTAAGTGTTGTATTTAGTTTACTGGATTTATCTGGCTGAGAAAACTGGATTCTAAGAAAGTTGAATCTGAAGATGTTTAAGAAAGAAGAAATGAAAACGAGTCTTAATTAAAATCTGTCATTATACAAGAAAAACAACAAATTAAAGAAACTGTAAATAAGGCAGTGTTGGTTTCTTTGAGGAGGTCCAAGGGAAGAATTAAGAGTCTGTCTGGGGTATAATGTTAAAATACTATAACAGAAAGACTGAACTTGGAGTTAAGTAAATGAGAGTATTTTGGCACAGCACTCTCTGTACTTGTAAGGTTGCTAGTATGCAAACTTGCAAAAATATAAAGAAAGAAACAAACAAATATTCATATACTTACTCAGCATTTGTGGTGTCCTTCACAGTCACTATGGTTAATTCCGTGGTGAAGTTACTACCTGTGTTGGCTTATTCAGAGGTAACCCAAGCAAGGCTACAGGGCTGTAACTAATGCATGACAGCTGTAGCAAGACTGATCAGTTAAGAATTGCTGAGAGAAAGTAAGGAAAGAATTACTTGTGCTGGGGCCCGCATCACAAAAAAGATGTGGAGCTATTGGCATGGGTTCAGAGAAGGGCTATGAAGGTGATCAGAGGACTGAAGCACTTCTCCTATGAAGAAAGACTGAGAGAGCTGAAGTTCTGTCTGAAGAAGAGAAGGAGAAGGCTTCAGGGAGACCTCATTGTGGTCTTCCAGTGCCTAAATGGAAGCTGTGGGTGGCCCATCCCTGGAGGAGCTCAAGGCCAGGTTGGATGGGGCCCTAGTCTTGCCTGAGCTGGTGGGGGGGCAGCACTGCCTATGGCAAGGGGTTGGAGCTGGGTAGGCTTTAAGGTCCCTTCCAACCCGAACCATTCTTTGTTTCTATATCACATGCAATAATAGAATAAGAAATTAAGAACACTTAAATGTACTGCAAGTTGGATGAGTGAGAAGAATATGGAGCATTTTTGAAAAAGTGATTTAGAGGTACTGCAGTAAAAAATATTTGAACAAGTTATTAGGAGTGAGAATACTGCTATTTAATGAAAAACAGAAATGTTTTAAGTATTTAGCTCATCTCAGCTGCTTCAAAAGAGTTGGCTTTAGGACAGTGAAATTGTGAGTTTGTTGGTTCAGTGAATGTTTTAACTGAAGTATAACTTGCAAAACTCACATCACCAAGAAAGTAAATTTAATGTTAATAGAATCTTTATAAAGCGTTGGATGATTGTGTGAATCCAGAGGTTCAAAACAATTTTAGAATCACACACATTAACATCCATTTTGTCGCTTAGTATTGAGGCTGGAACTGAGAAAAAGGTTTAAGGCAAATTTTTGGAAAACAAAATTTTGTAGCAAGTCAAAAACATGTTATTCAGTAAAAATACAAATTGGGTTCTGAGATCCCCAATAATTCAAGAATCTTTGCAAGTGTTTTGTTGGTTATTTAGCAAAGTGAGGATGCTTCAAACTAACAACGTGCCCATGTGTTTTGGATTTCGAGAAACTTGTATATATCTTGTCCACATAATTTCTGAAGTTGCTGAAATTATGTATTTGACATTGTGTAGTAGCTCTGAAGTGAGGTGGGATGAAGGCTTAAATTGTGTGGACACATGAGTTCTGCAATGCTAAAAAATAAACAGTTAAATGTTTTACATGAAAAAACACTCTGTTAGAGATCAGTATGAGGATGGAATCGATTATAGATGAATTTAAATTCCCAAAGTGTCTGACACTTAGAGTGCATAACATGGCTTGCCACATGGGAACATGACTTCTGAGGTTTTATCTGAAGTTTTGTTGTGTTTTGAACCATGTAATTGTATAACAAAAAAAAAAAAAACAACATCAACTCAAAGTAAATAGGGCTGGTTTAACTCTGCAGCACATTTTTCTTCTGTTGGATATGTTTTATCATTCAAAAATTTGGATGTTGAAAATATTATGTTGTCAGAAATGTGTGATTATTTTTTAATTTGCACCATTTAGATTTCCTGTCATCTTAAATACACAGGGGGACAGAACTGTTGAAAAAATGCAAAGCCACTGGCAAAGCTTGAATGCTGCTAAAGCTTGGAGAGATTTTCTGCATTCCAGAAGAGCAATCTGTTTTCATTCTAAAATGGCAAAGATTTGCGTTCTGTAAACCTTACTTTATTCTAGATGATAGTTTAGCAAGCAAATAAATAAATGTGAGCAACTTAACGTAGCTTGGTGAAGGAAAGTTAAGAGAAGGCCCTGCTTTTGGATGTGGTCATTAGCATAATTCTTGTATTGCAAAATAATTCTGATCATTGTTAGTAGGATTTGATAGAAATAGAGTAAAAGAAAAAGCAGCATACCATTTGAAAAGGCAAACTCAATGAGAAGTACAGTGAAGTTAGGTAAGCTTAAAGCAAAAGGAGCAGAGTTAAGTGCCTCAAGGACCATCCTCGGTAAAAGAAGCACCTTCAAAAATTTAAATGAAATGGAGAACTAAACTTTATATAGTTCCTCAGTAAAATCAGATCATAAAGTGAAGTTGTTCTTTGATAGACCACAGTTTCCAGAAAGAATACTGCAGACAAGGCTGATGTTCCACTATCTTCAGACATGTGGGGTGGAAGGGAGGGAGGTGTGTGATACGTTTTGTTTTTTTTTAGCTGTTGGTATTACAGCTATGTCAGTATCTGTGTATGTCTGAAATTTGAACAAACAGGCCTTGGATACTGCAGAAGACTAAACTATTTAAAGATGAGAATTTGCAAATCAGCAGGCTTGATTTATTTTAAAATATTCTCGTCCTGCTGTAGCAGTCTCTTTAACTTCTTGAAAATGCATCAGCTTTTCCCACTAAATCTAAACATCCCTGAGTCCTTCAGCTGTTTTCATCCCTGACTTGGGGAGGAGAGGAGAGAAAAGGACGGCCTCAGGCACTCTCTGCCTGAAGCCTCCTCATGCCCCCAGGGTACTGAGCTGTTGCTGGTGTCTGGGGTGGCTTACCCAGCTCCCTGGCAGTGTAACCACCTACACCCAGTCATCACTGCTCCTTGTTCCTCTTTTCCTATTAAGGAACAGCGCCAATGATGCCATCTGTACCTTTTAGAGGTTCCTACCATAGCATAAAGAGCACTGCTCCACTGATGTGATGATGGAGCCTTCAGCTCGTCTGGCATTTACCTTGATGAGGAGGAAGGAAAATATGAAAGGTGCTGTATGTTTGGTGCAGATCAGTTTCTACCAGTGTATGTCCTTAATGGTGTGCTAGGGGTGGTAGTAGCTTATAAAAGCTAGTATTTTTAAATTTCTCCCCACAGAACTCAGACTCAGATAACTCTATCTTTTTGCTAGTCAGAAACGTTCATGTATATTACATCACTTTGTTTCATTCTGAAGAGGTTTCTAAGTAACTGTTGAGGCTAACTCATCTGCCTGTGCTGGATAAATGATTCTGCTGGGGGTAGCATGCAGACATGACATTTATCGGTGTCTGTTATTGGTGAAGCTCAACAGAGGGAGAACAGATCAAATTAAGAGGATTGGAATAAGGAAAATGAGAATAATTTAGGATTTCATTTGTGAAATCCCTTTTACAATTAAGGATGGTTTGTGCTGAAAGTTGCATTATCCTTTCGCAGCTCTCCTGCTTCCTTGGGGAATTTTACTATAGAGTTGAGACAAGGAGATGTTCTCTAGAAGCATTCAGTCATGGGATTATATTAAATCATCAGACTGCCAAAAAGCTTTTTAGCATCACACTCAATTATAATTAAAGGTGATTAAGAAGCTTAAATATGTCACAGGATGAAGAAAAAGTAGGAATGGCAGCACAGTCAAATTTCTAGTTTAAAAATTCATGCTAGAATAGATGTCAGTTGGCCAGTCAAAAAATTTTATTAAACTATGGGCAAGATGCACAGCTGCTCACAGTGCTCTTTTTTTTTTTTTTTGAGAATGCAGAGCTTTCTGTAATGATGACAGCAGTCAATTAGCATTGCAAAAACAGAGGAAATGAGATACAGGAGAGCACTTAAGAGATTGTTTCAAATGACCAAAACATGCAGTTATATGAAATGTGTGTAAAAGTGTTTTTCTTTTTCTAGAGACTTAATACCCATAGTTGCTGCTCTGGAGTATAATCAGTGGTTTACAAAGCTGTCCTCCAAGGATCTGAAATTAGTAAGTAATAAATGGAAAAGGTATACCTGATTTTACCAGGCTGTGCTGTGTCTTGGATGATAGTATTGTATTTTTCAATGTGGACTTTTTGGATAAATAAACTGGGCAGTCTTCTTTGAAAACTGATAACTATGTTTCCATTAATCATATAAGGAAAACATAAGCAGTTGGATAGTTCTTTCAAGTATAGGAATACTAGGGGGAGCTGATTTTTGCCAAAATTTCACACAATTACAATTAAAAAAGTTTATTTGGCTGTAATAGTGGCCCATAAAACTAATATGTCAGGTGTTGCTAGCTCACAGAAATAATACTTGCTGACTAAACAGGAGAAAAATTTTAAAGCAGTTGGAAATATCTGTTGGTCTTTGAAGGTAGAAGAAAACTACTAGGAATCTGGGTTATTTTCTTCTCATGTTATGAAATGAGTTTTGCTCTTAACTTTCATTGGATCTTGATTTTCTCCTGGTTGTCTGACACCAGCTTCTTAAAGTAGTAAGTATGTAGTGACACACTGTGAATATATTATTCACAGAATTACAGAACTGTAGGGGTTGGAAGGGAACTCTGGACATCGTCTAGTCCAACCCCCTGCCAAAGCAGGCTCCCTAGGCCAGCTTACACAGTTAGGAAACCAGGCAGATTTTTATTATCTCCACAACCTCACAGGGCAGCCTGTGCCAGTGCTCTGACAGCCTCACAGTAAAAAAATTTTTCCTCATGTTCATTCAAAACTCCCTGTATTCAAGTCTGTGCCCATTGTCCCTTGTTCTGTTGCTGGGCACCCCTGAGAGGGGTCTGGCCCTGTCCATCCACTTGACTCCTGCCCTTTAGATAAGCATGGATAAGTTTGCCACTCAGTCTTCTTTCACACCAGCATTCTTTCTGAAAAGCAAAAAGAGAGCAAGTCTAAACAAGCTGAACCACTGAAGAAAGGGACAAGAAAATCGTTATCCTAAATATATAAAAATATATGAAAATATACTATTTCTATCAAACCTGAATATTAATAGTTATTGGTAGAATTACTAGTTTGAGAAACTGCTTTCTGTTTTTGTTTTGTTTGTTTTAATGGTAATATGATCTTTAGGGAGAGTTTATCAACTTCTAATGTGGAAAACAAATAAACCTTATCAGTCTTGAAAGTACATTAATAATAATAATAATAATAAAATCTTCCACACGTTCAAATTGAGTCAAATATGTCAGGAAAATGTAAGCCATTGGACAGTAAATCCATGGCAAAGGGACTCTGCTGAAGGGTCAGTATGAGGTCAGACATATCCAGAGGCCATTGTATGTGTTGTACTTGGTGAGTCCCACTCTGACATTGTGTTTGATAGACATGATCTGTAGTGTTTTTATAGTACGTGCATGAAACTTTCCACTTGCGATCACAGTGCTTTTAGTAGCACTATGATAATATTCTGAATTCCTAAAACATGGAAGGCAAGAATTGGGTGAATTCAACCATTTCTCATCTTTAGAAAGCATTATCACCTTTACTATGTAAAGGATTAATAAGACTTTCATGTGTGTGCTAGAGCATTCTTTTCATTTTAGGAGATTTTAAATGAATCCTAGAAAATGCCAGGCTGTCATTAGAGATAAAGATATCCCAAGTGTGAATGCCAAACTGTCATTTTTAGGGTAGATAACATAGAATAGTTTCAACAGTTCGTGATCATGACTGAAGTTCTTCTTTGGGCTTCCTATGAATTTGGAATGATATATACTGTGGGAAAAAAAGACATTAGGAAACAAAATACGATATTAGAATAAAAGGTGAACAAAGTTCACTCTATGACCTTTGAAATATTGAAGTTTTATCTCTGAGCATGTCAAGGAAACTGTTTTGTTATGTTTTGTTCACAGTACTTGCAAATGCCTCTGCAAATTCTAGAATCCAGCAGCAGTAACTGTCAAAAGATGTAATTCATTCTGTGTAGTAGGCTGGGAGGACTCCTACTGAAACATGCTCACTCTTAAGCACTAGTCCCTGAGCAGACTTGGGATCTGCAGCTAAAGTGCTCTTACTCTTGGTTTATTTTTTCTATTCTTTGCCTTATAACACCCTTCTCTGTGTTTAGCTGTCATTCTTTGTCAGGCTTTATTCTCCATTGCATTAGTCACTATTTTTTTTCTGAGGAATTAGTATCTATATGAAGAAGAGGTTTTTTAAAACTTGTGTATTTTTTCTGCACGTAGTGTCTGCAGTTTGGTGGGTTTTTTTTTTTTGGTTGTTTTTGGTTTTTTTGTGTGTGTTTTGCTATTGTTAGAAAAATTCTACCCCTTATGATCTGGTGGCCAGTTTCATAAAAATGCTTGCTTCTCGACTGCCTCTTGTTTCTCTAGTCTTTTCCAGATGTTGTCATCTGACTCTCCCTGGGACGTTCCTGGTATTCTTAATTATTATTTATGTATGATAAGAAGCAGTTCGTGGCCTGGATCCCATTCTGATGTACAGCTTATAACTAAACAACCATATTTTCTACGTCTGTGTTCTTTAACACCGTTCTGTCTTTTCTATGGCAGTCCACTGATGTCTGTGAGCAGATTCTGCGAGTGGTGAGTAGGTCCAATCGATTGGAAGAACTGGTATTAGAGAATGCTGGGCTTAGAACGTAAGTAATATCTTCAAAATATTGCATTAGTTACTGCTTACTCCTAGCAAAAAAATGTGTGATGTGTATTAGCTGGAGTGTCAGAGAAATTCATGCTCAGTGTCTAGCTAGTTCTGAGGAGTTGCAAATCACGAACCTGTCATCAAGTTTTTCAGAGATTCCTCATAATCCAGAAAATCCTTATATACTTGTGTTTATAAGATTCTGCTTGAAGAATTGGGTAAAGTGAGGAAGAATTAATTGGATAAGTGCATAAACTCTAAAATAACTAACACAGTTCCTTTTCAAGTAGGGCTACCAATAGAGATATGAACAAAAGTGGTGGGGATTTTTTTAAAAAGCATATTATTCCATCTTGGATAACAGATATAGCTTAATTCCCAAGAAAGCTTTTTCTCCTTTTTGTGTATTGCATTTGTGGTGGAGTAGTAATGTAGTAATATTACTATATTAGTAACTGTTCTTTTAAAAAAGCAAGAAAGTAGATGATTGATTAATTTTAGTCCTTGCATGTATTTTAAATTAAACAAGTTATAGCCTAGGTATTTTTTTTTTTCTTCAGAGCAAATAGATGCAAAGTTCAAGATACAAACTAGCCCAGATGGGAATAACTGTGACTTGTTATAGTATTAAAGTAGCATCCAAGACCATGTGGACAAGATAAGCTCTAGTGCTGATGAATTTTTATGCTAGTAAATAAAACAGTGGAAAGATGAGAGGAGTAGAGCGTTAAACTAAAGAAAAAAGTAAAGAGAAAAAAGCACAAGGAAGTTATGTGGTATGTTTTTTCCTTTTTGCCTCCTTTTTTTTTTTCTTTATTTAAATTGGTTTAGCACTGAAATATCTTTAAAAGAAAGCGAGCTAACTGGCTCAGTAAAATTGTGGTGGAGGTTGGAATTACACCCAAACTTCCCAATCACTATTTAATAGCTATCATTCAAACATAAACAACTGATTTTGATCTTGTTTTTTCTGTGCTGTGCCATGAGACATAGTACACATGAATATTAAAAGATACATTGACTACCTTTGTACACTGTCTACATTAACTTCTAACAGTTGGATCTGGTTTCAATTTTAATAGGAGTTGACAGATAATCAGCCAATGACTTTGGTTTTTGTGTCTCCATCTATATGCATGGTATTTGGCATTTTGCCCTGGTGTGCATCTGCTGTGCTCAGCATTGTCTGTCTGTTTTTATCAAGGATACATGTGTCAATTTTGCCAGTTATCATATCTGCTCGCTAGGAGGAAATCCTATTGTTACTGGGCATCATTGTGCAGCTTATAGACCAGTCACTTCTAATGAGTTGTGACAGACTGCCGGACTGGTGTTGAGAAAGAGCTGCCAAGATGTGCCAGACCAATTGTTGAGATAGAGCTACTGAGAACAATGCTTTCAGAAGCACCTGAGCAGCTATATGAGTGTATTTCCTCCTGTAGCAGGGTCAACTCGAAGGTGATTTCATTCTTTTCTACCTACAGCCATTCATTTCTGTCATTTGGTGTGGGATACATCCTTCCAGCTGATGAGACTGCAAGCTATCATGCAGTAGCAGCTGTAGTACGGATGCAGGACCTAGGGAAGTGTGGATGTGCTGTTGGGGGAGAAAAGTGTGCTGTCAAACAAACACACCTGACTAATAAGATTTCTTCCAGTTTAGATGTTCTTAAATTTCATGCCCGTTGCTATTTTTTATCAGACTTAAAGGATGCAGTCTAGATTAATTTGGATGTCTGTGGTAGGAAAAAGAAAAACAAAAAAAAAAAAAAAGAGGATATAAATATTTTGATATGTGTTAAGATGCTAACTGATGTAGGTGATATTCAGATTTCAGTGAATGGAGAATAGTTTAAGGTGATGTGAACAAATGAGTTTTGAAAGGGTATTATATCTGTTTACTACTTTAGTGAGATAGGGGACCATGCAATAATCAGAATATTCATTTCCATGAATCTGCAAGGTGGAGTCTGCTGTCTGAAAAGGCCTGCTTGCAGGATCTGGTGAGAATGATTTGTTTCTTGTGCTTCAGCACTCTGAAGTCTGGCAGGCAGACCGTCCCTACTGCCATCTGCACTGACCACTGCCATTGTGTCCCAAGGGGTATGGCTGCAATAACAGACACGCATGCTGATGATACAAGGAGAGCTTCTGACAGAGATTTTGCAGCTCATCTTCCCCTGCTGGATGGGCTCTGAATGTCCTTGCATGTAATGATGTTAGTTCCTCCCACACACATTCTCTGTCTTTCTGTTACGGAGATGTTGTCTAGACTGATCTTGAGGAACTTGTCTGAGTGTAGCACAGATCAGGAAATCTTACCATTGGTGAAATATTCTTCCTCTCCCATATGTGTAGTTGTACCAGACCTTTTAAAAGCTTTACCTCCAAGCCTGAATGTCCTTCAGTATCTAGAGTGTTGGCAAACAGGTGCCCTACAGGAGATGTGTAGTCATCTGCAGGAATAGTAGCAAAGGAGGATACCCCTTGACCTGTCAGGTGGCACAAATTTAAGTCCAGAGTTGTTGACTGCTCATGTTCACATGCTGCATACAATAAGAATACAGGATAAGAATATTTTCTTATTTAGGATAAGAATTTGATATCATTTCAAAGGGAAACTAAAATATTCTGGAGCTTCTCTGTACTTGAGTACACCTTGCAACAACAGATAGCCAAAAGCTACTGAGGTTATCCCAATCTGATCTCCACTCTTTTACAGAGTATAGAATACATTGCAACCTCCACTGCAATTCTCAGCACACAGGCTGACATCTCTTGTGGTAGGAAGGATCTGTCCCAGGGAAAAGGAGCCATTATTTTAGTAACGTATCCAGTAGTTCTCTATTACTACCCTCCAGGAGGTAAGATACTGTAATTCAGAGCAGAGAGAGAAGGATGCTGGGAGGAAGCTCAAAGGGTATTATTTGATTTCAACCTCTTTTCTTAACTTGGATAAAGCAAAACCATTGAAAACATAGTCTGCTTCACAGAACTGCACGATAGATTTAGTCTCTTAATACATGAGCTCTTTCTGGTAGGTACAAGGATGGGTTTGAGAGATTGATATAGAGCTGGTAAGAGCCTGCGTCCTTGTGATATGATATATGGAATATGACTCCACCAGGGTCTGGCAGTGTGGTCACGTAGGAAAACCCAAGCTAGCTTTAAACTTAATGCTGTGAGTAGTGGTAGTCCAGTGACAGCAAGATGTGCTCAGAGGGGGCAGAGTTACCTTATCTCTCACATGGTATTGGAGAGCATGACTTGTTTGTGTTCCAACTGCGTACTATATTTGCATACAAAAGCCAATATGCCATCATCTCAGCACACATTTCTGGGATTGTAGTCAACCTTGATGCTTCTCATTGTCAAAAGAAGCAAGCAGAGACTAGCTTTTCAATATCCTACTGTTCTTCGAGAGAGTTATTCCTGCCATTTTACAAGATCACTGCTAATGCTGTGTTGATTCTATGATATATTGCAAAGCCCATCTGTTTGAGCGATTATTAACTTGCTGCAAGTTAGGGAGTGGTGTCAGAATTTAGTTTTGTGAGTAATGCTATGCATGTATATATTCCACCTGTACCTGATGAGGAAGAGATGTGCTTGAGTTTTAAATTATTTTAAATTTACCCATATTTTACACTTTCAGATCTTTGTCAAAAGTAGCTTGAGCTTTGATTGAATACGCTTCAGTATCTTATATCACAGAATAAATAAATAGTAATATAACCTGCTTCGAGAAACAGTAAATTAGCCAGATAAGCATTGTTTAAAAAGACAAAGATCAATATATAAGTTGGCTATTTCTTTCTAGTAATCCCTTGACATCTTGAAGCCTCTGAACGTGGTTTTGACAGAGGAGATAACAGAATTCTCTCTCCATCTGTATTTTTTTCTTGCAGAGATTTTGCACAGAAACTAGCCAGTGCCCTATCCCACAATCCCAACTCAGGACTCCATACAATCAACCTTGCTAGCAATCCACTTGAAGATCGAGGTACCGTGACATTGTTTTCCTCTTTCTGCAAATGTATTAGAGGGATTACTGCTGCTCCAGTCAGCTTTGTCCAAATAACAAGATATTGTTCTGTCTGTAATGCCATTGTGAATCTCTGTTGTTCACAAACGACTGAGAATTGCTATTCTTTTTGATTCATACATTCCTATTAGCTCGTGGAGAAGTATTTAAATGTCTTAAACCATCCATGGATTTCATTAGATTTCATTATGCTTTCAATGAGGAATCTTTTAAAGGAAGATAGAACACAATGAATGTTTAGAGCTAGAGAGAAAAGAAAAGGGTGTATATTTTTAAAGGCAGTACAGTCAATGTAAGATGAAGTGCAAGACAACTTTATTGCTTGGATTGTATTTTCCTGGAGGCTTTGCATTTTATTTCAGCTACAATCTCATAGTTAGATCTGGTTTTGAGCCTTTATCAGCTTTGTTCTAGACTGTAGTGTTGCCAGTTCTTCATAATGTTCTATAATGCTGGCATAGCTGGCATCCTTACACAGCTAAGTATTGTTGACTCTGCAAGATGAGAAATAAAACTGAACAGCCTAGCTTTCCCCCAGCTAGGTACTGTTAAGCATGATTTCAGTACGTAACAAGTCGAGTCATTCCCTTCCCCTGTCTACTCTCTTTTCACTTGGAACATTTATTTTTAAAATAAGGTTTCAGTCTGGTGTTGACCCTTCAGTGCTGCCCACATGAGATTTCCATTTTATTCGTTTAATGCATTCCAAGCACACAGTGTTCTTGGGATCAGACTACCTTGGTGCTGCTGCTGGGACAGAAATAGAACAGGAATTTTATGCAGTGAACCTTTTCTTATTTGATTTGGTTTACGTGGGGGAGATATTTTGTCTTTTGTCTGATGTGATTCAAAGTGGAAAAACTGTTCATTTTGGTTACAACCTGATCCAAAATGTCGTTGATACAGAATTTTGTAGGTATGTCTCCTTCTACTCCATTCAGTGAGGGGGAAGAAAGATGCAAAGAGTATTTATTCCCTTGCTTTCTCGTCTCTTCTCCTTTTGGCTAGAAATAAGTTTGAAAAAAATTCTACTTTTAACTTATTCAGAATAGTTATACATTTAAAATTGTTCACATGAATTGCTAAATTCTTCTGACTACCCTTTGCATGGTTCCTGGGAGCTCTTTAATGAAAGCCAATGTTGCACTGTACAGCATTATTATTACTGTGTGCCATAGGCCTATCTGCATTGTTCAGAATTTTCTGTTTTAAGTCAATAAAATGGCTGCCACATTGTTGAATCTACTTTAGAAGAAGTGTATTTAGATTGTGCTTTATAAAAGGCTTTCTAAAAAACAACTTTTTAAAAATCATGCAAGATTTTTTCTGTTTAAGTATATGAGTGTGAGTACTACCATTGTAATGAAGTCATGCTTTCAAACCCATTTGGTGTAGCTACATACAAGATCAAAAAAGGAAATGCAGATGATACTAATTGGAGAAGTTTGTAGGTTTATCATTAACTCAGTGTCTATCATATGCAATTAAAGTTTGACCTTTTCATTAGAGAATTGGCTAAGTTATATGGGTGCTTGAAAAGGAATTAACTATAATTGCAATATGCAAATATTTTAGAGAAGGATTTACCTGTTCTGTGATCTGATATCCTCTGAGTGAAAGTTAAATTTGACTTCATTAAATTGAAGAGGCAGCAAGCTTTCCTTGGGTAAAAGCTGGCATAATGGAGGTTCGTGTTAACATGCACATTGTGGAAAGTATCTTCTAATGCATCACCTCTCCAGGAACTAGGAGTGCAACCAGATTATGCTGCAGTTTTAAGGAGAGCAACACAGAATAGTGTGAATAGTGGGAAAGAACCTATCCTTGCCCCTTGTTTGGACCAACAAGTGGTTGTATGCTATTGAGTACCAAAAAGTAGAAGCATTATATTATATTAATGCAAATGTCTGTAGTCCAGTGACAAGAGAAGCGTGTTCTTTTTAGCTGAGACACAAGGCATGGCTTCAGCTGAAATATGTGTTTACATGATATGATATTGCACTGAGAATAGCCTCTTAATTTGAGACTGGCAACTCTTAATGGTACTAACACGTGGAAAGTTTGTTATTAATTTTGGCTTTACAATGTAGATATGCTGAAGTGATGGAAGTTTTGCTTTTGGCTTAACTGACATCAGAATCTCATTTCTTGTTTTCTGAGAAATAGTGCAAACCAAATAAACTCAAGTCTGGAAATACTCAAAATCAAATCTGTGTGTCTGGATGCAGTGAAGTCTACTTCTGCTATTAGAGCTTAGCTCTGTTACAAGATCAACAAACAGAGAGCATCCTAGGGCCTGAGTTATCAGAATTACTTTTGCTTTTCTGCATCTGATTCCTCCATCTTAAAATTCAGTGGGTTTTTCTTCTCCAGTGCTAGTAAAATGTTAAAATTATTCAGGTTGGCAGGAGTGATAAATGTTAGCTAAATGCAAAGATAGGTAAAATTATTTGTTGCACCTCTTACCCAAAATATGTTGCAACAAAATTTACTTTCGTGGTGTCCTTAGTGATTTTCTTTGTACTCATTTTTCTTCTCTTTTGCCAGCAGAACTCTACCTTGAGTTTGAAATGATGACAAAGCATCATCAATCCAATATTTTGGCAATATAAATAAAACACAGAATGTTGTTTTAAGCTGTGTAGAAGTTGCATCTCTACCCAGCCTATACAACAGGCTTTTACACAGGTGGTTAAAAAGACTCCTGCAATTTTTACATCTGTAATGTAGTTGCTCTTCCATTATTAATGACAGTAAACCATGATAGAAGCAGAGTACTCATAGTATGTTTGTGCGCTACTGGAGTCTTTGGTGTCCGCTTATGCGGAGAACAGTATCGGTTTATTTATTTAATTGTGTTTTTGAGCAAGTAAAAAGCTTTCCTCATGTCTCCCTTTTTCTTGCTAAGCAATTTTCTATAGAGGGCTATTTTTCATGCTCATGTTAAGATTTGACTTCTATGTTGATTTATTCCTATAATAAATATTTCATAAATGGATTCAATCGTTATTTAGGATGTTCCCTCTTAATCAAATTTCAATCCTTTTCTTAAACGGTGAATTAAATTTATTGAGTGTGGAACTTGGATACACTGTGAAAGCACTTAAATGAAAAGAATGTTGTTTTCTTCTGTTGGATTTGTGCTGAAGTAGTCAGTATCCTAATACATTTTTACTGTTTGGAATCCCAAAGAACTCAAGCATTTCTAGGTCTGTGTATTAGCTGGTAACCCGCAGACTACTGCGATGAAGTGAGATAAGTGGCCATTATAATTCAGTGGAGGTTTCAGGTTTTCAGGGCAAGTCTATGACTGTATCGTAGTTTCTTTTATGTGAAATAGATGCTCTGCCACAGAAATATTCTAGCTTACTGGTGCATATCTGTGTTTTTTGTATTTGTATCTGTATTCCTTAATAAAGAAAAGATTCAGTTGAGGAAGAGAGGCCAGTGTTGGCTAATGTGTACATCTCCCCTTAAAGGTAAAAGTTTTGAATTTTCATGTGAACTGCTGCTGTTGGGCGTTTATTTATTGATATAAATTTTCTGGCTGAAGCATAAATCTTTTAGAATGCCCCACGTGCTAACTGTTGGATGTATATAATACACAATTTATAAACTACTTTGAAGTTCATCGCTGATAGTTAATAACAAAGTTGCCTGTATGTTCAGTGGAATATACAGCAAGGAGGAGATTTTGAGTGTAAGAAAAATGTAGTTTTGAGCCCATCCCTACAGGTGAGTGTAGTTCGTGATGTAACAGTGTTTGCCTTGATCTGCACTTGATGTCTGGGCTATTGCTGGCTGCTCTGGGAACGGCTTGGAAAAGCTGGGACCACATGGTTGAACTGAATTCCTGAGAACTTCCACTTTCTCTTTGCTCCCCAACAGGTGTATCATCTCTAAGCATCCAGTTCGCCAAACTTCCAAAGGGGCTGAAACATTTAAATTTATCTAAAACCTCCTTGTCACCTAAAGGTATGCTCTATTAATGTGTACTTTCCTGTTGTAAAAGTTTCAGTCTTTCATCTTAATAATACCTTTTGTTACAAGGTTATAAAGTAATCCATTCTGCAACTGATTCACATACGTGTTTTAAACAGTGCAGCTGCATTTTAATATCCCTGAGTTTACTGATTGGGTTCTGTATACCATTCAGTTTGAGAAAACTCTTACTTGTCCCACACGTGAGCTGAAACCTTTACCATAAAATAAGATTTAATTTAAAATTACAGCAAATGTTACATTTTATTTACGTTTTAAAGAATATCTGAGGCAAAAATGTGTGGGGAATTTTCTAAATAGCATTTGGAAAACTGCTCACATGTTTTTCATGCAGTTATTTCACTTGACTACTTTATGAAATCAAGTGTTACAACAAAAGCTGTTAATTGATTTGCCCTGAGTGAAATCTGCTTTGTTTTATAATTCACACACTTCTGACTTGATATAGTAATTGAAAGGGATGTATATTTTTGACATAATACTGAAACACAAATCTGAAACTTTCAGGGTATTTTTCATTGATGTTTTACATTCAATAGACCCAATAGTCTCTTTAACAGTATGGACAAAATCAGATTCTACAGAGTAGAGCATGAGTGGAGTTGTTATCACAATACATTCTCATGTGATGTTGACCTGGAAAAGGTGATAGAGGTGCAGTCAGTGAAGGACATTACAACCTAGGATAACAGATGTGATCCATGCTCTTTTATCCTTTTAATTGTTGCTCTGTGATGATTCTGAGTTCTCCTAAGCTTTAGGAATTGACCTGGGGGAATGTGAGTATGGAGAAGGGTTTTTTGATTTTGCTTTTAGTGAGTGTCTGTAGCTCTAATAATGTTTAACTAGATAGTAAGTCCTAGAGTGAATTTATTCACTCATCATTTTCACTAAAAAGACTTTTGGAAAAAAATGTTTTTTTTCTTTTTTTCCACTTGAACTCCATTTTTAGTGACAAGCAACTGGTTAAGAACCTTGACTAGCCTTACATGTACTCTCAAGAGTAGATGTTCATGAATTTGACAGAAAGTCCTGCAGTTCTGGTGTGTTCACTCTTGATTGTTGAGTCAAGAGAATATTCTAGCTGCACATCTGCCTCTGTAAAGAGCAATTGCCAGCTTGATGAAGCTCATCAACACAATTCTTGTCAGTAAAAATGAATTTTGAGGTTATGAAAAGAATTTGAAAGATTTTTAACATTCCTTGTGAAGATAATCTTAAAACAAGAGCTGAAAATATATTTCAGCATTTCTACTGCTGGCCTCATGTGAATCCTGGTCTAGATGTCATAGTCCACCCTAGCCTTGAACTATTTATTCTCCAAAGAGCAGCATGTCACTAAGAATATTGTCTCATTGGAGCTTTTCAAAATTCTATTTAAAAAGTATAGTGAAGTCTTAAATTTGGAATTGCTGCAGCTCCCTGTACGTGAAGATTTTCAGCTTTACGTCTTTGCTTGTCTACAAAGCTGTCTTAGCCAGTTTTTCTTTAATGTAAGAAGACAGTACTGAATTGCTTTTTAACTTCGAAGACTATTTTTGAACTTGGAATACTGCGGCCTTTTTCTGTAGCTGAGGGAAGGCTGGCTTTTTCAATTTCAGAAATTCAGTACAATCCCTCACTGGTTTTGACCTTATTTTAGAAGTGCTTTCTATTCAAAATAACTTTCTAAGATTGAGAAGTGAAATTCAGGTGGTAACTTCCCAGCTGATCTTTCTTCAAATATTGTATCTCAGGATTCCAAAGAGCTATTAACACTCTGAGCCTCATGAGAGCAGTAAAAGAGCATAATAGATTGTCTGCAAATGGAAGTGAGATTACTGTAGAAGTATAGAACAAGGCAGGTGAAGTTCAAACAAAAGTTTATTGGTTTGAAGGTTCTGGTTAAGTGGAAAATTTTAGTATCCTCATTCAGAGGCGGGGCCAGATTTTCTGAACATGAGCCAAAGTCTAATTAAAAAAAATCCCTCATTTGTGTCATTTGGACAGAGGTTTCAATGATGTGGCTGCTTTTGTGTAGTTGGACCCGTTTTAAACGTGACATAAGCATTAAAATTATGGATTGTTTTAGAGCTGTTCTTCCCCAAGCTCAGTCACAGCTTCTGAATTCTCAGAGTTGCTGTTCAGTAGTATATGCTGAGCTGTTTGTAGTATATTGCATTCATTTCTACTTGTTGCTTATAAATGTTTCTGGGAAGACTTACTAAACTGGATCTAGAACGATAAGTTCTAGTGGATAAATGGAAACTTTAAAAGATATAAAAGTTCTAAAAGTTTTCATTTGCTGCTTACCTTTATGGGTAATGTATAGATTCAACAATGCAACATTAAGATAAATTAAACTGAACAAGAATGTTTCAAGACTTGGCAAAGACATCATTGTTCTACAGTTCTTCTGGGTATCAAGAATCTCCGAAAACCAACAGCCATGCTACTAACACTTAAGACATTCTTAATATTTGTAAGCCTGGTATAATTTGGTTTCCAGTCACTTGCTAGCTGCTTCCTCCAATGGTAAACCCATTTAATAACAATTTTTGAATGAAAAATGGATGTGTTCCATCCATTGAATGCGACTTTCACTGATCAGAAACTTTGAGAAATTGTACTGTAATGTGTATCAGATTGAAACACCTGCCTGCTACAGTGTTTTTGCTAGATGTTTATGAGAAAATCACTGTTTGCTAAAATTCACAGTGGTGCAGGTGGTGAGAGCCATGTACAATAAATAACCTGGTAATAAGCTACAGGAGCCCTCAGATGAAAATTAGCTTTGCTGGAGATAGCCACATCCTCATTTGTATTTGGAAAAGCTGAAGAACTTTGGAACTTGGCTGACTTGTTTCCAATTGAGCTTTTTAATTTAAATGTAGAAGAAAGTTTTTTTTTTTTCTCAACAGGAAATGAGCGTCCTTATGCATCTCTTGATAATTCAATTAGCCAACTATTTTTTTCCGAAACTACAGGCAAATACATAATTGGAGTATTTTTAACTCCTAGGTCTTGTCAGTTGCTTTTGAAGTTCTGGCAAATTATAGTTGTTAATGTGCTTGATCTTCCACAGATACTTTTATGTAAATATTATTGTTTGTGAGAGGACATTGTCTTAGCATTATTATGTAACATCTGCTTTAAAAATCTGTTGCAAAATATGGTTGTACAGTTAAAGCCTGTAGACATGGCAAAACGATTTCTTCCAGAAACTCCGGACCTGTAGCACGCTGAGGCGTGTTTTATCAGAGGCAGAGAGCTTGAACTAAACCAGGTCTTCTGTGACAAAAAGAAGTCTTGTATCTCCCTGGTGGTCTATCTTCCTCCCCTGTAGAACAGGGATGGTAAGAGGAGGCCATTAAACATTTGTGTGACTGTGTTCACTGGAACTGTGCTCTTGCAGGGTCTGTGCTAGTTCTGTGTGCTGCTGGAGTGAATACTGGTGAATACTGACCTTTTTTTCAGGGGTGAACAGCCTTTCCCAGTCACTGAGTGCCAACTCGCTGATAGCAAACACTCTTGTCTACCTTGACCTCTCAGGGAATGCTCTCCGTGGGGATGATCTCTCAGTAAGCATATGACTGTTTTAATTTATTGTTAGAAGAGAGGCAAAGCCATTTTATT
>VXAB01000462.1:0-10610 GCA_013399175.1 Odontophorus gujanensis
ACTTTGTATCATCAGCAAACTTTTATGGTTTCTTACTCAGAGCAATGCACTGACCCTGAGCTTGGAGGAAGAGCTGTTTAAATGCTGCCCAGCTCTCACAGGCCCCCTTACCTTCTAACAGCCCAGCCCACAGGATAGCTCCAAGAATGCCCCAGGAGAGATCGAAATTGGCTCTCCTGAAGTCCAGTGTAGCAATCCTAATTTTGGTTTGTTTCTTCCACTCAAGATCTTGAACTCCACCATCTTGTGATCACTATATCCCAATCTGCCCCTGACCTTCACTTCCCTAAGTCCATCCTTATTAGTAAGAACAAGGTCCAGTATCACCCCACTCCTCTTCAGCTCCTCCACCTACATCAGAATGTTATCTTCAACACATGGCAGGAACAGTCTGGAGTGCGCATGCTTGGCCATGTTGCTTTCCCAACAAACATCTGGGTAATTGAAGTCCTCCGTAAGAATCAGTGCCTGAGATCGTGAGCCTTCTTCCAGCTGCTTATAGTTCTCTGCTGGTACATCAACCTCCTCCAGATGATGTTCAGTACATTCCAGCTGCTCTGTGTCCTTGTGACAGCTCGCAGATCTCTAAACATTTTATGTTTATATCCCATGCTGCATGCATTAGTATACAGACACTTTAGGAAAGCAGCAGGTGCAGGTATCCTTAAAGGGACACAAGAAGATTTCAGGCATTTCACTATTGTTTATTCACAGTTGTTTATTCTCTTTATGTTATTTCTTTATTCTCCCAAAGTTTTTATGCAGATTCATAATTATGTATGATGGCATGAAATGGAGGACTGCATGATATTTCACTGCTGTCATCCTTTCTTGTACAAATATTTTTTCTTTTAATTTTTTTTTAAAGGAGAGTTTTTGGTTTCATTTTATATTGGAGGATAGAAAATATCACACTTAACTTCAGAGGACATTAAAACACATTGTGCCATTTGAATTTTGGATTTTTTTTTTTAAATTTGCTCGCACTCTGAATATGCTCACTTTTTATAGAATCGAATTTGCACTTATGAAGAGAGCCCCTAGAACTGATGTGATGACTTTGAGTAGCTCAGGCAGTATCAAGATGATGTCAGAATACAGATTTTTTTGATAGGTTTCAAAATTTCATTTTGAGAAGCCTTTTTATGTGATTCATTTTTTTTTTAATAATAAATGTAAAATACTGGATACTGTATATCCAGCTTCAGTTCTCGAGGGCTAACCTAACCTATGCAGCTGTTATCACAGTCTACAAGACTATAATTAAATTGAGAAATCTGTCCTATGATAGATAGTCAGTGGAGGCAGAAAAGTTTTCAGTTTGAGCTGTAATGATAAGTTCTGTGGGAGCACTTTTTATATGAATAAGTGATGTGATTGCCAAATGAAAACTTGTATTCTGTAGTTTCAAAGCACTTTTGTTCTTCAGACATGTTTCAAACGGTACAAGTGTATTTTGCTGCTGAGTTGTTAGAGATCCAAACTGTACTTGAGTTGGCTGGGCACAGCTTAAGAAAACTTTACAAACATGAATTTTGCTTAAATCCTGCACTGCATACTGATAGAGCTGTTTGGATCTGTGCCATGGTCCTAAAAAATCAGGACTTTTCTTGCTGATGTCTGTGTGCTTAATAGAGTACCTCCTGTGATAGTAACAACTGCTGCAAAAGGGAATCAATTTCAGTAGGACTAATCATATTGAAGGCACCATTTCCACACATGAAACATGAAGCAAACTTGGTACTGGGAGACAAACCATTAAATTTTTACAGTCTTAACTTGTGTCATATTCTGAACACAATGAAATGCTCTTCGTGTTTTAGAAACACTGTCTTCTATTATAAAAACATCTTTCCAAGTCTTTGCTAAGAGCAAGTCAGAGGAAGACAAAGTCGTTGTTCATTTCAGCAGAACCTGTTCTCTCCTCTGGTCAGTCAGCACAGGAAATCAGCATGCTGAGAAAACACCTGCATGTCATGAAAAACCACCATGTGTTTCAAGTTGCTTTGGAAACAGCATGCAAGTTACTTTGGTTTCAGAAAAAAAGAATCTCTACTTCCCTCTACCTTTAGCTGGTGTCCTGTTCACATCTTAGGCAACAAAAATCGCTCTTCATGAAGAGTAGTTGTATGAGTAGTAAAACAGTTTTAGTTCAGAGCTGAGTGACTGAGGAACAGAATTTAATGCTTGCTTTTTCTAGATAATAACCACTGGTATATATAGTGACAACTAAGGTCAGTTTTGGTGTAAAATCTGAGATCTGTTTGGCAGATGTAGTTGATGGCAACTGTCTTTCCTCTTGAAAAAAAAAAAAAAAAAGAAGAATTCTGTATAAACTGTTCTCATTTTTTTCCAAACAGTGCTTTGAAAATCCTCTTGAAGGTCATTCAAATCTGGGTTCCATTGACTTGGGAAATCAGTGAGATGCTCAGTGTCCCACACTACCCTAGGAAATCAAGTGGTCAAGTGTGTTGCTCCATAGCTTGTCAAAGTTGATCAGCATAGAATCATCGAATGTCATAGGCTGGAGAGGACCTTAACGAACAATTAATTTCAACCCCCCTGCCATTGAAGTGAGTAGCAAGAAGGGGGAAGGAGAAAAACTCAATGGAGAGAGGGCACCTTTCCAGTGTGCGCTGGAACTGAGAATGTATGTTTTGCTGAATCTGAGCTTTTCATAGGAAAAAATATATATATATATTCCAGAAAATTTTCAGTTAACTCTAGTGTTGCCTCAGTACTGCTGTCAGCAGCAACTGAGTACATGCAGCTTAAACCAAAAGCTGGTGTCTGAACTTAGAAATACTAGGCCAACTATGACCGTAGCAAATTCTTCCCTACTGTAGGTCCAGTCACTAGAGAATATCTTAGTGTGAGCTGGCCCTGCGTATACAATTGTGCAGCACAGTAAAGCCATCTCAGATCTTCTAAAAGCAGGATATCAATATTCAATACCTATGAATTTTAGGGAATTATTTTGTATTATATTCATTTATTTCTCCCTAGTGAAATTTAGACACGATCTGTAAAAATACTGTGTGAAATTTCATGTGAATTTTATGTGGAATCAAGAACAAGGAATTACTGTCTTTCCAGAAATTATAATTAATGATTACAGAAATGTACAATTGTTTTCAGTTCCAAAAGCTCGTCTACTGCACAAAGAAAAATTTCCCATTATTTATGTTCCTCATTATCTTCTTCTAGTATTTTTCTTTTTCCCCTTCCTATCATCTGTTGATTTAAAGGTTGAAAGAGAGAATCTTATTTTAATGAATACACTTATCGTTTTTAATTTTATGTCAACTGTTGATGAATTGACATATAGCTACTTATACACAGTGGATTTCATGAGCTTTGTAGGCCTGCAGTGCATGAGCTTTTTATGTGCTTCGTAGCTCAGGGAGCAGAGTGTGCACTGCACAGTGTTCTGTAGCTGCCTAGCAAAGAGCTTCACATTGTGGGTTTTCTGTCGTGATATGATGACTTTCAAGAGAAAAAAAGGGAAGCATTACAGGAGTCTATATAAAAACAAATTACACTAAGTGAATGGTTTAACAAAATGTCTTCCGAAATTGCTGTGCAGGCTTTACTGCTTTTAAATTCAAAAGCTTAAAGGAAAATGTGATTTTAAAAAGCATGTTCAACCCAACTCCTCATTGATAGTAAAGAGTAACCCTAAAATTCTCTCTTCATCCTACAGAATCCGAGAAAGGGACAGCAATGGCTCCTATGCCCTGTGTCTACTGAATGATGGAAAAGTACTGCATTACCGTATTGACAGAGATAAGACAGGAAAGCTCTCCATACCAGATGGAAAAAGATTTGACACCCTCTGGCAGGTCTGTTCAATTTGAATCACTTGGGCATCATCCATCATGTTGCAGTTTTACCCAAATAGGCAGTTTCTTTTACTTTGCTGTGTTTCAACTGTCTTTAGCTAAATAGCAGCATGTATGAGCAGTTTATTTGTCCTCCTTATGACTTTCTGTGTTTTTGCAACACGAATTAAATGTTCATTAGTGTAGAAAGCTAAATAAATGTAAAGATATTAATCACGTTTAAATGTGATGTAGCTTCACTGAGTTTTAAACTGCTGTAGTGATAGTTCAGTTAACTGGACATTCTCTAGAATGGAAGTCTATTTTAATTTGTGAAAGACATACTGTTAGTAACAGTTATGCCAGGTATGGTGTTTGGCTTATGTCCTTTATACTAATGATAAGCAGCATTTTAGAAAGCACATGAGATGATTTGGGGTGCTGTACATATAATGCATTGTTTAGCTTTGAAATTCCCTACTTTATGAAATTCCTGTAGTCTGAACAAGCGTGGTTTGTAATGGTTACCACAACAAGATATCTAAACTCTATTAAAAATAAAAAAAATGAGAGCTGGATAGTTAACTATGACACAGTTGGTAATAAAATTGAATACTGGAGAAATTATTGGTTAGGTTGACAAGGTTAAAGGAAGTAAAAACCGTGAAGAATTCTGTGTCATCTTTCTTAAAACTCTAACAAAACAAAACAAAAAAGTCATAAATTTTACAAACAAGTTTCTACCTCTGTATTAACTCTTAGTATTTCTTGTGGATGTCCTGCATCTTTCTTTCCCTGAGTTACTGGAAATTTTAAGCAACTTACAAAATGTGCAAGTATTTTTAACTTTCATTTGCAAACCTCTTCCTTTCTACCCAAATGCACCAAGGCCAAAATAGGAGTCATGTTTCTGTGATGCAATGACAAAAAGCGTGGATAATACAGGAACATAGAAGTCCACAGCTACTGGTGCTTCGTATTTCTTAACTGTTTACATCCCTTTATGAGTCTGAGGCCAAAGACAGCATTTTTAAAAGAAGAAACAAACAAACAAACAAAAAAACTAACTGCAGCAACAAACAAAGGTGAAACTCAGAGGTTTAAAACTAAGTTATTTACTTGGACCTATAATTTGTTGATAGCAGAGCCAGGTGGGGAAAATAGTATGTCACAAATCCTGTTCTTGGACTGGGTTCCAGATTCAGCCACAAACTTCCTTCAGAGGTGCACACCTCTGCTAGAGAAAAGTAAATGTGGCCTAGTATATCCACAGTAGGGTTCGCTGTGAAGATGATAAAGGACCTGGAGCAGCTCTCCTATATGGAGAGGCTGAGAGACCTGGGTCTGTTCAGCCTTGTGCCTGTTCAGCACAGGCTGCCCAGAGAGGTGGTGGAGTCTTCTCTGGAGACATTCAAGACCTGCCTGGACGCCTACCTGTGCAACCTAGGGCAACTGCTTTAGTAGGGGAGTTGGACTCGATGATCTCTAGAGGTCCGTTCCAGCCCCTACAATTCTGTGATTCTGTGATAATTTGTTGTAACAAATCAATTATTGTACATAAACACATGATTAGGAGACAGTCAGTTATACCACTCTTACCTCTTGGTATCTCTTTGTTCTTTCTCTCTTTTTTTTTTATTTTTTCTCTCATTCTGGTAGTTAGTTGAGCATTATTCATACAAACCAGATGGATTATTAAGGGTTCTGTCCATTCCCTGTCCACGGCATGGCTCAGAAAATGGTAAGTTATTCCTATTGTTTTGGAATGTGTACATAGATCATATAAAATGTATGTATTTTTTTCACTTGCAAACTGGATGGGTGCTGATTGCCATAGGTGTAA
Source organism: Odontophorus gujanensis (assembly GCA_013399175.1). Lineage (NCBI taxonomy): Eukaryota > Metazoa > Chordata > Aves > Galliformes > Odontophoridae > Odontophorus > Odontophorus gujanensis. The sequence goes on from VXAB01000462.1 coordinate 5,665, forward strand.
TATAAATCTGAATTAAAAAAAAAAGAAAATACTAAATTTTCAAGTGACTTGAAGTCCTCCAAATCACACAGACTGGAAGCAGATCCTTTATTTTGTGGGAGGAATACTGCCTCTGAACGGTCTAAAACTAACATCAGATCAAAAATGCGCTTTACTACTTAGAGTGGCACTTCGTTTTGCTTGGGCTACCATGTTGGCTGTCCTGACACTCCTCCAGCACACTTTACTCCAGGGAGATGCCAGCACTGCTGGTTAAGGTATTTGGGTGCAGTGAGACGAAGGTTTGGCTACACCTGATGCTGAAAAAGAGTCTTTAAAATGCCACCTGCTTATAGTGCCTGGTGGGACTCATATCTTTGGGACTAAAAATGTCCCAAGGGCCGGTGCAGTCTTGAACCTGTTTCTTCTTTAATGTCATGTGTCATGTGTGTTTACACGAATGAAATCACATCCACTCCCTGTTTCAGTGCCTGATCCTTTTCTGACTCTTCTATTTCAGAAGCAGCGTTCTCTCTGTAAGGGCCTGTTACGGTTTTATGATTTTTGTTGTATTATTGATATTCCACATCATAATATCATGTGGTGTATTGGGAGTTAAAGAAAAATGAGGACGAAAGCTAATTTACTAATAAGATATCAGTTAAAGAGCTAATGCTCTTGGGCTAGTGGTTAGAAGCCGGTGCTCTCAGCGCCGCGGCTCGGTTCGATTCCCGGTCGGGAATACCCAGCACGCAGCTAGAGCATTAACTCTTTAACTCCCAATACACCACATGATGTTATGATGTGGAATTTCAATAATACAACGAAAATCATAAAACTATAACAGGGCCCTCTTCTGTTTTTCTAACTGGAAACCAGAAACACGCTGAATGTACATGCTCTTACTTTATATGCTCCTTTGGAATCGTTATTAAGGCACTGCATGTACTTTTGTCTCTGTGGCAGTAAGTATCAAAGTGTGAGTGATGCACATTAAAGCCAGAATCCAAGAAGGTGGGCTAAGAGAAATGCTGCAATAAGATTTGAAAGTAAAAAGTTGGTCTCTCATTTAAATTATATTATTATTGTGGTACATTTTTACCTTTTTCAGTATCTTTCCATATTTCATTCTTCTACAGATAATGTTTTTGACAGTCGCCCTCTTCCTGGAACCCCTTCTAAGGTAGGTGGTGAGTTAGCAATAAATTTATTTAAGAATCCTTGTTGTCACATAATCTTCTAGGAATTCTAATGCTTATCCTATTGTAGAGAACGTCTTTTTCTAGGGATTGTTTTATAAGCAGTAGATAGAAAATAAGCCTATAGATATTTTGTCATGCATACTGCTTTCCTAAGATTTTTGTACTGAGATATTAAGCATTTAATTTTGTGACTCTGTTTTATATACATAATGTATGAGAAAATCAGTATGTTTCATATGTAAAATGCCACAGTGAACATTAAGGGCCAGGTTCTTTAGTGACTGTATCAACACCAGGAGGACAGATACTACACGGTTTAAATGGCACGTCTCAAGACATTGGAGGCTGAAGCAAAAATGAAGGCTTACTTTACTGAGTAAAACCAGATATTTCCATACCTTGTGTATGTAGTTAACATCCGATTTTGCATGATGGTTTGATTCCTCGTGAAGTGAAATTAATGGATGTTTTTTCATCAACTCAGTGAGTTAGCATGCCCATTTGTGATTAAAATTGCCTGCACTCTTAGACTCCTTTGATTCCAGGAGTCATCTGAGGAGAGATGTGTAACACCTTCTCATTCATCTATAGTTGATCTAATCTGAGACAGGGTATTCAGTTTAGTTGTTTCACCACTCCCTGGACAGCCTAATCATCTTGGTTTTTGAGTCTGCTACATGGATCTCTACAGTTGATGTAGTTCCAAATTACAGAAAAAGAAACATTTCCATTCAAATAAACCTATTACATTTATTTTGCTGTTGAGTTCCTGTTGGCCCATGACCAATCATTTTCATATCTGTTTCTGAAAATCAGGCACCCATTTAAAGTAATGGAATTACACTGTCAAAATAGGTGCTGCTTTTTAAATGCCCCAAGGTTTGGATTTATGCCATTTGAATGAATCCCAGTATGAATGGGATGTTTAAGCACACCAGGCAGGCCACATGCATATAATCTAGTATATACACAGTTACAGTGACAGAGCAAGCACATTCAGTTTAGTAATATTACATAAAAATTAGGCTATTCACAGAAAATTCTGTTGTTTAAGTATAAGTGAAATTAAATGCAAGAAATAATTTAAAATCTTACTTTAAATGTTCAACATCTCAAAGCAGTAGTAAGAAAAAAATATCTGACTACACTGATAGATGTTTTTAACTGCGTAAAGAAAGTGAATGGGCCAAAATCTTCTCTTTTTTTATCAGTGTGTTGCAGTAATAATGACTCTAGTTGCAAATGGTGCTTTACAGGTAAAAGACTTGCTAACAAGCTATGATTAGTTTTGCCTAACATAATTCAACTCAAAAGATCAGCCAATCTTAACAAATCCAGAAGGCTTGTTTTTGAGCAATTTTTATGGAAAAGGGAGAACCTACCTACCAGTCACTTCAGCTTAAAATCTATTACTATCCACTCACATGTGCCTACTCCTTTCCACTCAGAGGGGACCTTGATGATTTGTCAGTATTACATACCTTGCTTATAAGTAGTCACTGTTGGATGGAATCACTTCCAATCTTGAACGTGTATTTCTCTGGCAGGTCGTTGATAAAAGGTGCTTGTTCACACACATGTGTTTTCAGAATTGACCAGTGGTCGTTATACTTAAGACTTGACATGATAGAAGAAAAAACACGAAGAATTTGAAAGAAATAAAAACATGTAACTGAAAAATTCAAATTAATATTATTATTGATGGATCTGAAGGACTTCATCTAATATTGCTGGTTCTCATGCAAGAACAAATTTGTGCAAAAACAGTAACTCACTAATGACCATTTGTGTAGGTGCTCGTATATGCAGAGCCTGGAAAGTAATGAATTCAGATCGTAAAACCAGAAATGTATCCTGAAAAGAACAAAGGAAAATTAGAAACCTTTATGCAGAAGATGTGTATTTGCATTCTACTTATATTACTGCCAGTAAGTTTAAATCAAGGAGTTTTGGAAAAAACAAACAGATAATGAAGTTCAATAGGAACAATGATCAGCTGCAGAATACAGCATGAGAGTTGCAATTTTTCAGAGGATGTGGTGGCTATAAGAAATCAGACAGGACGGGAGACATGCAGCAACACAGTGAAAGATGAAAGTGAAACATCACAGGTGCTTCCAGTGTGTTCACTTCTACTAAGGTCTCAGCTGGATTGCTTTCTCTTGTTTTTGGTACTGTACCGTAAAATGCTATCGAACAGGAGATAATCCAGAGCAAAGCATCAGGAAAATTCATGACTCATATGGAAATATTGATAAATAATGATGAATATTTGAATTTTTTAACGGTATCGTTATACCGTTATATATAATTAGCACACATTAAAAATCTAAAGCCTGTTCATCTTTGTTTTCAGTTAACGTCATTTTTTGTACTTCTTGCTTCAATAGCCGCATTGTCTGTTGTAAGGGCAGAGTGCTTCAAATCTTGCTTGATAAATTAGTCATCCTTCAACACACTAAACTTATAAACTGAATCATGTTGCTAAATATATTTGGAAGAGGTTCAATGACAGAGTCAAAGGAAACATACTGTATAAAAGACCTGGGGAAAGGGCAGTCTGCTTGAATTAAAAAGCTGGCTTAAGGTATATGTACAGATTGAAGATGGCTTAAGAATAATGTAATTTAAAGCAATTTTATTGCTAGGATTTCATATACTACATTTATTTGTCGTTTCATATATATACTTATCAGGCATATAAAAGAGAAATGTTGGGAGTGTTTTGTTCTTGTATACTACGTGCGTTTTGTAAAATAGCTTTAGTAATTTTCCTGGCACATTTACTGTTCCTCTTTGACATTGTGGTTTCTAGAGTTGGGCAAGAGGTGGAATTATCTCAAGACTCAAATCGTACACCTTTCCAAAGGCTGGCAGCAAAAAGGTGCCTCATACAGTCTTTTTAGGTTATCGACTGAGTTAAAAGGACTTACACTTGACTAATTTCACTCTTTCTTTTTCCTTTTTGCTTGCTACTACTAGATGTGTGTCTTGACTACTAACAAGCAGATTGTGAAGGTTTTGTAAGCCTTCTTCCTTACAAATCATCTGCACAATTGCAGCCTTAATTTTATAGAACTAAAGCAATTTATAAAGAAGTTTTGAAAATCAGGGGCTATTTTTAAGTAATTTTTCACATCCCAAAATATAGTATCAGTACTGTTCTCAGTATGTCTGCCAAAAAAAAAAAAAATGGGGGCGATAAAATATATTTCACAAAATATAGTCACTTAAAAAAGAAAAAAAAAGTGACATTTCTAATGGAAAATACAATTCCTAATCAGAAAATTGGCTTGTTCACTAAACTATGACAGAAGACATTTAAGGACACCATTTATTAATAAAAAACACAAAATATATTCCTACAGAACTTGTGCACAAATCTTATTATGCATTGAAGTAAATTACATTTAAACAAGTATGAGGTGTTACAAAACCAAGGAGAATGGGAAAGGTGGTAAGATGTCAGGGAGTCAAGAGAAATAGTCTGGTACTAGTAAAAATGTTTCATGGACAGAAAATGTTCAATAGTTAGGATACCTGTGAAGCATGCAGTTATAGGCTTTTTTTTTTTTTCATGCTAAGAATAACTTTGTGGCCCTTTTCTACCTAGAACTAGAAGTAGTTCTGTGAGTCTTTCATTTTGCTATTTATTTATTTGTCTGTTTAATGCCATTTGTTCTGTAACAAAAATGAGTGGCACGAAAAGCCCTAGAGATGTACTGCTGTTCAGAGTGAAAAGCTGCTTTACTGATATTGTACTTG
>VXAB01000462.1:15484-29600 GCA_013399175.1 Odontophorus gujanensis
CCACCAAGACATCCCCAGTTAGCCAGGACTGACAAAGAATGAGGGAGAGTGGCTTGGCAGTCACGTCCACCAACTCCCTCAGTACTCAAGGGTGCAATCCATCTGACCCATGGACTTGCGAGCATCCAGCTTTTGGAGTAGATCCAAAGCCACTTCCTCATGGATTGTGCAGGGCCTATTCTGTTCCCCATCCCTATCTTCCAGTGTGAGGGGCCATGTTCCCAGGGAGTAACAAGTCTTACTATTAAACAGTGAGGCAAAGAATGCATTAAGTACCTCAGCCTTATCCTGATCCTTTGTCACCAAGTTACCCTTGGCGTCCGACAAGGGATGGAGATTCTCCCTCGCTCTCCTCTTGCTGTGGATGTATTTATAGAAATATTTATTGTTTTCCTTTAATTTAGTGACCAAGTTCGGTTCTAGCTAGGCTTTGGCTCTTCTAATTTTCTCCCTACGCAGCTTCACTACATATCTGTAAGGTATATACTAGTGATCAGGTCATTTTGTCCTTAACTCAGAAAGAGTAAACAGACTACTCTATGATGTTCAGTTATTCAAACTTATTAAAATAATTTCTTTTTACCCTTCTATCTTTCAAGTGGAGTTACTTCATAACATCCACAAGATAAACAGGGTAGGGTTGTTTGTTTTCTTTTTCATTATTTCTGGGAATGTCTCTAAGGGCCAGATATGGTGAGAGATAGCTTGGAGGGGGAAGAAGGACAAATCAAAGGGAAATCCTTAAGTTTTATAATGTTACGTGGCAGATTTAAAACCACATGTAAATCTAACATCTGCAGGATAAGATTTGTGCATGACCCATTCCAGTTACATCTCCCAGATTAAATGCTGTGAAATATTTCCAGTAAGTTCTTGAGAGGCAGCAATGTATGTGTTATTTGTCCTGCGTATTTACTCAAGCAATAGCCTCAAGAATTAAATTAGCTTTTTTTTTATCCCTATCTTACTCTTTGATTCTAACCTGCATTTCTCTTGCAATGATGCTGTAATCTTCTGGAAAAAAATGTATTTTCAACTTACCTAAATATGCGCAGTTTAACAATTATGTTCGTGTGCTACAGCTCCAGACAACTATTGGTCCCCCATCTGATGACCAGACACCTTTTAATCCTTATGTACTGCAAAGGGCAAGAGGTCTAATAGGAGCAGAGAAAGGTAGGCAGTAATTTATTGCACAAATAACCACCTTTTTTCTTTATTGCAGAGCTTTTACCCATATTTCTTCTTTGCTTGCTTATATTTTACATCACATTGCCCTATTGGTGTATCACTGCCACAGCTCAAGCCTGGTAGCTGGGGCTGCCAGATGTCAGTGTCTGTAATAAAAGTGATTTAACAGGAATCCTGTTTTCCATGTAGAAGTGGAGGATTATAACCTCCTTGACTCTCAAAGCTTCATCTTTGCCCTTCATAAAAAGAACTGTTCCTCACTGAATCCACACTGCCAGTTTGGAGCCTAGGCTTTTGGTATGCTGCAAATATTGCAATTGCAGTGAAGAATTGTTAAAGTGCTAAGGAGAAGAGTATCTTTAACCTTTCTTCTGTCAAGGAGCTTCCTTGTTTCACACTATACACTTCTTAGAGGATGTCACCAGATAAAAGTCATTCTTTTTGAAAATGTTCTAAAATGTGTGTAGCATGGATATGTTGAATGTAGCACCTGTAAGAGCAAAATAGGCTCACATAATCTCTGATTTGTTTATTCATTGAACTACAGGTGATCAGAGGGAGGCCTTACCCATGGACACTGAAGTTTATGAAAGTCCATATGCTGATCCAGATGAAATTAAACCAAAAAATGTCACTCTTGACAGGAAATTGTTAACCCTGGAGGAAGGAGAACTTGGCTCTGGCAACTTTGGTACTGTAAAGAAAGGGTTCTATAAGATGAAAAAGTAAGTGTTTCCTTCTGTTTTATGAAGTGCAGCATAGTCACTGCCCAGCTATTATTTTTGTCTTTTAAGTGTGGAAGTGCCTCCAATGCTTCTCGGACTCTACTATCAGGTACAGGAGAGTAAGAAGCACTGTGCTTTTCTCCAGATATTGTGTGGGCATTCATGTTCCTTGTCTGCATATTCTCTCTATGAGATATAGTGTAGAGAGCTGCATACAGCTCACCTGTAGCAAGTGGACTTTCATCTAAAATAAATATGATAAATATCTGTTTCATGAAGCTGCAATGTTGGTTTTTGAGTGGACAGGAAATGTTGTGGCCTCTCTTATCATGGAACTACAGTAGGAACAGACGCTGTTTATACTGACAAGAGCCAGGTCACCTGACTTTTCATGCATTTTCATAATAAAATGTTATCAGTATGTTGCTTAAATGCATGGGCTGATTATGTATATGCTTTCACCAGTCAAAGCTGGAGGCAGTTTTCTAACCCAGATTTTCAGAACCAAGGAGGAATTTTTCATTTGCCAGTGTAGTCTAAGGGGATTTGAAGGGCTGTAGTCTTGTTTATCAGTAGTTGTTCACATTTGAGCTCTGTCATCTTGTCGGTGACTTTTTCACATGCATGTGCTGTAAAGCAGGATTAGTTTCTCAGCAGGTCAGAACACTGCCTTTGGGCTTTGCAATGCTGCAATGTCTCAGTCCAAAACACATGAGTGCTGAGAAAGCCCTTGCAGCTTTTCCACTGGGAACTCTCATCAAACACACACCTTTCTGTACAAAATGGGCAAGATAATTTTGTTCAGTGCCTTTGTTTTCAGACTTGTTCAGATTTTTTAACGATTACTTCTAATTTTCGTTATTTCTATTTTCTTTCTTCTGCTTAACTATCTTCTGATCATTTGGTAGGGTGTTATTCCTGTTGTAATCAGATTCCTGTCCAAGTGTTCAGTTCTGTCTTTTGTCACAGTTCAAACTATGTGTGCAGAAGTATCACTTGAAGATTGTGTACATTTACATGTAGATTTTTCAGCAACTAATCCAAGGAGATTCTCTTTTGCAGGGGAGCCAAGCCAGTGGCTGTAAAAATTCTTAAGAATGAAAGTAATGATCCAGCCATAAAGGATGAACTACTGAGAGAAGCAAATGTAATGCAGCAACTGGACAATCCATATATTGTCCGAATGATAGGTATATGTGAAGCAGAGGCCTGGATGTTAGTAATGGAAATGGCTGAACTTGGACCACTGAACAAATTTTTGCAAAAAAATAGGTTTGTAAGCTTTGATTCCTTTTCACAGGGAGAGGGGTGGGAAAAAAAAAAAAAAAAAGAAGAAGAGAAGACAAATCTTTTTATCTTAAGATGTTAGGACATTTTGCTTTGAAATATAATTTATGTAAGGATTAGCTATTGTATATATTCTTCACTGGGACATAATTATATTGCAGATGTATCCTAAACATCAAATATTTATTCTATAATAGTGCATTTTGAATAAAAGAAAGAATTTTCAGATGTTCTTCAGTTTATTAATATGTTCACAGTTTATCAATACGATCAAGACATTCTTATGCTGCCTCTTCCAATGGAATCTTAGCTAAACATAAATGGATCTTGTTATTAATTTATGAGGAAGTTCATTGTACAAGTTTGTGTTTGAACTCCTTGAAAAATACTGGAAATGAACAACTGACCTCTTAAAGATTCAATTATAATTTTCAGACATGTCACAGAAAAGAATATAACAGAGCTGGTTCATCAGGTTTCCATGGGGATGAAATACCTGGAGGAAAATAACTTTGTTCATAGGGATCTGGCTGCAAGGAACGTGCTATTAGTCACCCAGCATTATGCCAAAATCAGTGACTTTGGACTATCTAAGGCTCTTAGTGCTGATGAAAATTATTACAAGGTAAGATTTGCACAGGTTGTCAAAACTGTTTACTAATATAGCCTAAGAAGATTATTTTTTATTTAAGAGCAGTTGTGTTTAAAAGTTGGAAGTAAGAAATATAGTATATACACTGATTATTTTATAGCCTACTATTAGTTGTCATGATTTTTCAAAATGTGTGATCAAAGTTAAGAAATGAATAGTAAGGGGAAAGCTACTCCATTATTTAGTTGTTTCTTTGGTAAATTTCCCAGTAGAAGAGTGAAATTTACTGTGTAAATCAGATATTTCCTTCCATAAAAGTTGAAAATATCTTTGTTACAAATACAAATTTAGCACTTAGTTTACATCATGTCAAAGGAAAATACAGGCTGGCAAACTGTCAACCTAAATAGCAGAATCAGTTTCGGGGCATTTATCAAAGGAGTACAGAAGGTAAATATTCATTTGACCTAGGTAAATTTTGTTCAATTGGTTTTAAATTACCATGATCTTTGTACAGCAAAAGAAGCTAAAGTAAGTGCCACATTTAGTAAGGTAAATGTATCCATGGAAGACAAAGCCTCTAATCATGTATGCATCTTTTCCTATATATTGTTCTTATAGTTAAAATTATTTCATCCTACTGCCTTTCCTTTAATAAGTAGCTTAAAACCAATAAACCAAACCATGAAACACGGCAGAGGAGGAGCAAGCACATACTCCCTTCTGATGACCTTTCTATGGGAAAGTAACTGCTGCCAGAAAAGGCAGCAGTGTCTTAAATCACTTCCAGCTTGCCTAGTTTGTCAGGGGGTTGAGATCTGGTATCAAAGGCTTGTTCCATTTACAACTCTACAAAATGCAGCAGAGTTATCTCAATAGATTTAGTACTGTGCCAGTAGGGTTTGATGCTTGCGTTTTTGTAACACATTGCAGCTTAATCAAATTGCAGTTTACCACAAAGCAGTTGCTGTGCTTTGAAATAAGTATCTAAAATAGTTATATCTAAAAATAAGGTTCAAGACTCCTTCTGGCTGAGTTGGTGTCTCCTACCTTCTGTAAGTGTTGAAAAATCTTTCTTTGACAGAGCTTAATATTGAATGCCACTACAAATGTGACTTTAGGTCCTTTAACTAAGCTTTGCTGTACCACAGCATAAATTCCAGTGCTTTCTTCGAATTTGGAAGATTAGGAACAATTTTGTAACGGTATCAAAGAAGCTTCGCCGATTTCTCTAAGGCAAAATTTATCGGAAATATTTAGTACAAATGCATGGAAATCCAAGATAAATTGGAGTGTTGTTTACTACTTAGTATTGTCTCAAGTCTGCTTCTTTTGTTTTCTGTTATTCCTTACTTTAGGCACAAAGTCACGGAAAATGGCCAGTCAAGTGGTACGCTCCAGAATGTATGAATTTCTACAAGTTTTCTAGCAAAAGTGATGTCTGGAGCTTTGGAGTTTTAATGTGGGAAGCTTTCTCTTACGGCCAAAAACCCTATAAAGTGAGTAATTCTATCTGGCAGTTCTCTTACAGTAAAAATTTAGAGCAAATTCAAACCAGCACCTTTCTTTTCCACCTGGAAAGATAGCTGCAGGTCAAATGAGGCCTTAGAACCTATCTGTTGCAACAGACAAGTCAAAGGACAACTTCCAGATCAACTCCAGACTTCTCTTTGTTTTACACTGTAATAATGTATGCTGTAATCATTTTTGCAACTCAGAAGACTGTTCTGATCATCCTGTTCCAGGGAATGAAAGGTGGTGAAGTTGCACAGATGATAGAAAGAGGAGAACGAATGGAATGTCCCGAAGCCTGTCCAGTGGAAGTCTATGACTTAATGAAATCATGTTGGACATACAAGTGAGTGTGATGCTTTTAATAGCAGTATATTTTAATTACATAGTTGGTACCTAAATAGCATGAAATAAGATTATGTCAAAGCATATTTTATAAGCTAGATTTTAGCTTACAAACAACCTGAAAAGGAAGGAGTCAGTTGCACTTTCAAATGAGAATGACGTGAAGAAATGAGTACAGTACAAGAATCTGATTTTGCACAGATGAACCATTTTATGCTGCAGCAAAGATGTACAAAAAAAACAGTGTATCATCAAAACAATTTATTCCACCAAAATGTCAGTCTGATGTTAAGTTTGAAATTAAGGAAATGTTTTTGTTTCATTTTAGTTTCCAGGACAGAAATTTCAAAACCATGTTGTCAAATTATTCATTCTGTTTCTCAGTTTTTAATTGTTTTGAAAATGTTTTCTTCCGTTATTTCTGAATATCCAAATTTGTCACCCATGCCATTCCTCTAGAGAGGTCTGCTACCCCTCATTTGTAGTATCAAGAAGAGGCTACCATGCCTGTTAAAGCTAGAGTGTTATTACCCATCTCTACACTTTCAAGTAGGGTGAAATGAGGCTGCAATGAGTAGATTCCAAAATATCAAAAGAGGCTTTACATCTCTCAGAAAGATGTTGAAGGGTTTGGGATTGCAAGTAGTGTTCTCCTTTCTTCTCCTGTCTGGTGTCTGGGACGCAAGAGGAGAGACAAAAGGGTCAGTTGAATAAATGGTTGCCTGGCTGGTGCCACACTCAGAGCTTTGGTTTCTATGATTTCGGATGCACCTTCAAGAGACCAGACATGTTTATGTTGGATGAGATGCAATTGGCCAGGTGGGGTTCATGTGTTCTGGGCAGCAAACTTACTAGATGTATTAGGAGAGTTTTAATCTATGTTTGGCTGGGGTAGGTCTGTACTTCTGAGTGACAGAGATGAGCCAGGGAACACCATCAGTTTAGGAAGCAGCAGGGAAATACATATGTCCCAGAGAATTTTTGGAGGGCTCCTCCAGGAAGGTAGTGTAGCCAGTAGCCCAGCTGAAGTGCCCTTATGTCAGTGCATGCAGGGGGAAATGAGCAGATGGAGATGGAAACTGTGGTGCAATTAGAAAACTATGGCCTAATTTTTATCATGTAAACAAGGTGAGGTGAATTGCACTGTGGGAGTACTATGATTGAGGACTTAAAAGCTTTTCAGAAGGGATCGGCAAAGTAAGAATGGTGGGAATGACACTATGTGTTAAGAAGTGGATAAACTGTGAAGAGCTGCCACTGAGAAACAGCCATGACCAGATTGTGACCTTGTGGGTTAAAATTAGGGACCAGAGCAATGAAGGACAACTGGAAAAAAATGAAAACATTGCTTCCATTTTTAAGAAGGGTGGAAAGGAAGATCCAGGGAACTGCAGGTCAGTGAGCCTCACTTCTGTGCTTAGGAAGAAAATAGAACAGATTATCTTGGCAGCTACATTAGGAATGTGCAAGACAAGGAAATGATTTGAGACAGTCAGCATGGCTTAAACAGGGGCAAATTGTGCCTAGCCAATCTGATAGCCTTCTATGATGCAGTGGCTGCATCACTGAACAAGGAAAGACCAACCAATGTCATACACCTCGAGTAAAGCCTATGATACGGTCCCACATGACATTTTTATATCTGAATTGAAGGGTGAACTATTCAGTATATAAGGAATTGGCAGGACAGCCATAGACAGTTACAGTCAACAGCTCTCTGTCCCGGTGGAGAATGATGATGAGTGGTGTCTCCCAAGGGTCCATCATGGGACCAATGCTCTTTCATATCTTTATCAGTGGGATAAAATAGTGTATTATAAGATAGTAAGATAGTGGGATTTAGTGCACTCTCAGCAAGCTTACATATGAAACCAAGCTGAGTGGTGTGATTGTTGCAATAGAAGGGAGGGATAGCATCCAGAGGGACCTAGACAGGCTTGAAAAGTGGGCCCATGTGAACCTAATGAAGATCAACAAGGCCAAATGCAAGGTGCTGCATATAGGTCAGAGCAATCCGAAATTGAAGTACAGACTGGGAGAAAAACTCCTTTGTTGAAGTTGTCTTTAGCTGTAGAAAGGTTTCCATAAACCAAAGTTCACTGTAATGTGGCTTATTCTTCCAGTTCACTGTCTGGAGAATATGTGAATACGTTCACTAAAGATCTTTAGGTTCCATTCCAAGAGTTATATTATTTCTCTTCGAGGTAACTGTCAATGGTTTATGGGATGGTTTGGCCTGGTTCCATGACCAATGGGGTGGGGGGCACACAGACCCACTCCCTGGGAAAGGGGAAAAGGGTAGGGAGATGGACCTGAAAACAAAACAGCAGCAGCAATCCGAGGAGGAAAGCTTATTTACTAAATAAGATATCAGAATGCAAAATATCACCATATAACACAATATAATTGGAATTGAAGCTAATAGATCAAATAAATAGTTTTGGTATAACCAAAACTATTGACAATCCATGGAACTGGAGCATGAGCTCTTTAACCCCCAGTGCACTGCATGATGTTATGATGCGGAATACCAATAACAAAAATCATGAAACCATGACAGTACCTTGCTTCTTTGTTAGTTTTATTGCATCTAGTATTCTAGAAAGAACATGGAACCGTTAAATGATTTCTGCCTTTTTTTTTTGGTCTAAAGTAATGTTGTGGTAGTTGTATAGAGAGACAGGAATTTTCATTATGATTAGTAAAGATACTGTAAGGGGTATTGTTTTTTATTTGGTTGTCCTCAAATATCCTGAATATTTGAAATGAAAAGAGAAGAACATTAAAAAAAACAGAACAAAAAAACCCACAGTGTTTGGTTTACAGTGTAGCTATTTCAATATGTAACATATTGTCAGAACATCTTGTCAGCTTCATCCTATTCTCCCAAATCAACAGAGGTGAGATACAGAGGAAATCAAGACAGTACAGCCATGCAGTGTTTGTATAGTCTATTCTTAATGGCACAAAGCTTATCTGTACGGCTGTAGAACTCATTATAAGGAAGCTAATAAATTGTAAGTGTTCTTTCCTCTAGATTAATACTGAAGTAAATGAAGTAGCAAATTAAATGAGGTTGATTTACCATTTCTTGTTGTACCTTCAACCACAAAATAAGTTTCATGACAATAAATCCACCGACTGAATGCTCTGCAATGATATTAGCCTCTTGGTATTCATTTTGTAGCAACGTTCTGGTAGCCTTAAAATACTGTAACAGCCTCTCAGAGTTGTCACTGCAGTGAAGTCCCAGCTATTACAGGGCTCACATACCTCTTCAACTTTCTCAGTCCTATGTAGTGATACTTGTTATGTTTCCACAGCATTGATGACCGACCAGGATTTGTTGCGGTGGAGCTGCGATTACGGAACTACTATTATGACATTTCCCACTAACATGTGAACAGCAGTTTGCCTTTCTTCAGCAAAGAGAAGCAGTCCAGATTCTGAAACCAAGTGACTGATTTTTGTACTGTCACCTTCACCATATAAAGTGGAGAGCTAAGCCCAGTGTGTGCTTTTTTTTTTTGTCTTTCTTGCAGAATATCAAGCTCCAGAGTAGAGCGGTGTAACATAAGTGCAGATGAGTAGACTTCCATTACATTCCATTTTATTTACAGCTTTATTATCTTAACATTCTTCTGTCATGTGAAACCTATTTTTAAATAGGTTGTCTTTCAGCTGCCTTCTTTTTATGTATTTGAGTGCAGATGGGGATTTAGATTTTTGTTGTTAGTATTCTTAGCTCTCAAACTGTGCTGTTCCATCCTTCTCCCTGTCTGAGAAAGAGCAGCATAAACATTTTTCATCATAAAAGAAATTCACTGTGACAGCGTCAGTCACTTTGACTGACAGCATGTTTGATTTTACCCCCAAGTCATTTTATATTTGTATTCTTCTCGTTAGTAATGTTTGCAGTGAGGAGCTGGGAGATGTGAATTTCCAAACTGTAGAAAAAGAAAAGGAAGCATCAACTGCATCAAGTGTTACTAGCTCCTCTCTTTCCTCATCTCTTGTGGAATCTCCAACTGGGAATTGCTTTTATTCATAGTAAAACCTGGGAATTCATGGGCTTGCTGTCAGCTTGAGATAAAAGGTATCAGCACCTAAGGCAATTATTCTGTCTTTTAACCTGAAGTCCATCGCTGAAGTTCCTGAAAAGACTTTGAAAGTGCTTTGGAAGTAGAAGGAGCAGCAACTTTCCTTCATGTTGTTTCAGCCTTCTCTAGATATATCATTTCAGTGTATCTCTTTAGATATATCAGAGCTCCTTGTGTTCTGTTCTAAGCAACGGCTATTTCTTTTTTCAAACCTTTCTTTGAAAGCATCTGTGGTTATTCACCAAAGCTCAGTTTCACTCCCAGCTCAAATATTTTGAAATGGACATGTGAATATTCAATTTACTTTTGTCCTTTCCTTAGTGTTTGTTCTGTTATTAATCCTTGTGAACATCTCAGAAAAATGTGTCTGCCTTACCATATTTTTTGTGATGTACCAGCCAGAGTTTCTGCTACTGCGTAGGTATAGCAATGATAGTATGAATTATGTAATCAACCTCTGTTCCCACTTTTTACTTGTATGCATTTTTGTCTGGTGTCATTTTAAATATCCTAGAAATCAAAATTTATTCCTGTGTGTTCCCCACAAGCAGCCACTTGACAGGCACCTGTGTATATTTCAGGAGTCTACTAGATACAAACATTTTACAGGAATATGAAAAACAAGATTTAGAGTTAGGTATACCTGTTGCATACAGCTGTTTGGAACATATATTTTTAATTGTTGTGTGAACAGGAGCAGTGCAGTGATATTTTTGGTCAGTTACACTGAGAAATTGAAGTAACTTGTATAAAATACCAATACAAAAATGTTGGGTATACTGTGAAGTGATGTACTTCTTTATACTAATTTTATGGTTTATTTAAAAAAAAAATGCTTAGGTGATTTTGGTAGTTTAACTTCTGGGAATCCAGTGCAAGATACTACATAAAGTACATGCTCCTGAAAGATACTGAGTGTAACAGGTCTTGTTTTAAATGTGTCAGGCATGAATTACATCGATGATTATTCCATTTTTTGTTTTATTTTTAACAAACATTTTTCTACAAGAACAGCTCGTGTAGATGTTGCTTGTGATTATATATAGGCATTTTTTATCACTATCCCTATTGCAGAGAAACTGTCAAGCTCTACATGTGCAATTAGTACATTCATGGGGATATCAGTCACAAAACAGTTGCACAAATCAAAACCAATTGTACATTCAGTGAGTGACAGCACTGTTTCCCTGCAATACATATGTGTGTTTAGAAGTTTTACCTAATACAAGAAAATTAAAGAAAACTGGAGGAATAGTTCTTCCCCTCTCTTTACAGCAGTTGTCTCTTTCTAGCGTTACTTGTTTTTAGCTTCACTATTCTGTAATTACATTAAGAATATAAAATATTGTGAAATAACTGGATTAAGTTTTTTTAATTGAGATTAAATGCACTGTTTTAGACTGTCTGATTTTTAACAAGAATTATTCAAATTTCTGAAATTGCTGATGATGTGCAAAGTTTGTATATTTGCTCAATTACTGTGATTGCTGTGGAAGACTGAAGGCTCCCTTATTGGCACTGAGTGGTACCTGACAGAACAGATAAGCCCACTGATCCCCCAAAATCCTTAAAAATATGCTTGTTGTTTTTACAACTAATTCAGTGACATCGCGCTATATAATGTCACTGAATGACATAATGGCATTGCCTGAATAACAGTGATAATAAAGGCTGAAAGGGAAACGGCTCCTCCAGCAGGTACTGAAAGACTCCCACTTGTGGGAGACACTGCCTCAGAGATGTGTCCACAAGGCTGGTGGACTGCACTATCCAAAGTCACTGTTATAAAGGAGCTTGTGTCTATTTGGTTGTGTGGATTTATTAGTATTAATACCAGAAATATCGTTTCACAGGTATTTTTCACAGCAGAGCTAAGGGTTAGCAGACTGCAGCGGAGGGCAAGGGGAACTGATGTGAATGACCCATTGGAGAAGTAGAAAGTGAGAACACATAAAACCAGCTTTTCCTTGAAGGAAACTGTATGTTTACAACTTTGTAATTTAGAGCTCAAATCTATGAATGTGTGCTTGTTTCAGAGCACAGGAGTATATACACCTTTTTCATACACACCCACCGAAATTACATACAAATCTCTGCACCAATCTCCACATGCCTCAAACGTTAAGAACCGGGGGTTTTAATAAGATAATGGAAAATATTCATAATTGTTCTTTATGAACTGAGTGCAAGTTCAAAAAACTGAGCATCTGAGAAGGGCTTCTGCACTCAGGCAGCTGTACACGGCCCTCCCAGGAGGTGGCAGTACATGAACACTTTTAGACTGATGCACTTGTGTGAATATTGCTGAGTCTCAGTCCCATCCTGTTTCTTGCTGTGTCACTGCAGCACAGCAGAACTTGTTAATCTATTTACTGCTTGCTGCAAAGCAAAGCTCCACGTGAGTACAGTTTGTGAATGATTTATACTGTGAGTGGCTGGTTGTGGATATTAGCAAAGTCTTTCTGAAGTTCCTTGTGATGCCCCAAGTGGGAAATTGCAGTAGCACACTACAGAGGATGTCCCACAGGCACATGGAAGTGTGTGAGCATGGTATGGACTGACAGAGGACTTATCAGGGATTAAATGGATACAGCCTGAAGATCACATATAACATAGTATAAGGCCCTTCAAGAATCTTATAATCTTATCTTATCTGGAGTACTGTGTCCAGGAAAAAAGCTGTAGCTGTGTTGAAAACAAGAGATATTGAGTCAGCAATTAAAAAGCAGCTTTACCTTTAGTGAGGACAAAACCAATGTAAATCATGCAAGTACCAACTGGTTTACTTGGCCTATCATTTATTCTGCACAGAGTCTAACCACTGTTTCCTGAGGCAGCAGACATGCTGAATCAGAGAAGCAGGGAAAATGACGGAAAGCATTGCACACTGTCGTTCAATAATATTTATGACTTTGATTTTCAGTGTCATTGTGATGACCAGCCCAGTGTAAAGGTACACAGACCATTAACTCCCCATGTCTGTCTACTGCTGTAGATGCCATGAGCTTTTAGGGCAATAGCTGGTTGCACCTGATGCACGCGCACCTATATTTTCTTATCTTTTTCTCCTACCTGTGTTTGATTACTCCCTGTGCTAGTACCTCCCCTTGCTACACAGGCATAAAGCTTTCTCTTCAGATCTTGTTCTAATTTGTGTGCAGATTTCATCAGTGCAGTCCCATGATTTGTATCTGACTGGAATATCAGGCAACATGATCCAGTATCCTGAAGCAATGACCTGGCAAAGAATGAACTGGCAAAGAATTACTGAGCTCATTTGTGAGTCATATTTCTAGAGACAGCAAGAAAACTGCATAGGAGAGGCTGAGGGCCAGGGACAGGAGAAGGGACATGAAGAGATGCACCACAGCCACCAGCTCACTGAGTTTTCCAAGGAGTGAGATTCAGGGGCATTTTATCCTGATTGCCTTAATATGATTGTAAATTGACAGAATGTGTAGGTCCAATGTTTCTTTCCCCAGTAGACAGATAATTTGAAGCCAATGCTTCTCTGCTTTTCCATGACAGATCTTAGCCACAGCTCAGTATAAACTCCTAGATGACTACTATTCTATTTCAGTAAGTTTTCCACTGTTCCTACCAGAGTCCCCAAATCCAGTAATTTGCATCTGTAGAGCTCCCCTAGCAGCAGAAGAGTACAGCAGCCATGCTCACCTCCCCAAAGGTCAGGGGTGCCATGATGAAATTCTACGGCACTGTTCTGGGGCAGACCAGGACCACAGAGCTATACTTTCACACCAATATGGTGAATAGCAGAATGGCATTTTATTGGTAGCAAACACTAGCTTATATATCCTATTTGCTCCATCTACGCCCCTAAGTGTGTGTCATGATTTACGCAGCAGATACATGATTTACATAGCAGATAAAAGAGCAGGGGGGGTCCTATCTCGCCACATCCTGTCAGCGCCCCTTTATCGTCTAATACAACATCTCCCCCTCCCCATGCTCAGTAAAGCCTTGCCCGTTACAGAGCGAATGCAACCTGCACCCTTCCACAACCTCCCACGCAACCCATGATTTAATCTCATACTCTCTCATCGTGGCAAAAGTCCTTTCCACCATTCGTTGCTGGTAGCTTCGCAAGCATCCTACAAAGCACAGTTGCAAGCATTCTATAAAGTATGATAGACAGATCAGAATATATACAAAGATTGTGAGCCCTATTGCAAAAGCCTTNNNNAGCTTGTTATCCCTATTGCAAACGCCTTCAACAGTAGTCTTAGTCACGAGTCCATCTGCGATTTATTCTATCTGTAACATAATCCCATCCATTACCATCTTTCTGATTTTTCATGGGTTCTGTTTCTCCTTTGGTCTCGACTCCTGCTCCGTCTTCCTTC